>CM066039.1:160295691-160662192 GCA_033557465.1 Ichthyophis bannanicus | reverse complement strand
GACAGATCTCCTGGTGCCATGCTCTGTGGTACCGGTGTCTTCCACCATTAAAATTGACTTACAATCATTGGCGGCGTCGATGGATCATAGGATTCCTGTCCCTGGAACGCAGTCTGGGCCGGCTTTCCTTGTGGCATCTACGCCTGTGTTACCGGGCAACAGACTACTCTGCCGTTACCGGCTCTAGCATCGCCATCGGTAGCCCGATCCCTTTACTGGTGGCAATCGACATCCGCATCGGTGGGTCCGCTATGCCTTTACTACTGTCCTCGAAAACCCTCCGTTACTCGATAGAACCCCGGTACGCCGTTTATTCCGCTATACCGATCGCCCGGTCGGTAAGGGTATCAGCCTTTTGCAGGAGCATCCGGAACAGACGATACTTCGAGTCCCTCTGAGTACTCTGAGGATTCTGAATATTCGGTTGATGCAGTGATGCTTCTCTTCCACAGGAGGAGTCCTCTCCAAAACAAAGAATGTCTCCTCCATAGGACGTGTCTTTTCAAGACTGTTCATCAGGTCAGGTTGCTCAGTGCCTGTTCCTATCACAGTGGCCCAGAGCCAAGGAGTTAGATATCTGTACAATATCCTAAAAGACTCCTAAGGAGGCAGCTACCCCTTGCCTATTCATGAGATTCGGTATTATCTCATTTTGAGGATGTTGTAATCACCTCTGACCCCCTCTCCCTCATCCCTCGCAGGTTGGATACCATGGTATCGTGTCCCCCTCCTTGTCCTGGTTTCCATACAACTCCAACTTCCTCAACCACTCTATCGTGTTTGGAGTCTGCAATGAGAAAGATTAGAAGTGCCAAAAGACTGCCTCTTAATCCTCCAGGACCTGAATGTAGAACCCTGGATGCTTTTGGAAGAAGGTCTTCCAAGTTCCATGCTTGCTGCCAGAATTAATTCTTATAGTCTTCTACATGGGAATGTTTCCTTAAAGGAAGTCACTGACCATTTGCAATGACTTTAAGTCCTTTTATGTCCTGAAGATAAAAGGCAGGACTTTCTCACTGGGCTCAAACATGCCCAAGATCTCCTCCAAATTTCGCCAACCGTGAAGCTTTTCGACTCTTTTTGAATGCGTAAGCAGAGCCGCAGCTATTACCATGGTGCACGTAGGATTGCTTGGCTTCAAGCATCTGAATTTGGAGATCTGGGTTTCAAGCATGAATTGGGAAATATCCCTTGTACAGGTGAGAACCTGTTTTGGGTAAAGAGATTGGCAAGCAAAAGCCATTCAGATGGATGCTGAAAATTCAGCTTTGGATAGAACATCAAAATCCACAGCTGCTCCTGCTAAGAAAAGGTTTATTCAAAAAACAACAGCTTTTTTCCTAAAAAGGGAAGATTCTATCCTGCTTTATGGTCAGCGGGCATTTTCTGCAGCTCAGTTTCCCTAACAAACGTCAGCAAATTATCCAAACAGAGCAAAGTGAAGGCTTGCTAGGCCTCCTCCAGCCCAGCAACCTCAGCCCCCTCAGGCCCGTTGAACGTGGCCGCTAGAGAACTTAGCCTTCCTGGCTCTGGAAGGACCCGAGCCTTCCACCATTCCAGGAAGGTTATGTCATGTTTGCTCCCAGGTGGGGGCAAATTACAGGCAGAGCAATTGGGACACTCTCCCATCATAGAGAGGGGTACAAACTGCACTTTTCAAGCTTACCCCCTCTCACAAGAGTGCACCAGGTTTCAATTCTACAACACTCCCTCCTCAGCCTGTTGGGGCAGGATGTTGCCCACCCGTTCTCGCCCAGGGGGCACTAGAGGAAGTGCCTCTTCAACAACAGGGCCAACAGGTTTCTACTCCCCCTATTTTCTTATTTCCGAAGAAAACAGGGGTTTTCAGAACGCCAATTTTAGATTCTACGAGAGTTGAACAAGATTCCTAGTAAGGAAAAAATTTCAAGATGGTTTTCTCTGGGAAACTCTGCTGCCAAAATACCCTTCAGAATCAGGATTGGCTTTGTTCTCTAGATTTTTCTCAAGGATGCCGTACACTCATGTTATCTCATCCATGCCCAACTCACAGAAGGTTCCTTTGCTTCCTTTTTCCAAGGCGAAGGCACCTATCAGTACAGAGTGACTCGCCTTTTGGTCTGGCCTCTGCACCAAGGGTGTTGTTCACCGAAATGTCCATGGCAGTGGTTAGCTGCTTTTCTGCGCACCCTGGGGATATTCATCTTCCCTTATCTGGACGACTGGCTCATTCGAGCTCCCACTCATTCAGAGGCCAAAACTTCTCTAACCTGCAGAATGCATATCCTTCAGTATTTAGGGCTGGTAATAAACATCCCAAAATCCAATTTGATCCCTACTCAGTCCTTGAGTTTATAGGGGCCTTGCTGGATACCACAAGGGCAAGGGCCTATCTCCCCCAGCCCGTTCGTTGCCTTCACTTGGTGCAGTTAGCTTCTCAAGCAGAGTTGAAGCTCCTCCTAACCGCTCGAGAGATGTTACAGTTGCTAGGCCACATGGCTTCCACCATGCATGTGGTAAACATATGCTCGCCTTCACATGAGGGCAGCTCAGTGGACTTTATCCACCCAATGGACCCAGGCATTAGCTGCCTGTCAGACAAAATAGCAAACACCAAATCACCTCATTTTGTTCCTCCATTGGTGGAAGTCCCCTCAAAATCTGTTGCTGGGGTCCCCCTTTCCCAATATAAAAAAACCTATAGGTCTGGGCCAATCAATAATCATATAGGAATACCCAACCTTAACACAACGACCTGTTAAATTATATTTTTGTCAGAGCTAGCCATAGGAAGGTCGAAAGGGAAACGATCTACACCAAGCGGGTAGCTACTTTTTTTATTTATTAAGGTTCTTCACCAAACTAGAAATTATATAGCAAATGTAAAAACTTATCTCAGTCCAGAACGCTGGTTATAAAGATCCTACTGCACGACGCACACGTTTCGGGCACCTTTGCCCTGTTTCAAGTGCAATAACCAAGAATTTTCTTCTTCAACAGCCATCCTCAAAACACCGTCAATGCAGCGCAGGTCTGAATTACAATGGCTAGTCAACCAGCTTTTAAAGAAAGAACCAGCCAATCAAGATCGGGAAAAAAAAAACCCCACATGACGGGGAATCCCACATCCGATTGGTAAAACAAATAATGATGACAGCTTCTTTCACAGTAGGCTCTGCCAATCAATTTCTCGATTCAAGCCTTCCGGCTCTACCGTATCGAGAAGAAATATCCAGCGTTCTAAACACTGAAGGCATTCCTCTCTATGCCCTCTTCGAGGATCAGCTGGAACATGATCGATTATAGACCAATTAAGTTGCTCAAATTTATGAGAACGTTCTAAGCAATGGGAAACCATAGGTGCTGAGGCTACTTCACGGCGATGTCGAGATGCATGTTCCATCAAACGACGTCTCATGGGACAAATAGTTTGACCTATGTACAGAAGGGAGCAAGGGCATTTAATTAAATACACAACATAAGTAGAGTCACAAGTTGTGTCCCATCGACGTCGATAGACCCGTTGCATTTTTGGATGATTCCATTCAATGCCAGTTAATGTAGAAGCACAATATGCACAATTTTGACATGCTGAATGACCATGAACAGGTTCCCGATATGTAAAACGATCCTCTATCATAGATGTTTTTACAAGGCAGTCACCCAAATTTCGGCCCCTAGAGAAAGCAATCTGTAGAGGTACTTTAAAACAGTCATGGAGCTGAAGAATTGCCCAATGTGACTTTAAAATATGTAGGACTTCCTTACTCCGATCTGTATAGGGTAATACCCCCGTGATTTTAGACACATCTGATGACTTTGATGCAACATATGCAGAATCCAACAGCCATTCCCTGTGTGTATACCGTGCCCTTTTATACGCTTGAGAAACCACAGAAACCGGGTAACCCGAGATATCGAACGACTTCGAAGATCCCTGAACAAGTTCTTAAATGCCTCAAGTGACTGACAAAGGCGCCGTAAACGCAGAAATTGCCCATATGGGAGACCCCGTCGTAAAGGACCCGGATGGAAACTTTGATAATGTAAGAGACTGTTTCTTTGTACGGATTTACGATAAAGAGATGTAAATAATTTCCCACTCACAATAGAAATTTGAAGATCCAAAAATTCAATAGTTTTAGACTCAATATGTTCTGTGAAGGTCCCCCTTTCAGCAGTCTCTACCCCAAGCAAATCTTACAACAGATGCTTCTTCAATGGGGTGGGGAGCTCATCTGCAAGACCTCTCCACCCAAGGCATCTGGTCCCCACAGGAGAGTTGTCTGCATATCAATCTCTTGGAACTCAGAGCAATCTTTCTTGCTCTGCGGGTGTTCCACTCCCTGCTCAGCTACAAGACAGTCCTTATTCACATGGACAATCAGGTAGCCATGTTCTATGTGAACAAGCAGGGAGGAACTGGCTCTCTGTCGCTTTGCAACAAAGCTTTGCGACTGTGGGCCCTCGCCAGAGAGCATCACATTCATCTTCTGGCAGTTTATCTTCCAGGTGTTCAAAACTCTTGGGCAGACAGGCTCAGTTGAGTTCTGCTTCCACACGAGTGGTCCCAACATGTGGACCAGGTGGCCAAGATTTTTCAAATTTTGGGGAACCCCGGACATAGACCTCTTTGCAAGTCCGTGGAATGTCAGACTTCCCCGGTTCTGTTCCAGAACTCTGGCTCAGGGAGCTCAGGCAAGGGATGCTTTCCTCCTTCACTGGGGTCAAGACTTCCTCTATGCCTTTCCACCCATTCCCCTAATTCCCAAAAACCCTGTTCAAGCTTCAGAGAGACAGAGGCCACATGATTCTCATAGCTCCACATTGACCACGGCAAGTGTGGTATCCTCTGCTTCTACATCTCTCTCAAGCTCCCTCCCTGGAGTTAGGGTCTGCTCCAGACCTCCTCTCTCAAGAGGACGGAAAGTTATGGCATCCCAGCCCCCGTCTCTGCATCTCAGGGCTTGGTTGCTCAAGGCCGAGATCTCCAGGATCTTCATCTTTCGTAACAAGTGAAAGATGTTCTTTCTGCTTCCAGAAAACCTTCCACTAGACGTTCTTATGCTTTCAAATGGAAGAGGTTTACTATCTGGTGTTCTGGGAAGGGTCTTAACCCCCTTGCCATACCTCTGGAATCTTTGCTGGAGTATCTCCTCCATCTGTCTAATGCAGGCCTTAAGACAAATTCAGTAAGGGTCCATTTGAGTGCTATTGCAGCTTCCCTTAAGCCTCTAAATGGACAACCTATTTCCTCTCATCCTCTTGTAGCAAGATTCATGAGAGGCCTCCTTTTAACAAAGCCTCCCATTAGACCACCCCCGGTGGCAAAGGACTTAAACTTGGTTCTTGGGCAGCTTATGAAGCCGCCTTTTGAACCTTTGGCTACCACCTCCTTGAAATACCTTTCTTGGAAGGTCATCTTTCTCATTGCAATCACATCAGCAAGTCGTATTAGTGAATTGCAAGCACTCGTAGCTAATCCACCTTATACAAGGTTCCATCATGACAAGGTGGTCCTTAGGACTCATCCACACTTTATGCCTAAGGTGGTCTCGCCTTTTCACCTCAACCAAGAGGTCTACCTACCTGTCTTTTTTTCCAGGACCTCATGCATCAAGTGCAGAGAGGAATCTTCATACCCTGGACTATAAAAGAGCTCTGGCTTTTTACTTACAAAGGACACAGCAACATAGAAAGTCCTCCCAGCTCTTTGTTGCCTTTGATCCTTCTCACTTGGGACTACCAGTCTCCAAGAGAACATTATCCAACTGGATTGCCCAGTGTATTTCCTTCGCCTATCAGAGCAAGAACCTTTCTCTGGAGGGCCATGTCACAGCTCAGAATGTGAGAGCCATGGCAGCCTAAGTGGCTCATCTGAACTCTGTCTATTGACGACATCGGTCGAGCAGCCACTTGGGCTTCGGTTCATACCTTCACAGCCCATTACTGCTTGGACAAGGACTCCCACTGGGATGCATTGTTTGGTCAGGCTGTTCTTAAACACCTGTTCCATACTTAATCAACTCCTACCCACCATCCCTCATGGGATGCCAGAGATCCATGTGGGGAAGTGCAGCCCTGTCCCAGGGACACACAACTTCTGGGATCTCTCCCTGGCATCTAAAGCTAGGGAGTCCCCATATGTGAAGACTCATTCCTGCTTGTTCCTGGAGATAGCACAGTTACTTACCTATAACAGGTGATCTCTGGGAACAGCAGGAATAAGTCTTCACACCCCAGCCACCTCCCCTAGGAGTTGTCTCTCTCTATCTCTTTCCTTTCCCTCTCTCTCTCTTGGTCTCAGCTCTAAAACTCAACTGAGGAGAGACAGTTGGGAAAGGTGAGAAGGCAGCACGCAGGCACTGTGGAATGCTCCCAAAGGCTTTCTGATTGGACGCTGGGGAGCGTTCCCGCACAGGCTCCGTCGGTACCGACGAAACCCATATGTGAAGACTTATTCCTGTTGTTCCCAGAGATCACCTGTTATAGGTAAGTAACTGTGCTTTATGGGCTGCACCAATTTTATAATGGCGGCTTTTGCTTCTATATGCCTTTATAAAGTTGGTTCTCCAAAGGCTCCCACACAATTAAAACTGCTTTAAGATGGGAGTAAGTTCTTCACCTAAGTCTGTGTGGAAACAAGTGTGTTTTATAACATACATGCATATCTCACAACTTTGTCCCAGCCCTACGCAACCATTACGCAAATACTGAGTAAACGCTATGCATTGGCAGTACATATTATTGGGCAATTTTATAAGTGCCTACTTCTGGGCATAAAGCACTGCTGTAGGTGCAAATAAAGGCTTTTAAAATTGCCCCATTATGCTGTCTGCAATTAACCCAGCCTGTATTCAGGTAAAAGTGTGCTTGTTGTCCCTTATCTACATTTTTGTGTAGGCATTCCCGGGGTGGCATTAGGTCAGGGTAGGCAATAGCAGGTGCAGTCCTACGTTTTCAGAATTAAATTCATTCTTTTGAGTGGACCAAAGGTATCTGCAGAAAAAAGCAGGTGCTAAATCATTGCGTGTCTTTTTGACTTGGGAAATCTTCAAAAGGAAAGTGCATGCATGTTTTTTCTTTGAAAAGTGATACAAAATCCACATGTAAAAATACTAATAGGGTTTGCGCCTGACCACAAAGTTTTGAAAATTGCCTCATAATGTATTTAACTTTTTTTTTTTATACCAATTTTCACTGGGTGGAAGCGGTGTATATTCAACAGGGATTTCACTTAGGGGTATGTTTACTAAACCGTCTTAATGTGCCCTCTGTGACATTATCGCGCGATAAGGTACCTTATTGCGCGATAATGGTGCTTTATCAGGCGCACAGGTACCTTATTGTGCGATAACGTGCGCAGCGGCGCAAACGAGCGCTGAAGGTGGGGAAAGGCTCCCGGAGGGCGGAGGAAGACTCCCCAGGGGCGGAGAGAAGGGGGGTTCAATGGGTGGAAAGTGGGAGGGGAGAGGCTTCCCGCACACTAACGCTGTGAAATACGAGGCTCAAAACTAACGCCAGTGAAACCCTGGCGTTAGAGCTGATTTAAAGGGAAAAGAAACCATTTCCGTCAGCAATGTACAGCAAAACCAGGGAAACCTACAAAAAGTGATAAGTGTGATACATGTGCACGGAACAAAAGGGCAAATAAACCTTGAAAATGTACAGAGGAAAATGTAAAAATAAAATAACCAAGCTGGCCAATAGTGATATCACTGGGAAACATAACAAAACACTCCCAAGAAAGCTCCAAAAAAAAGATATGAATTTTGGAAGGGTCTATACTCCGTCCCCATACAAGGTGAATGAGCCCCCAGTGTAATTGTGCTGAGCAGGGTTTCCGACTCCATTGGCCAGGTTTCATATGGCATGCACATGCTCCACAACAGCAGGGCGGGCATGTCGGAACGGTTCACTGGACAGATGCTGGAAAAGGGGACACAGAGGGCTGCAGGCGGCACATGCTGCAGTGCAGCTGGCCCACAGTGCGGACTAGGGTGATGCCTAGCTGGCCCATAGGAATGCTGAAACAGTAGAGCAGCCAGACAGCAACTGCTGAGGGCCCAACATGGGCACGAGTGTGCTTCCCACAGTGTCACAGAGGATAGTACCCAGCAGGTACCCCGAAGGGCACGGAAAATTGACATGCGGTGCTGCGGGGAAGCGTGGACAGCTATGCAGGCACCCCTACCCCAGAACCTGCACCATAGGCAGCCGCCTACCTTCACACTGGATGGCCCGAGACTGCACTCCACCAGCACCACCAGTAGAAGGGCATGTCAGCATGGTGGCAGAGGGATACTGGTGGTGGAGGGGGCAGTGGCAGCTGCCCAAAGCAGACCGTGGCCTAGCCCTGTGTAGGTGGGTGCCATGCACTGCAACAGACAGTCTTGAACATTAGTTTTTTTAATGTTTTTAAAGGTCTTTTCATGATGTTTTGTATCCCTGAGCACTCTTATTTGTTTTATATTATTTATTAGTTTTACAGTACCACATGTCGGTAGTTTTTAATTTTTTTAACATTATCTTAATATTTATAACTATGATGTTGGTTTTTAAGTTTGTCAGTCTGTTCCTTTATGTGATTATTGTTTAATGATTGTTTTTTATGATTTTAGTTGTTTGTGCCTGGCCAGCCCCTGACGAAGGGTAGCGAAACACGGCCTGTGTCGGGCGGCCTGAGTTTCAATAAAGGACTCTGTCTTTCCTATCAATCACGCCTTTGGTCGGACATTGTAGTGGCCAGCCACCACCTGCATGGACAGGGTGGCCACAGCATGTCCTGCTGGGAGGTCACTCTCACCCTGATGGAGCAGTGAAAACGGCATGGCTATGTTCCCCCATAGTGCTATGTAGTATTTCTCTCGTGATATTTATGGGTTCTCTTTTGGGGCCCAACTACTGACTTATCTGCTTGGTGTGTATGCTGACATCCCAGTTCTGGATACACGCATCTCCTCCAGGACCATGCACTATGTACTAGCTAGCAGACTGTCTGCAACTAGTATGTGTCTTGCTGGAACACCTTGCAGGGTGCACCGTCTGGAGGCTTGCTTCTGGAGAATGTCAGATAGTGGTGGGGACAGCTGTGCATTTCCAGACCTACTGTCTGTCTGCTATTGCATGCATACAGCTCTGCATTGCCTGCCCTGTAGGGTGTCTGTTCTGCAGCAGGACTGGGGTTGATGGTCCCCTCTACTGCCACCATTGCAGGGAGGTAGAATGTGGATCTGTTGGTGGGTGATCCTATTTCCCACCCTGAGCCCCAGAGGGTGGGTTGTGTGGTGATACATTATCCCCCTATGGGTCCAAACACCTCTCTTCACCTACATCATGTAACCATGGCACCAACACAGGATATGCACTATTCTGGGTGCATCATAGCCCATAAGGGCTAGACATGACTGAGAAATACAGGACACAGATGTATCCTAGGTGTGTCTGCAGGAACTACCTATCACACACAGTAGCACTGATGGGGGACCTGCAGCATAGTGTATTTCAGCCATGAAAGGTGCTGTGGACCTGGTGCTGGGCGCCCCACCTCACCCTCAGGGTGAACACAGTACCCGCACAATGTGACGGTCTGTGGCTACTCTGTGCCAGTACCACACACGGTCAGTTCCCCCTACCAGGCCGAGGTGTTGTGGGGGTGCATATCCCATCTTGTGCCCATCTGTCGACTGCTGATTTGCGTGTGCAGTGCATCATGGGTACGGGTGGCTTAACCCTATCCTGGTAACCACAGCAGACAGTTTGTGTGGTGACGTGCAGTCCTTCTGCAGCCAGCCATGGGTTTGTTGGCAGCTGTAGCCCACTGGTTACTTCACTGCCTGTAAAGCCAGAGGTCATGGGTTCAAACTCATGGTGGGGTTATTTGATAGGGCTGTCTGAGGCATTGTCTATTTTTAATGTACATTAGTGCTGCCAGCAAAAACACCCTCAGAGTACTGTAAGCTTAAGGCGCCTTATAGAGCACCTTTATAAGGCGCCTTATAGAGCACCTTTATAAGGCGCCTTATAGAGCACCTTTATAAGGCGCCTTATAGAGCACCTTTATAAGGCGCCTTATAGAGCACCTTTATAAGGCGCCTTATAGAGCACCTTTATAAGGCGCCTTATAGAGCACCTTTATAAGGCGCCTTATAGAGCACCTTTATAAGGCGCCTTATAGAGCACCTTTATAAGGCGCCTTATAGAGCACCTTTATAAGGCGCCTTATAGAGCACCTTTATAAGGCGCCTTATAGAGCACCTTTATAAGGTGTCCTATAGGGGACATTATAGGGTGCCTTGGCAGACAGTGCACTTTATAATGTGCCCTATGGAGTGCGCTATGGGGTGCCTTATGCGGCACCTTAGGTTGCGCCACCGTGAGGGTGTGTTTGGCAGCACTAATTAAAATAAATGTAAAATGCCTCAAAAAGTACTACTTAAATGTAAAGGGTGATGCCTCAGCCAGCCTTGTGCATTAGGCACACTGGGGGATCATACTCATGAGCCCTGTACCATCAGTCAGTGTATTAACCATTGTGTTACACCTCTGCTTCTATGTTTGCATGTCTGCGCACCTACTTAAGATTATCGCGTGTTAACATGCTTAGCGGCATTTCGCCCAATAATGTGCACAGCGCGCGATAATCCCGTTTTGCTACGTTGACCAAAACGCCCACTCCTTTTATGGCATCCTGCACACTATCGCCGGGCACACATTAAGACAGTTTAGTAAACATACCCCTTAATTACAATTGCACAACAAACACTAATGATAAATAAATGTGATTATTGTCTCAGGTGCTGAATCCTAACTGATGACCTTGGCACCAAGTCTACATTAGAAAAACATATATATGATGCTTGTTGCACACACTTAAATTACAAAGCAGATAGGAAATGGTATCACAAAGTAGCTACTCTACTCCAAAGAAATTGTGTTGATAAGTGAACTCTCATATTTTTTAATGAGTGCCTCATAATAAAAGGTAAAGTTTAAGGTTCCCTGTAGAGCTGACAGGTCTTGAATACTTTGCACACATGGACCTGCAAGCTGGTGATTTTCCTATAGTTTCCCTTAGAAAATCTGCCCAGTATAAACACCATGAGCAAGATTCTGGAACATGAACGTCCAGCCCATAACCACGTAGAAATAATAGGACCAATATACACCCGATTCCGAAACAATGGGTTTAGATGAACCCACTGTTCTGCAATCAGAGACATAGATGTACACCCGTGCACCGTATTCCACAATGATAGACGGTGCCAACTTTCCCCATCTCTGTGCAGCCATGCATCTGTTGTGAAAAGATGCACTGCCGGGTCTCAGTCAGTGCAATCCTGCCATTCCCATTGATTGTTAATGCAGTAGTCATCCCTACAGTCCATATACCGGCCAGCCAGTCATGTCCTCCCCAAAATTATGGCTATGCACAACAGACTCCGGAGCCAGCCTCCCAGTATGACACAGCTACCATGTGTCATTCAGTCCATTATGCCTCCCTCCTATAATCACGCATATGCTGGCCATACATTCAGAGACCATAATATCCGAAAAGAGGCATGGTCAGCACAGATGTAGAAAACATGACTTCCCATCCCCAGTGCTCTGTAGGGGGTGCATCATGCAGTTAGAGTACTGTCCCTTGCCCCTGCCTTCTTTGCCATATGACAGTATTCTGATGTCCACCAGCTTGCAGCCACACCTGTGCAATATGTGTGTCACAGAGCTGGCTGCAGATATGATCTACCTTGACTCTGGAGCATGGCAAAACCTGTAGCATTCTGCAGATGCCCATATGGCTGCAATCTACCTGCTGTGCCATACCCAGGGAACTGGTACATACCAAAGTGAAACATGTACAGTATATTGTGTACCTGGTGTGCTATGGAGGCAAGATCTCACTGTAGCCTCAGAACTATGTTTCTGAAGCACATGGCTGACATCTATACCCCAGCTCTTTCCCCAATAGGGAACAGAACTTAGAGGTTCAAATATATTTCAGCTCAACATGTTCTGCAGACTACATGCAGATTACACCTCTGTTGGCAACACATACAGCTTTTTCTCCTGCTGGGATGCATTGACTGCAGAGCTAGATATCGTCTACATCCTGCCCTTATACCTCTTTCCCACAGGAATATGATGTACATCCATGGTGGATACCAGAAACGTACACAGCCAGTTACTGAATATGCTTTGTATGTGGTTACAGCTAGCCATGTCCCCATTTCACCCCCTCCTGCCCACATACCGACATCCCCATACAAGTGCCATGTGTGTGCAGGGCTGTGATGGTTCAGCATATGGTAGCAGATGTTTTCACTTAGACAATGTTCTCACCGTAATGTCCAGGAGGGGTTATTTGCATTTTGGAATGACCTCCCATATGAACAAAGTATCCATATACTTTGTGCTTGCATTATAGTAGGTGCAGAGTCTACATCAAAAAGTACATATCATGATTGCATCAAAAAGTACATACCGTGTCTGCTTGCCAACTGCTGAATAAGTCCCATGGTTAAGATCCAGATTTGATCAAAATATCATAGGCGAAACACATGTAATGTGCACCACATTTCAGAAAATATTAAGTGACATTTTAGAAGAGACATCTAGTTTGAATCTGGGACCTCAAAAGCAGAATGTTCAGATATATGGGGAAGTGGCAGCAGAGAAGGGAAGCACTTACGTGTCTTCTAAAATCGCTATGTCTCCACCCCAAAAAATAAACCTCTCTGTAACCTGTTAAGGAGGCAGGACTAGTGCAGGTTGCAAGGCTGGGTACGTGCATGAATGTAGGTCTTTTTAGAAATATAAATATCCTCAACTTGCACATTCTCAGAAATGGGCACTTGGATGTGCCAACAGGGATTTCCTCTTGGCATGCCATTTTAGATCCTCAGACATATGGTAGTGGGCCAGTAAAATGTTTGTAGCATGTATCTATGCTCAGATTTTATCAGGCAGTAAATAATTGCGAGGATGTAAGCACATTGTGCTTCTCCCTGAAAGTGTTACAGCTAGGAAACATGCATTTTTTTCACGTTATTCTTGGTTTAGACATGGACATCTCACCAACCAGGGCCAGAAATTCTTTTGTCATTCTGAAATCGTGCCATGACGTATATCTCCCTTGTTCTGTCCTGATCATGACTCCACCATGCCCCCTTGCTTTAGACATTTTCATGCCGAGGACATCTATATACCTGGCTTCTAAAATGACCGTGGGACGTCTCCATGCTTTGCATGTCCATTTTCTGATGTCCTACTCACAAAAGAGCTTCTAAAATACCCCTAATTGCCTACATCAGGGGGACACTTCTTCCAAATATAGAATGTTGTAAGAAGGCACAATTACCTTTACTGTGCCCAACAACCTCTAGCATACTTTTATAAGATAAAATGCTATGGTATGGCATATTTTGAAGAGCTGTTAAGCACACATGACCATTTGTGCATTCTGTGTCAATGTTGAACATTAATGTTTCCACATTGCTTGTCATGAGAAGGAGCAAAACATCTTAAACATACAGTAGTATTTGGACAAGAAGAGTAGGTTTGAAATATTCCCAGTATTATTCACTTTACCACACATCCTTCATTGTCCTTGTATGAATAAAATGCTGCTTGTCATCTGTGTTACTGGCATTCTTGTCAAGCAGTAATGACTTCATCATTTTCCTGGTCATAATGAAGGATGGGAAATCTGCAATGGCATACCAGGTGAAAAAATGTCATATATAACCGGGAATCCATGCAGCCAGCAAATAGGAGAAGGCAGGTTGAGCACTCTGTTAGCATCTGCAGCAGCACCTATCAAATTTCCACTCCTCTTCAGGGGCCGTGGGGGGTGGTGGAGGGTGGAGTTGATGAGAATGTCCATATAGTCGATGAGGGTGTTGCAGTTTCATGATGTCACCAGCCCCCATCTTCCTTTATAGTCTTCAGTGTCCCTGGGCGCACAGAGGGCCTGGACATTTGGGATGGAATTGGGCTCTGAGTGTGAGGAGAATGTGGGAGGCAGTTGGACTATATAATCAAGGGGTGGTCATGTAACCTACTTTGATGTCAGTGGGTGGTATAGAAGTGGGTATGAGTGTACCATGGAGGAGCAATCACGGCTACAATGTCAGCATAACAAAAATGACTGGGCAGCAGTGGTGACCTGCACATTAGCTACAGCTGAGGTGCGAGTGATATGCCTTAATGAGTAAAATGCCACAGTGTGGGCCAGAGTGTAGCAGTTGGCAGGAGACTACATGCGTGATCACAATGGATATATGGAGATGGATGAGGGTATATTAGAGTGCTGTATGGCCTTGCAGCCCCAATGTATCCCTGCTGGAAATCTGCAGCCAATATTATGCAAATGAATGCTTTTACAGTAGAAATCATTCTCCATGAACAAGCAGGAAAGTCCACATGCATTTGTGATGTCACTGAAGGAGCCCCGCCTGGGAACGCTCCCCAGCATCCCCATGTGCACCTGCAGTTAAGATTTAATGCACTTGGGATTTAGAAATCCAAAGGAGCTGCATGTGATAGGTGTGAGAGGCTGGTGTGCACACACCAGGAGAGGGACTTCAGTGTGAAAGTGTTTGAGGATCTCAAGGTGGTGAAACAATGTAACAAGATGATGGCAAAAGTCAGAAGGATGGTAGGTTGCATACAGAGGGACATAACCAGCAGAAGGGAGGCGGTATTAATGCCCTGTAACTGGTAAGGCCTCATTAAGTGTATCGTATTCTGTTTTGGAGACCATACCTTGCAAAGGATATAAAAAGATTTGAAATGGTTCAGAGGAAGGAGACCAAAATGATATGGAGCCTCTGCCAGAAGATGCATGAGAAGAGACTTGAAGACCTAAATATGTATAACACGGAGGAGAGGAGGGAAAGGGAAGATATGATACAGACATTCAAATACTTAAAATGAACAAACAAACTTTTCAAAGATGGAGAAGCTGTAGAACCACAGAGCATAAAATGAAACTGCAAAGAGGTAAACTTAAAAACAACATCAGGAAATAATTGGTGGATGCCTGGAAAGGGTGGTTGACACCTTGAATGTTCTCCTGATGGAGGCAAAAAATAGTGACAGAATTCAAAAAGCCTTTGCACAGACAGAGTCCTTTTGAAGCAAGAAGATGGAATCAAAACAAAAATCTGCTGTACGGCCTATTTCATTCCTATGAGTTGTGTGGCAGATAGCTTGGGGGGGGGGAAGGAGAGGTAGATGGAACCAAAGGAGAAAGGGACTGGTAGGGGGGGGGGAGGGGGGGACGATAAGATAAAATGAATATGTCATTAACAAATGTTCAATAGGCCTTGACTGGTTATATTTGCTACTTCTATGTAATTGATCTATTGTTAACTGTGGTTCGATAAACAGTTTTAACATAAAAGGGGCACTATGTTACTAATTTAAAAAATCCACAATTGTCAACCTCTCTGTATTTGGTAAATGCCAAATAAATCTTCTTTAAGGAAGTTTGACAGCTCCCAGCGTCCTGCATGCAATATATTATTGAATTCATTAAAATGTGCATGACTGAATATTCCTTTTCAGACATACTAAATTATTCTCCTAAAGTGTTAGGCTTAGCAGATCTTGAACCAGCTTCCCGGGCTTTCCACGCTAGTGTCTGTAGTAATAAGTTTCCCTACTAGTTATCATCAGCACTTACACATTTGGTTAGGTTAATAGAAGACCAAAGCCCTAAACCCCATTTTCTTCTGATTGCTCATAAATTCTTTCTGTTTTGGGAAGGAAGAAACTATTGGTCAGATTCAGCTATGTAGTTCCGGAACAGTGAATAAAAAACATTTCTTCCTAATCCTAAATATAGCAATAGTCCTAAATTAGCAATTTCCTAGCATATGCTTATATCAATATACCTTTCAGGTCTTTTTCCCTTTTAAAAATCTTGACCAGTTTATTTTTGAATAGAATTAAGTTTATTGCCATAACTACTTAAGCTGCCAAAATGTTTTTTGTTTTTTTTTTAATTTTACCACTATGGAATCTTTTAGCCCTTAATCCAAGCAGCTGTTTCATTGTTTTGATTATTGCTTCCTTATATCTCTGTAGGATCCTTTGATATATCTGTATAACATTATGATCCTCTGTCTCTATTTTGTCAGACCATTTGATTGGCAGGAGTTAGCACATATTGACTGATCTGCTTAACTCTCAGTTCAGTCAAGACTCCCTGACAGCATAACAATTTGGACTGATCTTAGGCATTGAAATTAGCTGTTTCTCCAGGACCAAGCAGGAAGTCAGTCCTCACTTATGGGTGATGTCGGCGCCGACGGAGCCCTCGCGGAGCAATTTTCCCCAGCTTTCAAAGAAAGCCTTTGGGAATTGCAGCGCGCATGCGCGGTCGTCTTCCCGCCCGAGGGTGCCATCTTAGCCAGTCTTCTTTTTTCCGCGGAGCCCTACAGACGTCCCCGTCTTGTCCCCGCGAAAAAGTTGATTTTCTTCTTTATTTTATCCTTTTTTCCTTCGGTTCGACGCCGATCTTTTTCCCGCCCGGACTCGCGACGCCGGTCACGAGTCCTCTTACTTTTTTCGGTTTTTCTGACTTAGTCAGCTTTCGTTTTCGGTTTTTCCCTGGCAGCCCGGTCCTTTGACCTCGCAGGGGCCCTTTTTCCCTCGATGGCTGCCAGTGGGTTTAAGCGGTGTGGTCGGTGTGACCGAAATATGTCACTAACTGACACACACGACTTTTGCCTCCGCTGCTTGGGCCCGGATCATGAGGAACTGATCTGTGGGCCCTGCAGCAAAATGTCCTCAAAGGCGTTGAGAAGTCGGCGGCATCAGCGCGAGAGAATCTTCGCTGACCCCAGCCGTACCCGGACCTCGTCGGAGGCCTCCGCGTCGAAAGGCTCCAGCTCGGACCGTCGCCGGAGTTCCTCCGACCGGGGTTCTCCCTCCGGGGACCATCGTCGGAAGGTGAAACCCGCGAGGGCGGCGTCGGTGGACGCTCCTGGTTCCACGAGGGCCAGGTCGCATAGCCCCGACAGCCGCCCCGGGTCCTTGGAGAAGGAACACATCCCGAAGCGACCTCGCCTGGAGTCGGAGATGCCTGCCCGGGTAAGTCCTGTGGTCCTTCTGGACTCGCCTCCGCGACAGCCGACGTCGGGCCCGACGCCGTCGGGGCCCGAGTCGGGGGCTGCTGGGTCACCTGAGCTCGGACTCAGGTTGACGGCCTTGGAGAGCAGACTGTCTGCCTTCATGGACCAGCAGAGGGCACTGCTCGCTGGCTTCGCTGGCGCCGCTGCCCCGACCACCGGGACGTCGACGTCCAAGTCGACCCCGGAGACCGAGCCGATCCTCGAGTCGATGAGAACTCGAGTCGATCCTCGGTCGAGGTCACCCTCGGCCTCCCGTTCGGGACCGAGGTCGCCGACGCCGACTCCCTCGGCATCGGGCGGCTGGCGCCGCACCCTGCCCGGGCCGACCCCACCGAGTCCTCGTCGGAGTCGGTCTGGGAGTCTGAGGAGGAAGAGTCACCTGATTCTTTCCGGACTCGGTGTGTCCCATCGGACTCACCGGAGTCCGAGCCTCGGTAGCAGTCCCCCCCGGAGGATGCCCGGTTCTCGGACTTCGTTAGGGATATGGCCAAGGCTTTGGCCTTCCCTGCGGATCCCGAAGAGGAGCCTCGAGCCGAAGAGCTCGACGCCCTCCAGTATGACTCTCCCGCGAGGGAACACTTTACTGTACCGGTTCCTCCTATGCTGGAACGACTACTCTTCCGCATGTGGGAGAGTCCGGCCTCCTCGCCGGTCCTGAGCAAGCGGGTCGATTCTATTTATCGAGTCCGCAAGAGCCCTGGCTTTCAAAAGGCACAGCTGCCACACCATTCCATGGTAGTGGAATCGGCCATGCATCGTCTTAAGAGCCAGAAGATGCACTCCTCGGTGCCTCCTGGAAGGGAGGCCCGTAACCTGGATGGCCTTGGCAAGAAGTGTTTCCAGGGCTCTATGCTCGCATGTCGTGTCCAGACTTACCAGCTATACATGGGCATGTATCTCCGGGATCTGGCTAAAGAGCTAGCCGGATTCTCCGCTGGTCTGTCCGAGGAACCCTTGCGGAGGTTCCTAGCCTTGTCCACTGGCATTCGGGAATGCTCAAAGTTCATGTCCCGAGCAGCCTATGATGGCTTTGAAGCATCGGCTCGAGTGGCCGCAGCCGGCATCGGTGCCCGCCGACAGGCTTGGCTTCAGTCGTCAGACCTTGAGCCCTGGGTGCAGGACAAGTTGGTCGATGTCCCCTGCCGAGGCGAAAACCTCTTTGGCAAGCCCATGGCGGAAAAGGCTGCGCAAATTGAGACTGAGACTCTCACCAGGACCAGGCTTTCTAGGAAGACCTCCGCCCCTTCCCAGAAAAAGAAGGGCTCGGGGAAAAAGTCCTTTTACCCGAGGAAGGCGGCTGCCTACAAACAATACCCCCATTATCAGGCCCCTGCAGCTCCCCAACAGGGCCAGCAGGCCAAGGGACGGGGTAACGGGTCCCGTAGGCAGCAAGCCCCCAAGCCTGCACCACCAGCCCCTGCTCAGCAGGGTGGGGGTTTTTGACTCACAAAGCATAGCCTCTCCCCCCCCGCTGGTTCCTCCCAGCACCGGAGGCCGGCTGGTTCACTTCGCCCACAGGTGGTCCAGCATCACCGCAGATGCCTGGGTGCTTCAAGTCGTGCGAGAAGGCTATCTTCTCCACTTCCATCAGGTCCCTCCCTCCTATTTTCCGGGAGAACCTCCGCGACCCCCTCTGCACAGAGAGTTACTCCTTCAGGAATTAGCAGGTCTTCTGCAGGAACAGGCGGTGGAACCGGTGCCCCACCACCTGAGAGGTCAAGGCTTTTATTCCAGGTATTTTCTGATACCAAAGAGAACAGGGGGCCTCAGACCCATCCTGGACTTGCGCAACCTCAACAAGTTCCTTGTGCGGGAGAAGTTCAAAATGCTTACCCTTGGAATCCTTCTGCCCTACCTCCAGCAGGGAGATTGGCTATGCTCCTTGGATCTAAAGGATGCCTACACGCACATCCTCATCCACCCAAGCCACCGCCAATACCTAAGGTTTGTGGTGGCAGGAAATCATTACCAGTACAGAGTACTACCCTTTGGCCTGTCCTCCGCACCGCGAGTCTTCACAAAATGTCTCGCGGTCGTGGCGGCCCATCTCCGGCTTCACGGCCTCTATGTCTTTCCGTACCTCGACGACTGGCTCATCAGAGCAGCGTCCGCTCAGGAGGTCACCAACGCCACGTGCCGCACGGTGACTCTGCTGCAGCACTTGGGCTTTGTTATAAACTTCGCAAAGTCCACTTTGCTCCCCTCACAGGATCTCGAGTTCATCGGCGCGAGGCTGCACACTCCTCAGGCGCGAGCATACCTACCGCTCGACAGGGCTCAACGGCTCATGGACCTAGCCGACCGCTTTCGCAGCCAGCCCCTGGTCTCCGCCAGGCGCTTCCTGAGACTGCTCGGCCATATGGCTTCCACCGTCCATGTGACCCCCAATGCCCGCCTGAATATGCGGTCTGCTCAATGGTGTCTCCGCCAGCAGTGGCGACAAGCCACGGGCGGCCTAGCAGACCTAGTGCGCGTCTCCGAGCCGCTGGTCTCGTCTCTCCGGTGGTGGCTCCGGCTGCCGAACCTGATACTCGGAATGCCTTTCCAGTCACCTCAGCCAACCCGGGTGCTGACCACCGATGCATCCCTCCTGGGCTGGGGAGCACATTGCCAAGAGGCACGTACTCAGGGCCTCTGGACCACGTGGGAGTCTGCTCAGCAGATCAACTTCCTGGAGCTCAGGGCGATCCGCCTAGCTCTCAAGGCCTTCTCCCACCTGACTTCCCAACAGTCCGTCCTTGTCCAGACGGACAATCAAGTTGCCATGTTCTACGTGAACAAGCAGGGGGGCACGGGCTCCTTCCTCCTCTGCCGGGAGGCACAGAAGCTCTGCTCTTGGGCCGTCAGTCACGGCATTCTCCTCAAGGCAGTTTATCTCCCGGGCCAAGAAAATTGCCTTGCGGACAAACTCAGCAGGGTCCTCCAGCCGCACGAGTGGCGTCTGGATCCCTTGGTAGTTCAGAAGCTCTTCCTCAAGTGGGGCCTCCCCACGGTGGATCTCTTTGCCAGTCCTCACAACCGGCAGCTTCCTCGCTTCTGCTCTCGTCAGCCACACCCCCTTCGGGTTGCGGCGGACGCCTTTCTGATCTCATGGTCAGAGAGCCTTCTGTACGCTTTCCCTCCCATCCCGCTAGTCTCTCGGACTCTTTTCAAGGTTCTCCGAGACAAAGCCTTCATGATCCTGGTGGCCCCTCGCTGGCCCAGGCAGCCGTGGTTTCCGCTCCTGTTGCAACTGGCGGTGGAGGATCCAATCCCTCTGGGGGTACAACCGGATCTCCTCACTCAGGATCAGGGGTCCCTACTGCACCCCAACCTCAGGTCTCTCACCCTCATGGCCTGGCTGCTGAGAGGGTAGTCCTTGCTCCCCTTCTCCTGCCGGCGGAGGTGGAGGAGGTCGTCTTGGCTTCGCGACGGCCTTCTACCCGCAAATGCTACGCCCTTAAATGGCGTCGCTTTGCAGTCTGGTGTACCCAACAGTCTCAGGATCCCTTCTCCTGCCCGGTGTCGGTGATCTTGCAGTACTTGCTGCACCTTTCTAATCTGGGACTTAAGTCCAACTCCGTCAAGGTTCACCTCAGTGCTCTTTCAGCACATCATGTGCCGGTGGACGGCAGACCTCTCTCCAACGACCCTCTCGTAGCGAGGTTTCTCCGAGGTCTCCTTCTACTTAAACCACCTCTGCGCCCGCCAGCGCCTGACTGGGACCTGAATGTAGTTTTGCAGCGGATCACCTGTCCGCCTTTTGAACCTATGGCTACCTGTTCTCTACGTTTTCTGTCTTGGAAAACACTGTTCTTGATAGCCCTCACTTCCGTTAGACGCGTAAGTGAATTGCAGGCCCTCGTGTCTGATTCCCCTTACACTAGGTTCTACAAGAATAGGGTAGTCCTACGGACTCACCCGAAATTTCTGCCTAAAGTGGTCTCCCCTTTTCACATCAATCAGGAGGTGGTACTTCCAACCTTCTTTCCCAGACCACACTCCAGCCGAGCTGAAACGGTCCTCCATACCCTGGACTGTAGAAGGGCATTGAACTTCTACCTTGACCGTACGCGGGAGCACCGTAAAGCTGCTCAGCTTTTTGTGTCTTTTGACCCCAATAAATTGGGGCTCCCGGTCCCCAAGCGTACTCTGTCCATCTGGGTTGCGGACTGTATCTCTTGGGCTTATGGGGCAGCCGGACTCTCCTTAGAAAGTCGAGTCACGGCTCATTGCGTTCGGGCAAAGGCCACGTCGGTGGCTTACCTCCGCTCTGTTCCGCTGGCAGACATCTGCCGGGCCGCTACTTGGTCTTCGAGCCAGACTTTTGCGGTCCATTACTGTCTCGAGAGGGAGTCCCGTAGGGACAGTGCTTTCGGACAGGCAGTCCTCCGTAATCTCTTTGAGGTCTGAGCAACTCCTACCCTCCATCCCGGATGTGGGCTACCGGTGGGTGATAATTCAGCGAAGATTCTATCCTTCTGTGCTGCTGAGCTAGAGGGAGCTCATTTTTGTGCTTAGGGTCTCCGGTAGCCTTGAGCTTGGGAGTCCCATAAGTGAGGACTGACTTCCTGCTTGGTCCTGGAGAAAGCGTAGTTACTCACCTGTAACAGGTGTTCTCCAGGAGCAGCAGGAATCAGTCCTCACTACCCTCCCTCCTCCCCTTGGAGTTGCAATCGTCTGCTTATGTTCTTTTTGCAAATTTTATGCTGTCTTTTTTAGCTATGTCATCTGACTGGCTAAGATGGCACCCTCGGGCGGGAAGACGACCGCGCATGCGCGCTGCAATTCCCAAAGGCTTTCTTTGAAAGCTGGGGAAAATTGCTCCGCGAGGGCTCCGTCGGCGCCGACGTCACCCATAAGTGAGGACTGATTCCTGCTGCTCCTGGAGAACACCTGTTACAGGTGAGTAACTACGCTTTCTGTTTGTCTTTCTTGTATTTTATTTATTCCTGATTTTCCTGCTAGATCCTGTTTCCATCCTGTTTCTTTGTTCACCTTCCTCCTTTCATCATGTCCTCTGCTTTGAACCCTTCCTGGCTCTTGATTCCACCTGTGACTAATAAACCTGCTTAACTGCTAACTCAGACGGCTTTTAGAATACTGACCTGGTTATCTAAAAACTGTGGGGTATGTCTATTAAGCAGGGCTAATGGTTAACCTGAGCTATCTGCAACTTGCTGCACATAACCCAGTTTAACCGTTAGCCCAGCTTAGTAGATATAGCCCTGCGTGTGGCAAGGCTTTGTACTTGCTTTTAACTAGAATCAAGACTACCATGTCATCATCAATGTTTAGAATTGGGTGGGTAAATGTACTGATCTGGCCAGCAGTGTAGTGTGAATATGACATAAGGGCATAAAGCCAAAAATGTTTGCTCATAGTCCATTCACCTCATTGCCTCATTTAAATGTGTTCAGAATTAATTACATTGCCCAACTCCATAGAAATCAATGGAGGACATGCATACTGAGGAAAAAAAATATTTCTCCGTGAACAAGCAGGAAATAAGTCCTCATGTACGGATGATGTCACCAACAGAGCCCACATGTAATGTTCCCTAGCTTCCATTGGAAGCTTTTGTGAGCTGCACTATGCATGTGCGCCTGTCTTCTCGTCTGCCACAGCACTATCTTCTCCAATCTCCTTTTTTCTGTGGAGCCTATAGGATGTGTCCTGCACCAGTGGAAAAACTTTTCTCTGTCTTCCCACTATTGGTATTTTTCTTGAGTAATTTTTCCCACCTGTTGTCGGTTAGTCTGCTCCCAGCCAATATTTTTCTTTTACTTTTTTTTTTCTCTCTTTTGTGCTTTTCCCTTTCCGAGCCTTTTTTCCCACCGTCACAATCAAGACCTTCGACCTTACTGACATGGGGGTATGTTTACTAAACACCGCACATTTGCGCACCGCACATTAGCGCACTAAAAGCAGCAACTTAAGTGCTCTTAAGCGCCCCGCACACGTGCGATGAACCCCCACGCAGGTGCAGGACACACCAACGGGCCCCGCACAAGTACGGGCCCGCAAATGTGCGATAGAGGAGTGGAAAGGTTAACGGAGGGTGGAGGAAGGCTCCCGAGGGGCGGAGAGACGTGGTTAATGGGCGGGGAAGGGGAGGGGAGAGGCTCCCCGCACATTATCGGGCCCGAATTTCAAAGGAAAAATACCGCGAGTGAAACACTCACGGTAGAGGGCATATAAAGGGAAGAGAAACCATTTCCGTCAGCAATGTAAAGCAAAAGTGGGGAAACCTAAAAAACGTGAGCAGTGTGAAACATGTGCACATAAAAAAACCCTTAATATGAAATGAAAATGACCACAACAAATTATAAGATAAATATAATGTTGCTGGGCAACAGTGCTATTAATGGCCAACAATAACAAACACTCCCAGGAAAGGCCAAAAAAAATAGAAATGATGTTTGGAAGGGTCTATGCTCCGTAGACTCATGCTAAAGCACAGGAATGTAATGGAGCTTTCCTGGGAGTGCATATCAGGTTGCTCATTGATATCACTGTTGCACTGTTTGAGGTTTGTTTTATTTTGCTCCCCTTATTTGGAGGACATATTTTGGTTTGTTATGCACCTCTGTCCCCATACAAGCTAAATGTGGTCACAGTAAAATTATGCAGAGCAGGGTGTAAGACTCGTGTGGGCAGGTTTCCTATCTCCAGACACTGCACCATTTTTATTTATTTTATTTATTTATGCTTATTTCTATACCGCTTTTTCCAAAGATCAAAGGCGGTTTACAGGTAACATTTAGTGAACATGGTTTTACATAGAACATCGTTTTTTTTTTTTTTTTCATAACTATGTACAGTTAACATGATAAACGATAACATGGAACATCTCTGTGGCCTCAGTGTGGTGCAGCAGACACAGCCAGTAACTGTAGGCCCAGAGGGTGATAGGTTCAAATCCCAGCTGGGGACCCTGCCAACCCACTACCCATAGTTTTACCCACCAATAAACGGTGAGAGTTCAGACACTGCTTTATTGCAGAGAACATAAGCATGGTCCCAACACCAATAATATTACCCCACACCGCACACAAACCATAGCAATGGGCATAACGTACAGGCGATTACCACCAATTTCCTCCTGGAGTGGCAAAAACACAATCATGTTAAATGGGTTTTTCCAGATAAGGACATGTCTGCATGTTGGCTGAGGGGTACAGGTGGTGGAGGGGGCATTGGCTGAAAGACACAGCAGACAGTACAGTAGGCGTGTGCAGTCTGGCACCGTCCACCACAACAGACAGGCTCTGTTGGATGTACAGTCATGGACTCCCCTGGGAATGCAGCATATATGTTGCAAAACATTGGTGCAGTGGACACAGACAGCGTGTGCAATAACAGAAGGTCACAGGCTCAAATCCTGTATGTGGCTCCTGGTCAACTAGTTCACATAATTGTACCCCTCTAAAACCAGTCAGTAAAGAGTGGCTATTTGCTGATGAGAACCTAAGATCATATCCCATATGTGTATTTTTCCTTCAACAGTAGCCACCACATAAGCATGTGCATCACCTACAGCAGAGTCAACCAAATGCAGTCCTGGAGTGTCAATTGTTATTTAAGTTTTATGCAGTCTCCAATATAAGGCCATGTGAGCATGTTGACGGCAGAGCAACTGGTGGCAGCTGTCCACAGCACACCATAGCATACTCCTTTTTAAGTGGGTGCTGTGTAGTGCAACAGCCAGGGTCAGTGTGACAAACAGCCATGCATTTCCCTGGGAATGCACTGTCTCTGTTGCAAGACGGTGGTGCAAAGCACACAGCCATTGCCTTCAGGAAGTGAAGGTCACAAGTTCAAATCCCATGTGTCGTCCCTGGCCAAAAAGTCCCCACAATTTTGACATCACACAATTTTTAGAAACATAAAATAATCTGTAGTGCAGGTAATGCAAACATGGCCAATACATGTATTTTTTCTGAGAAAGTGTACATATATGAGAAACATGTGCATCACATAGAGCAGTTTCACTCAAATGCAGTCCTGAAGTGCCTCAAATCATTCACATCTTATGATGTGTCAAATAAAGATGGTGTTGTTCATTGTAATGTGTTGGTCCATGGTATGCAGATATATCTCATGCATATTCCGTAGGCACACTTGGGAAAAATGAACAGTGTCTGACTCAACAGGACTGTATTTGGGTACCTCTGCCCGACAGTACTGGCCATCAGGAGAATAAATGAGTAGACCCACAGGCTGCATGATCCAAAGCCTATTGGATATTCATGATATTGGGCCTTGCGTACATCTCACAAAAGTAGTAAGTGTGCACCTTAGCGCTGTCACCATAAACCTGGTAATTCAATACACATATAGCAACATGTTGAACAGATTAGTAGCAGATATCAATTTCTAGGTAAAGCACAATATGGTGATTGAGTGTTATCACACCAATATGTTTGATGTATGTGGAGTGTGTCTCACGTCTGGTGTTTGACAATGTGTCCCACCTTGGGGTGTGACAGCAACAGTATTGCATACCATAGCTATGCCTGCACTGTGTCCAGGACTGCTGAGTTGGCCTAGACTGCAAAAGCTATCTATAGTAGCACAGTGATGGCATAGCTGTGGGATTGTGTGTCTGTACATCCAGTGTGTGATGTCTGCAAGACCTTACTCAGCCCACAATGTTTGTACTGTGTCCAGTATTAGCTTGCCAATGTGCATAATGAGGAGCTAGGTATTGTGGGTATACCCCCGACAGGCTGGCCTGGGCTGGATGCATGAGCACAGAACATAGAGCAATGTATCAGACATCGTAGTGTGTGGTCATCAGCAGCATGGACAAGGTAGCCCTTGCATGTCCTCCTGGAAGGTCGCTCTCACCCTGACTAAGCAGTTACCATGGCATGGCTAGGGCAGCCATAGTGCCAACAACATCTCTTGCAAGTGATATGTATGGGTTTTCTTTTGGTGCCGAATCACTTGCTAAACTGCTTGGTGAGTGTGCAGACATCCCAGTTTTGGGTGCACACATTTCCTCCAGTAGTATGCACTATGGACTAGCTAGCAGACTGATTGCACCTAGTATGTGTAAGGTTGCCACACCTTCAGGGGTGCATCGGCTGCAGTTTTTCACTGTTTGCTGGAGGACAATGTAAGATAGTGGTGGTGGGCCGCTGATCATTTTCAGGCCTGCCATTTGTCTGCTGTCACCTTATGGATGTGCACAGAAATGCATGCACCACGTTTATTTTTCTCCTCAGCTGGACCCAGGTTATCATTTCCCACCAGCAGCACCATTGCAGTATTGTGGATGTGTTGTTGGGTGATTATGCGTTACAGTGGTTACTTTTTGGGTTGTTACTGAAGCCGTCTATCTGTCCAACCCACCTTCCACCTGCACCCACCTCGCACCTTGACCTTCCTTCCCCCCCCCCCAAATTGCATAATTTATGTGGGCATTGGCACCGCACAGCATAAGACCAATGTGGGTGCTGCAAATTGCTGAAGGTGTAAACGTCACAGAGAAATATCAGATGGCCACAAGTGTATTTGGCAGTGCATCTACAACAACTACCCATCAAACACTGTCACTGATGTGGACCTACACCATAGCCTATCCCACCTAAGCCAGGTGCTGAGGACATGGTGCTGTGTGTCCACTCTCACTCTCAGGGTGAGCACGTGACCCACACAATGTGACAGTCAATAGCAACTCTGTGTCATCAACCTACACGTTCAGAAATTATATACAGGTTGAGGTGGGTTTGTGGCTGCATAAATCATCTTGCTGTTATTTATAGACTGATGATTTACATGTGCAGTGCATCATGGGTATGTGTGGTTAACCCCATCTTGGTAAAGAAAGCAAACAGGTCATGTGTTGGCCCGTAGTCCACCTGTAGGCAGCCAGGGGTGTTTTAGCAGCTATGGCAGTGGTTCTGAACCAGTCCTCCTTGAAACCCTAGGCAAGATGGTTGTTTATGATCGGCCAAACGAAGATGCATGATATATATAAGCAATCACTATTTTTGGTCAACCTGAATGGTGTACGGCCCTCCAGGACTGCTTGTGAACACTCCAGCCCAACACCTCTGTCATCCACCATTGTAAGTGTCCAAGGTGCTGATGTCGAAGACATCAAAAAGGTCAGATAGAATGTGTAGCATGCATCTTGGCCTCTCACCACCCACAACATATTTTTAAGTATACAACTGCATGGTGGTGTTGAAAAATAAGAAAGTATGTGACACAGTCTATCTATGCCTTCCATGTCTATGTCATCTGTGCTTTGCACACTCACACACCTAAATGACAGAGGTGTAAGGCAGGTGTCCCTAAAGCCAGACCTATAGAGCCACAAAACAGTCAGGTTGGCAGGATAGCTCTGATGCATAGCGATCTCATGCATAGTCATTAGGCCTATCCAGATTACCAGACAGGCCAAGGGGTTCAAGGAGGACTGCTCCACAACCGCTGAGCTATGGAGATGTGGGCGACCTGTGACCTCACAGTGTCTACAGGCAAAAGTCCTGCATCTGATCCTACAGTTGAGTAATGTGATATGGGTTTCTGAGGCTTGTTTCCTATATAACGTCATTTGCTGCTGCCAACAACAACACCCTCAGTGCTGTAGCCTGAACCGTTCTCAAACGCACCCTATGCGGTGGCTGAAATGGAATATTAGAAGGTGCTGTGGCGGACACTGCAACGCATATTGCACTCTCTGGAGTGGCTCATAGGGTAGCTGATGTGCCATCCAAGATTATTGCAATGTCCCAGTGTGTTTGCTGTCAGAAGAAAAACCATAACCCAAGGACACACAAACCACTGCTGATATAAGAGAGTAATGTCCCAGCAAGTCATATTGATTAGGCAGACTGTGTCAAGGGAAACAGTAGTTCTGTACCATAAGGAGAATTGGCAAATAATGTGGCACACCTCAGCCACTATGTTTGTATGTCATAACACCTACTTAAAATCAACTTGCTTGTCTGTCTCATGCCAACCCCCATCAGCTCATTATGTGTGTTACGCAACCGAATGTGGATGTAGACTGTCCAGATGAAAACGGCCCCCGGCCCCCCCCCTCCCTTATGCCACCCGGCACATCATTGCTGGCCTCACATTGAGATGAACTACTAAACATGATATATTGGGACTCATAGCCCCATATCACCATGATGATTGTTAGGCCACTCTGTTGTGCTGTGTGGTCCCCTGTGGATAGGGAGGGTCTGTTGTCTACCTTAAGCACACACAACCATATCACCATGGTGACTGATATGCCACTGTGATGGGCTATCATGACCCATGGGGATAGGGAGGCTGCATTAAACGGTGCAAGCACACACAAACATTTTCCCAGGTTGACTGATAGGCCGCTTTGATGGGCTTCCATGACGCCATGTAGTGTTTGCAGTTGTAGTGCCACTCATTGCAATGTGAAAGCCATAGCACATCACATCATACGAAAGCCTAATAACCATTGTTGAAGTGTTGATAAATTCAAGTCCCAAATGTGTAGGCACGATATGATCACAAACTATCTTATGTGTCTCAAATACGTGACACACAGCAGTGTATATGCAAATTGTGGTGCGAATGTGCGTATGTCTTTGCGCTAAAATGTTTATGTGCGCTGCGCATTTGGACGGAATACGTCACGGAACTGCGCCAGTTGCGTGTTGTACTTTAATGTAAAATATTGGAAAAATGGGCCAGCTGCGGTGCGCAGTTTCACGTATGACATCGTTAAACTATGGCAGTTTCATTGCGCAGATGGACGTCATACGTCGCTAAACCGCGCCATTTGCGGGGCACAGTTGCACGTAAAACATCGCTAATCTGCGCCAGTTGCGGAGCGCATGCGCAGGATTTACGCTGCGTGCAATCAGGTGACAATATCTGAAAATGGCGCCCAGGCAAAGGAAGCCCTCCTTTACCCCACGAGAGCTCCGCTACCTGGCCCGGCTGATTGCCAGCAGGCAAGAAAAGCTGTTCCCCGGGGCCAACAGGCACAGGGACAGCTCAAAGGTCCGCAGGGCATGGGAGCGTCTACAAAGACGTTTTAATCGCATAGCTGAATACCCAAGGGAGGTAAGTGTAGGGGGCCAACTCATTGGAATCAGATATATAGCCTGTGTCCATTGCACATGTCCATGCTGGTGATTTAAGGTTTTGTGAGTGAGGAATGTCCAGCAGATGACCAGACATTACATAATGTCTGTGTATCATATGTGACTGCTTTGGCCTGTACCCTGGTGTTGCTGGTAATGGTCACAGAGGTCCTGATGCTATCGGTGTGACATGGCATCTGCTGCTGTGGCTCTGCAACAACATACTTGAAGAATGTAAGCCCATAGATCACCCTCAATCCATCAATACCACATCATATGGATATGGTGGGATCTGGATCCAAACACCATGGGTACAGCACAAGGCTATGCGAAATGTAGCATTAATGGTATGTATGTCAACCCGGTGATATGGGTTTTTCAACCAAAGGTGTGGAATATGCCCCCCCTATCCCCAGGGGTCCTGAGAGCTCATCACAGTGGCCTATCCATCACCCTGGAGATATGGTTGTGTGTGGATAGATAATTTAAGATATATCCACCCTATCCCCAGAAGACTACAAAGACCATCACAGTGAGTCACCTGTCATCCTGGTGATATTGATTTGTGTGGTGTCAAAGTTTAAAACATTCTCCCTAGCTCCAGGGGTCCTGAAAGCTAATCACAGTGGCCTATCATTCACCCTGGAGATATGGTTCTGTGTGCCCACACAATGTAAGACATCCACCATATCCCCAACAGACGACAAAGACCATCACAGTGGGTCACCTGTCATCCTGGCTAGATGTTGTTGTGTGCTTAAACAGTTTGCATTAGCCTCCCTATCCCCTGGAGTCCAGAGAGCCCATCACAGTGGGTTCACTGTCACCCAGGGGATATGGTTGTGTGTGCTTAAACAGTTTGCATTAGCCTCCCTATCCCCAGGAGAAGACAGAGCCCATCACAGTGGGTTCACTGTCACCCAGGGGATATGGTTGTGTGTGCTTAAACAGTTTGCATTAGCCTCCCTATCTCCAGGAGAAGACAGAGCCCATCACAGTTGGTTCACTGTCACCCAGGGGATATGGTTGTGTGTGCATAAACAGTTTGCATTAGCCTCCCTATCCCCTGGAGTCCAGAGAGCCCATCTCAGTGGGTTCACTGTCACCCAGGGGATATGGTTGTGTGTGCTTAAACAGTTTGCATTAGCCTCCCTATCCCCAGGAGAAGACAGAGCCCATCACAGTGGGTTCACTGTCACCCAGGGGATATGGTTGTGTGTGCATAAACAGTTTGCATTAGCCTCCCTATCCCCAGGAGAAGACAGAGCCCATCACAGTGGGTCATCTGTCATCCTGGCTAGATGTTGTTTTGTGCAGAAACAGTTTGCTTTAGTCTCCTTATCCTCTCGAGTGCAGGGAGGCCATCACAGTGGTTTCATTGTCACCCAGGGGATATGGTTGTGTGTGCTTAAACAGTTTGCATTAGCCTCCCTATCCCCAGGAGAAGACAGAGCCCATCACAGTGGGTTCACTGTCACCCAGGGGATATGGTTGTGTGTGCTTAAACAGTTTGCATTTGCCTCCCTATCCCCAGGAGAAGACAGAGCCCATCACAGTGGGTCACCTGTCATCCTGGCTAGATGTTGTGTGCAGAAACAGTTTGCATTAGCCTCCCCATCCCCAGGAGAAGACGGAGCCCATCACAGTGGGTTCACTGTCACCCAGGGGATATGGTTGTGTGTGCAGAAACAGTTTGCATTAGCCTCCCCATCCCCAGGAGAAGACAGAGCCCATCACAGTGGGTTCACTGTCACCCAGGGGATATGGTTGTGTGTGCTTAAACAGTTTGCATTAGCCTCCCTATCCCCAGGAGAAGACAGAGCCCATCACAGTGGGTTCACTGTCACCCAGGGGATATGGTTGTGTGTGCAGAAACAGTTTGCATTAGCCTCCCCATCCCCAGGAGAAGACAGAGCCCATCACAGTGGGTTCACTGTCACCCAGGGGATATGGTTGTGTGTGCATAAACAGTTTGCATTAGCCTCGCTATCCCCTGGAGTCCAGAGAGCCCATCACAGTGGGTTCACTGTCACCCAGGGGATATGGTTGTGTGTGCTTAAACAGTTTGCATTAGCCTCCCTATCCCCAGGAGAAGACAGAGCCCATCACAGTGGGTCATCTGTCATCCTGGCTAGATGTTGTTGTGTGCAGAAACAGTTTGCATTAGCCTCCCCATCCCCAGGAGAAGACAGAGCCCATCACAGTGGGTTCACTGTCACCCAGGGGATATGGTTGTGTGTGCTTAAACAGTTTGCATTAGCCTCCCTATCCCCAGGAGAAGACAGAGCCCATCACAGTGGGTTCACTGTCACCCAGTGGATATGGTTGTGTGTGCATAAACAGTTTGCATTAGCCTCCCTATCCCCAGGAGAAGACAGAGCCCATCACAGTGGGTTCACTGTCACCCAGGGGATATGGTTGTGTGTGCATAAACAGTTTGCATTAGCCTCCCTATCCCCTGGAGTCCAGAGAGCCCATCACAGTGGGTTCACTGTCACGCAGGGGATATGGTTGTGTGTGCATAAACAGTTTGCATTAGCCTCCCTATCCCCAGGAGAAGACAGAGCCCATCACAGTGGGTCATCTGTCATCCTGGCTAGATGTTGTTGTGTGCAGAAACAGTTTGCATTAGCCTCCCCATCCCCAGGAGAAGACACAGCCCATCACAGTGGGTCACCTGTCATCCTGGCTAGATGTTGTTGTGTGCAGAAACAGTTTGCATTAGCCTCCCCATCCCCAGGAGAAGACAGAGCCCATCACAGTGGGTTCACTGTCACCCAGGGGATATGGTTGTGTGTGCATAAACAGTTTGCATTAGCCTCCCTATCCCCAGGAGAAGACAGAGCCCATCACAGTGGGTTCACTGTCACCCAGGGGATATGGTTGTGTGTGCATAAACAGTTTGCATTAGCCTCCCTATCCCCAGGAGAAGACAGAGCCCATCACAATGGGTTCACTGTCACCCAGGGGATATGGTTGTGTGTGCATAAACAGTTTGCATTAGCCTCTCTATCCCCAGGAGAAGACAGAGCCCATCACAGTGGGTTCACTGTCACCCAGGGGATATGGTTGTGTGTGCATAAACAGTTTGCATTAGCCTCCCTATCCCCTGGAGTCCAGAGAGCCCATCACAGTGGGTTCACTGTCACCCAGGGGATATGGTTGTGTGTGCTTAAACAGTTTGCATTAGCCTCCCTATCCCCAGGAGAAGACAGAGCCCATCACAGTGGGTCATCTGTCATCCTGGCTAGATGTTGTTGTGTGCAGAAACAGTTTGCATTAGCCTCCCCAACCCCAGGAGAAGACACAGCCCATCACAGTGGGTCACCTGTCATCCTGGCTAGATGTTGTTGTGTGCAGAAACAGTTTGCATTAGCCTCCCCATCCCCAGGAGAAGACAGAGCCCATCACAGTGGGTTCACTGTCACCCAGGGGATTTGGTTGTGTGTGCATAAACAGTTTGCATTAGCCTCCCTATACCCAGGAGAAGACAGAGCCCATCACAGTGGGTTCACTATCACCCAGGGGATATGGTTGTGTGTGCATAAACAGTTTGCATTAGCCTCCCTATCCCCAGGAGAAGACAGAGCCCATCACAGTGGGTTCACTGTCACCCAGGGGATATGGTTGTGTGTGCATAAACAGTTTGCATTAGCCTCCCTATCCCCTGGAGTCCAGAGAGCCCATCACAGTGGGTTCACTGTCACCCAGGGGATATGGTTGTGTGTGCATAAACAGTTTGCATTAGCCTCCCTATCCCCTGGAGAAGACAGAGCCCATCACAGTGGGTTCACTGTCACCCAGGGGATATGGTTGTGTGTGCTTAAACAGTTTGCATAGCCTCCCTATCCCCAGGAGAAGACAGAGCCCATCACAGTGGGTCATCTGTCATCCTGGCTAGATGTTGTTGTGTGCAGAAACAGTTTGCATTAGCCTCCCCATCCCCAGGAGAAGACACAGCCCATCACAGTGGGTCACCTGTCATCCTGGCTAGATGTTGTTGTGTGCAGAAACAGTTTGCATTAGCCTCCCCATCCCCAGGAGAAGACAGAGCCCATCACAGTGGGTTCACTGTCACCCAGGGGATATGGTTGTGTCTGCATAAACAGTTTGCTTTAGTCTCCCTATCCCCAGGAGAAGACAGAGGGCATCACTGTGTGTTACCAGTCATCCTGGTGATCTTTGTCTGTTTAATGTGAAAGTGGTAAACATTCTCCCCATCACCTGGGGTGCAAAGAGCGCATCACTGTGACCTTTCACTCAACCTTCAGATAGGGTCTGTGTGCCTCGTCAATTTCATACATCCACCCTATCAGCAGCAGACTATACAGCCCATCACAGTGTGTTCCCAGTCATCCTGGTGTTATTGGTCTGTGTAATATAAAAGGTCAAAACCTTCTCCCTATCCCCAGGGGTGTGTAGAGGCCATCACAGTGGCCTATCAGTCACCCTTGAGATATGGTCTGTGTGACTAGACAATTTCATACATCCACCCTATCACCAGGTGAACAGAGAGCCCATCACAGTGGGTTTCCTGTCATCCTCGTGATATTAGTCTGTGTAATGTAAAAGGTCAAAACATTCTCCTTATCCACAGGTGTGCTGCAAGGTCATCACAGTGGCATATCAATCACCCTGGAGATATGGTTGTGTGTGCTTAAACAGTTTGCTTTGTCCTCCCTATCCCCTGGAGTCCAGAGAGCCCATCACAGTGGGTTCACTGTCACCCAGGGGATATGGTTGTGTGTGCTTAAACAGTTTGCTTTGCCGTCCCTATCCCCTGGAGTGCAGGGAGCCCATCACACTGGGTCATCTATCACCCTGGAGATATGGTTATGTGTGCTTAAACAGTTTGCTTTACCCACCCTATCCCCTGGAGTGCAGGGAGCCCATCACACTGGGTCATCTATCACCCTGGAGATATGGTTGTGTGTGCTTAAACAGTTTGCTTTGTCCTCCCTATCCCCTGGAGTGCAGGGAACACATCACACTGGGTCATCTATCACCCTGGAGATATGGTTGTGTGTGCTTAAACAGTTTGCTTTACCCACCCTATCCCCTGGAGTGCAGGGAGCCCATCACACTGGGTCATCTATCACCCTGGAGAAATGGTTGTGTGTGCTTAAACAGTTTGCTTTACCCACCCTATCCCCTGGAGTGCAGGTAGCCCCTCACACTGGGTCATCTATCACCCTGGAGATATGGTTGTGTGTGCTTAAACAGTTTTCTTTACCCACCCTATCCCCAGGAGTGCAGGGAGCCCATCACACTGGGTCATCTATCACCCTGGAGATATGGTTGTGTGTGCTTAAACAGTTTGCTTTGTCCTCCCTATCCCCTGGAGTGCAGGGAGCCCATCACACTGGGTCATCTATCACCCTGGAGATATGGTTGTGTGTGCTTAAACAGTTTGCTTTGTCCTCCCTATCCCCTGGAGTCCCAGGTAGCCCATCACACTGGGTTATCTGGCACCATGGGGATATGGTTGTGTGTGACTAACAAGTTATATGCATTCTCAATATCCCCAGGAGTCCAGTCACCTTCGTAATGTGTCCTGTTAGTCACCCTCTTGCTAAGGTGTATGCAGCTGATGATGTGTGTCCGGACACACCACCCCCAGGGGGCCAGATACCGGCATGCAATGGTGGGTATGTTAGAAAGATAATGTGGTTGGTCATGGCACATAGGTTGTACGTATCCCATAGTCGTGGCGGTCAATATATCATCACACATGTCTCCGATGTCTGCAAATGATATGGTAGGGGAAGATGTTTATGTGTGTAATAGCATCCCATCCCCATCAACCATGTCAGGAGCTAACAAACGCCTGTAACAGATCTTTGTCCCCATACCATCATGCAGATGTTGTTTCACCATCTTAACACATAATAGGAAGCCAACACTATTACACACATGGACATTAGTGATGTTGTTTCCAATGATAGATTCAGCAGTTGTGGTTGACCAACACATACACAAACCAACACATGACCACAGGTGTCCACAGATGTTATGGTGGTTTTGCCCATGTCTATGGTGTTGTAAACACACATGTTGTCTGCATAGCAGGGCTAGGGCCTACAGACATAGCAACCTACCATAGCTCATACAGGATCAATCCCTACCACCACACACACATTATGCTCCCTGCAACAGTGTCCACATTATCCTGGACATAAACAGCACTTCACCCATAAGTTACACTTGACACAATGCTGCTGCTGGTTCAAGCAGTGTTATTATGTGCCCTGTGTAAGGTGAAATGTCATGGTAGTGGCCCCTGGCAAGGTCAATAGGGCCACCCACACCATCTCTCATGTTGCTATAGTGCGACATTGATTGGTGGGAGATGAGGTTGCCATTGGGGTAATGTCCCAGGATGTCCTAAACCAATTATGTCAACACAAATGTGTGCAACAGAGCACATGCTTGGAAACGCTGCTTAGCATGGACACCATCATTGGCAAACACCATTTCCCCAGGTCCTGTAATGTCATGCAAGGGGGCCCCAGGGTGGTTCAATGATTGGCTCAGGGTGACAAACACAATGGGCATTGTTGTCGTTGCACACATGTGCACAGACAAAGATACAGAGGGAGGTGACACTCGGAAACTAAAATGGCGTCTAAAAACCTAAACAAAACCCTTACATGTCTGTATCATCATTTGCAAAAGAGGATGCCTGCAAACAGTCCCCAGTGTGCAATGAGAAAGCTATGTTGCCCAAACTAAAGTGTCTGTGTGTGGTGATGGTACCTGTGAAAAATGCACGTTTGCAGCTCATGGCATCTCACACATCCCCCAGGTCATTGTGGCTGTGTTGTGGAGAAAGCAGCTATTGTAGTGACACACCTGTGGCCCTGCATGTCATTTACGGTGGGATGTCAACCTCTATCCCACTAAGTACAAAGATTTGAACCTCACATTTACCCACACACTGCAGCCATCATATCAACAGTAGAGTCATCTGTTTTCTAACCCTCCCCTGGATTCCCATTAGGCCCTAAGCCGGGATTCATCATGGAGAAGCACTCATGCCGTGAAAACCATATTTTGTGATTGCTGTGCTATGTTCCCAGACACACACAACCATGTCTGGTACTGCAATTGCTAATAATGAGATGTTAAAATGTATGCATTTTCTGGCCTGTGTGAAGGAAGGCAAAGGTGACTGGCATGAGAAAGCAGCACAACCCCGTACACTCCTCTCCAACAATGTGTCTGTGGGCACACACATTTTGTCAGGGGCCTCCTCTACCCCATGTGGCGTTATGGTAGGCGATCAAACAACAGTTTTATCATAAAGCCTACGTCACCCTTGAATAGTGGACATCCACTGGCAGTACCCTTGGGGAGAACGCTTGCGCCAATAACCCCCCAGTGGGAGTGGTGAGCCCCCATAGCCACAATGCTGCCACATGTTGTATTGTACGACTCATCCTAGTCACGGAACCTTACAGCATGCTGTGGTGTCCTGACTTTGGCCAGTACATATACACAGACATTGTTTGTGTTGGTTAACCATAGCATTGTGTCCATCTGATGACATATGGTAGCTCACAATGTGGCAGCCAGGACCCTTGTCCCACCCCAGATTTGCATAGTGCAACACTGGCTGGTGCAGCAAATGATTATACAACATGGGCAAATGCATGAAAGGTGATAATGTGTACTTGTGTGCACACCACAGTACCATGTAACTGTTTTGCAAAGGCAAATGTCCATCACAACCTAATTTCACATTAGCCGCCATACTGAGGATACATCCAATTCCCGTGACAGTTCTGCTGACTCTGTGGGGAACAATGTACCTGTTCAAGGCAGGCCTGTCTATGCCTAGGGGAGAATGTCCCATATGCAACATGTGCTCTTCGGGGATCAGCACACACATGTTTTGGCCCATATCTCCATATCATTATTATCAAAATATGATAAAACACCAAAAGAAACAGAGTCACCTATATCAACAAATCACATATGGGGTCACATCATGCCATTACAGTGGACATTACATGATGTCATTTGGATACTGTGGACGATAGCTCAGAACATTACTACACATTTCCCCAGGTGTTGCCATCACCTGGTGTGCATTGAGGACACCTCCATGATCACTCCATCATGATTATGTGTGTACAGAGATAAGAATCTAACGTTACTTACCACATGGCAGACGACCTCCTGGTAGGGATTGAAAGCCATTATGTGGCCTTGGTGCCTGCATGTACAATACCTCAAAAATGACTGACAGGACAGCTGTTTAGAACAGTTACATGGACTACGTCCTGATGCATGTCCCAAAACATCTTCAGCATCGACGTCAACATCTCTCACAACACAGACGTCAAAACTCTGAAGCACGTGACAAGCATGGTCAGAACATTGCCCATGTTGTGATTACGGCAAATACAGGCTGTTGTTCATGTGAGGGCCCAGTCTACTGCATTGTTCTTGCTGCAAGGACACATGGCTGGTGTGAATCATCTCAGATATTCAAAATGCCTACAGTCTAACTTGTCAACATCACCTGTAGTGTTGGAGAGTCTATTTCAGAGTACTCCAGGACAATGTGACCTCAACATGTCTGTCACATATTGCGCAACATGCAAAGATGACAGCTGTCTAACAACAGGCCCCAAATAACACATCATGGCAGTTCTGTCCTCTGCTTAGTATGTAGCACCATCATTGCACACAACTTCAATGTGTGAGCATGCGAATATGCCTAGGAGAATGAGAGCTAGTCAGCCGCAACACACCCAGCGGCCTGACCCCCCCCCCCTCACCCCCAAGCCTGTTGCCTCTGTGATGGGTTCCATGGCCTTCCATCCCCTCCATGGACAGCCAATGTGGTGAATCCCATGAAAATGAGATCACCGTATTGCCAGATGGCCGGAGGTAACATTTGACCCATGGACAGAGTACGTTGTACAGAATGGTACAGGCGTCATGCACATAGTTACTCAAACGCATCAGTAATGCAAGCATCCAGCATTCCTAACTCACCAAAGAAGAAAAACAACGTCAAACATTGAGCACCTAACGGAGCACTGTAGAGCTTACCACATCCCCACAAGGGTGGCTGCCTCTCACCACACTATGTCAGTCAACCTACAGCAGAGGGAGCTCAAAGCAACATCTGAGCTTTCACAGAGGTGACAATGTGTCTGTTACAGCTGACATTGTAAATGAACCACTGTGTATACATAATCCGTGACCAACACAATCAGATATGCCGATGCTGCTCACATCACACAGCTGTGCACCCACATTGTCTCTGCCCACAAGCACAACGGACCCTCCTTTGGTCAACACCATTAAGGAAACCACAAGTATGATGATGTGCTTATCCAGGTGTGCACAAGCACCCACAGTGTACACAAAGTCCATGTTTGTGTTCTGCAGCTCGGTACATAGGAACGGAATGTTTGTGTGGGGCCAAGTAGATGACTGCCACATGCATCCACATTTGAAAGGATATGTGGAGGGCTCTCTCGCCTACCCAATGCATGGACCCCAAAATGTGGACCCTGTCAGCTATCCTGTGCAATCTTGCCAAACGCCGACATAAATGCCTTAATTCTTAGTTGCATGTCTAGCTATCAGACACCCAAAGACATACGTTTCGGAGATGCTATTTGCTTCTATTGTGCAATGTAGGTTCACAGCAGTACAACAAGTGCAGCGTTCATGTCAGGCGATGCATCTGCTGCTCGGTCACATGACATGTGTGGTGCATGTGGCTCCCAACGAGTGTGTCCACATGAGAGCAGCACAGTGGCCACAGTCTCGTCCTAATGGACAGAACCAATAGGATAACTCATGGATGTGCCAGTGACCACAAACACACATAAGCTGTGCCTGCACAGGTGGCAGTCAGCACACAAACGCATATAGGGGTCATCTGTCTAGCACAACGACCCTCAGACCACATCAACAACAGATGTGTGTAATGTGGGCTGTAATGCACATTTTCATGACACCTGCAACCAAGCAACAGTTAACTGTCTAGAGACTCAAGTATGTAAAAATAGGTTTTGGTTTGGAGAAACCTGCAAGGATATGAATGACCTGCAGTCACCTCAACAGACCAATGGACACAGAAGTTAAACTGTCAATCACGTACTTATGATACACGTCAAAAAACATGGATGGTAAGCGTCTGTGTATCTTTGTGTCGATACACCTGAGATGTGTGTATTTGCCACACACTACCAGATAGATCATGTCACATTCAGGCTTGCAAATAAACACAACCTTTAAACGTGCAGAACCTAGTGCGTTGTGGCCATGCCAAAATGTGTCTTGAACATGTACTACCTCCAGTGACTATTGCAACCATGGCCAACGTAACATACAAACATATTTGGCATTTCAAACATATGGACAACCTACACGCCTCACCACACCAATGCATGCCCACAGCTATCACGCCAGGGATGTGGCACAGCTCAAATGGCCAAAGACATGTCTATATTCCTTACCTCTCATTACCAGAATTGCATATAGCGTAATGGAACCCCTAAGAGACGGAACCTATATTATCCGCATAGTCTCAGCCTCAATAAAACCTATTGCATACCCTAGGAATCTACATATGACCCTGCTTTTCCCCCTGTATCTGGGCCAGCTGAATTATGCTGTACACTGCCGGATATAATTATGGAACATATGGAACCCCCCTCTCTGCACCTGAGAGACTGGCTAGTGCTGGCTCAACCGGTGTTTACAGTCCCCTCGGTCAGGATGTCCACAATGTCCTGTTTGTTTGCAGCAACCTTGCACAGGGCAATCCAGTACCATCAGATGTACATGTTATGTGATGTTCTCCTAACAAAAGGCATGTAAAGCACCTTGTCCTCCGTGCATGAACATGTGTATCCCTCACGCCATTATACTGCAAACAATGGTTCCTGAACTGTGTGTGGGCCAGCCCATTGATGTGTCCTTGCCACTCCTTCAGAGTCTATCTGTGGTCAAGCCCTGTCATCACATGTACGCCTATTGGGTATCATAGGAGACCTGAAGCAGACATGTCGGGGCCGGATAACACCTCTTGGAACATGGGATTGTAGTTTTTTGTCAGGGTAGTATTTTCCAAAACACTCTGAGAGCCCCAACACTACATTGACAGACGGTTCAGACCTGTGATATGAGATAGCAACGTGTAATCACATCACCAAGACGTATCAGTGAATCACTATGCCTATAGCCGCATCCACAACACGCAATGTTTGTACATTAGCACGTCCTCCCATGGACGCATACACACAGCATGCCTATGGAGGAGTCCAGCTGTAATTTGCAACAACAGTGGTACTTACCTGTAGCCTGTACACAGTTGAATGCTGTAAATGTAGTTTGGCCTGCTCCTACCTTGCAGCGTGAATGTGGTGTCGCATTGCATCCACACAGGACCCAGCTGCAGCACATCACCCGTCACCTAAACAGAGTGTCCAATAGATGGCAGGGAGGTAGACTACAGTCACAACGTTTGCTAAACAACTGCATGGGCCAGTGTATATGCCGTTATCTGCACTGGAACCCAGCAGTCTCTGTTGTTGCATGTGCACAATCTCAGAGTGTCAGTCATGACACACCCCTGCGCTACCGTTCATGTTTTTGCTAGAAACAACATACCTTGAGTCACCTACCGTGTCTGGCTCCCCCGCTTCACGTAAGCTGCAATGATGGTCCTTGCACGCATTTCATGGTTTAACATTCTGCTATGCCAAACTCCCTCTATATGTACAACAGTACTTTCTGTCACTCACCCAGTGTCCTCTACACACAGTTGTGGAAGGAGAGCCCACCCATACACCCTCTGCACACTGGTGCCACCTTTGTAACATGTACATATAGGTTGTGGACACACGATTTGCCATGTTTTGCATGTAGGTCAAGAAAGCATAGTTAATTCCCTGTAAGAGGTGATCTGCAGGAACAGCAGCAGTAGGTAATCCCACACCACCCATCTACTCTTGTGGGTTGTGTGTGTCTCTGTATGTCTCTGTCAGACTCCCACTAACTTTTGCAGGTTCCGCCCTGTGTAAGATGTATACTGTACTTCTGACAGCCATGTTGGACAGGGGCGAGGGCAGCACATGAACACTGTGGGATCCTGCCATAGATGTTCACAAAGGATGTGGTTCAGCATGGACCCAGGTGCTCCCTTGCCACACACATTATGCACATGTGATGACAGATGTCTGTTGCCCATGGGGATCCCCAGTGACATGTGATGAACTATGCTATATCTGAGACACACACATACAACAGTGGGGCTGTAGCAGCAAAACATTGGCCACAAGGATGTGTGATTGTATGGGTGACCCAGCAGAAGGTTGACCTGTCACTAATGCCCCCAACCTTTCAATTACCATCCACAGGTCGAGGATCTCCGGAAGAAGGGGAGGGAGCTGCGCCTCCACCATGCCAACTACCTGCAGCGACTCCAGGGTGAGAGCTCACAAAAGGTTGAATTTGCGTTTTATCAGAGTGTCAAATCAGTAACAGATGTCCCATTGGCAACAAAGCCTGTGTGGCCACTGCAGATGTAGACGTGCTAGATTTGAGACCTAACAGAGTTCTGATCCCTGTCGTCTTCCACAGATGGTGATGTCGCAGAAGATGTGCCCACCACCTCCGCACCCCTCCTGAGACGTCCCACTACACCACATGTGGACGAGGTGGTGGACCTCACAACATCGGAGGAGGGGGAACAGGAGGAGGAAGAGGAGGAGGAGGAGGAGGTGGTGGTGGTGGAGGCGCACACAGACACATCTCCATCAGATGACACCCACCAGGGGCCAGATGGCGATTTGGAGGGGCTGATTGGGGGGGTGGCAGGGGGGGCCAGAGGGGGTGTGGGAAAGTGATGTGGAAGACAGGGCATCACAGGGCACTGTGGGCGCCCCCCAGCCACAACAGTTGTCTCCACCATGGAGGGCCCCACCCAGGGGCTACGCAGATGCCACCACACAAACACCTGAGACAATGTGTGTGTGTGGTGGCAGATGCGTGGACAATCTGTCTGGGGCCCTGCATGCGATGGAGCAACGGCTCCACCAGCTGATCCACTCTCAGCAATGGCTTGCGGGAGTCATTGAGAGGGTGGTAGCCGAGGTGGTGAGTCTACCATGTCGCCAACCACCCCCTCAATGGCGTCACTGGCGTCAGTAATGGCGCAAGTGATGTCCACATATGTGCCCTGTGTTGCCCTGTCTTCCAGCACTGGGCATGCTGAGGGAGGGCGTGGGTCATGTGGAGGTGGGGGATTGTGGATGGGACTTTGTTCAGGGTGTGTGGGTGAAAGGGGTGGGGAGGGTGTGTTTTAGGGGGGGCGGGTGATGGTATGATCCCCCTCCCTGTAAATGTAAATAGTTGTCCCTTATTTTTTTTTGTTTATATTAAACATATGTTAAACACACCTTGTAATGCTTGTGTGCCTCACTCAGCATAAGACTGTGGACGGCAGTATGTGATATTTGTGAAGACAATATGGTTTTGAAGGGTAAACATGCTGGTTATAACTCAAGTGGCTCTACAGTACGTTTGGGTGGTTGACCATGTGTGTAGGTGTCTGATAAGAGGTTCTTGCGTCATATGTTGCACCGTAGCACCTGTCCCAGAGTCACACAACTCACACGTTAGCAAATAGCTGAACCACATATTTATAAATATATAACCAACCAATTAATTCATGTTACGCATTTCTCCCACTGTCACATGCATCACCATGGTGGGGTGGACGGAATGTGATCATTACACTAGGCACGGCAAGGGTTACACATCTGCCACCAATTTCTCGTGTATGAGGGGTTGGACACATTGATGCGTATGGCAACAACACAGGCAATGTACAACATAGTTCCCCTGTTGTGACATGGATGTGTGTGCACACTGTTCCAGAGCAGCTCACAGACTGTGATGACACAATGTGCACAGGACACCTTGCATATGTGCGCATCATAAACATAGTAGGTGCCTGTGGCAAGGTAGCTGCAGCACGGGTTTGGGATGCAAGTCATGTAGTCTGGGCCCCCCCCCCCCCAATTTCATAGATACACACGGGACCACATGGACAGTCACTGGACACACACGGTGTATGTAGTTATTGCCAGCTGTTTATTGTCACAGCTTTTAAGTCACATCAATGTAGTTATACTAAAATGTCAACATAAGTGTGTGATTTCCATCACAGCCGTGTCAAGAACACACTATGAACATAGGTTTGTCATCTCTGAGCTTTTCAAATATCACACATACAAACATCTCAAAAACAGGGTGAACTATATACATAGATGCTGCAAATGATCATTGCAACAGAGACAGGCTTAGACAACTGTTAACAAAAATGAGGATTACATCATAGTTTAACGTCTACGTGGTCGGCCACGCCTGCCACGTTGGCCCCTCCCCCCTCGTGGGTCCATGGCCACCTCAGGAACCGGTGGTGGTGGTGGTGGTGGTGGTGGTGCAGGTACAGCTCGGCGCATCACATCAAGTATGCCCTCAAGGGCTTCACCTATCCGTGTGAGGGGCATGACTCGTACCTCCTCACGTGATTGGCGCAGCTCAGCACACACCTCCCTCGTGTTCTGCTGCACTGCTATGCGTATCCTGTCCAGAACGCGTTGGATGCCTGTGCATGGGATACAGGGTGGTCTATGAGATACCTCTCCACTAATACACCGTAGTACAGATACATGTCATGCACATCCAACACTATAGAATATGTGATAGGGCAGAGTCCAACTATAACATGGATAAAGTTTACATACATAATTAACACATTGTTACAGGTCTTCAAACCCTAAACGACACTTTACAGGACCTAGATGTGGGAGGCCAACACCACAACCTACAGGATGTGCAGACGCACCCACATAGTACAGACGTCTCAACAGGATTGTGCAATGATAACTATCACCTTTCCATTGTGTAGGGGAGGTGCAGCATGCAGCACACACAAATGACTGTGCTGAGCAGCATTAGGGAGGGACAGTGGAAGGTATAGCAAACGCCAGAAACATTGAGGCCACAGCTGGAGTGATTAACACAATTGCTCATGGTTACAGGAGATAGTTTTGGGAATCTGTGGGATGCAATGTGAGGACAGGGATATGACAGCTGACGTTCACACGTGCAGTGCTGCTGCACATATGTGAGACCTGAGGGTTTCAACAAACCTTGTGTAACAAAGAGGGCGGTTTGTGGAGATCATATATTAGGAAATGAGACAAATATGGGGGTTTGGACAAAGCTGCCAGAGTCACAGAGGGACCCACCATAGGTGGACCATTCCAAGGGAAAAAATGACGGTGTATGAGGGGATAAACACAGCTAGTGGTACTAACTGTTGACGGGCAGTGAAAGCCTGAGTTGGCAGGGTCTGTTTCGGATATCAGTAGGCATGAGGGGTGGTAGCTGGTGGTTGTCTAGTCTTTTACATTTCAACATAGGCATTTCTCACACATATGTGTTTATGTGTGTGAGTTCTAAACAGGGCTAAGCCATCCATTGATCACTTATCTATTTGCACAGGGACCACCATTCCAGGTGTCCCCACGCAGGGGACATTAGTTTTCCCCAACTCCCACAGATGATTTGCCTACCCACCTCACCCTGCTGACGTGGCCCCAATGACATAATGGTATGCCCTGCAGGTCTCCCACTGTTCTGTTATTACCTCAGCAATGACTTAGATGATTTGTAGATGCAGAGTGTCTCCATTCCGTGTCTGTTTAGGACACATGAGCGCATATGATGATATGCCTAGGCTCTGTTAGACACAAGGGTGCGATGGATAGGATATCTATACAAACATTGTTTTAGATGAGACGCAATGCAAACTATGTTTCTGTCTGCAAACCTTATGGCCCTCCAGAGGGACTTAGCGGAGTGAGGGCCTGTTTCCCCCCCCCAACACACCAATCTGCTACTGGTGCTGCAACATGGCAATTACACAGTGCATATTGGCAAAGCATCACATAGCCAATGGGGGTGTGGAGGTGAGGGCGTGACATGCGTAGGGGTGTTGCTTGTGTTGGGTTACAACACAATATGTGTTTTCAATGAGGGTTTACAGCGTAAGATGGCATTTGTGTGGTGCTAGGACCCTTAATGGTCTATGGGGAGTTTGGAGCACTCATGAACTGTGGAATACTGGCCCATGTGTGCTGTAGGGATTTGCGAGTTTCAGAGATAGGCCTCCACATGAGATGTTTGGGGGATGTTGTGTCTTACTTTGTCTGGTGTGGCTTTTGGGGTTACAATACGATGCTTGTGTTGATTGCACTGTTTGTAGCATCATGGATGTTCTTTTGCTGACGTCACCGTGTGTGATGTTGACGTAGGTTTGACATGGGATGGGGTTTTGTTGTAGGACAGGAATATGTATGGTATGATGGGGACGTTTGCTTAACTAGTGGCCGATGAGGGGTTTTCAAACTGTTAATGGATGACTGAGGTATCTTTTGGAAATTGCCTGTTGCAAGGACTGCACTGAATTGGATGCTGTGTGGGTCAGGAACTGCAAGGCAGTCGATGCTGGCGAATGAACATAATGTGATGTTGCTCTGACACTTTCAGGCAGAGAGGTATATGTTTTGTGTGGGAGGGGTGATACATCTACCATATACCTGTCCCTGTGAGGTTATGTGTGGTTTGAGAGGGCCATGATGATCACTTGAGCAGGTGTGAGGGATGTGCGGGACAAACAATTGGGAAATGATGTGTATGTTCAAGCAGCAGGTAAATGTTCTGATGGACAGAACAATATATTGGATCCGGTCTGCCAACTAGACATGTGACGATGCTGAGTGAGCACAACTCATGCATAGTTCTGCTGAATGTGGCTGGTTCAATTGCAACTTGATAAAGCATGCAAAATATGTCAGACTAGACCTTCTTTTTATATTTTGACAGACATATGGAGGTGTTACATAACTTCAAACATTACGTTATTTACTGTGTCTTGTGCAAGGGACAATGTATGTGTCACTGTAATGATTGATCATAGATATCATTATTTCGACCTCAGATCTCATTCACATGTTAACCTCTACACAGTTGCCTTTCATTCCATGGTTGCCTTGTTGGTCTCGTGTTTTAATGTTGGTATTAATGTAAGTGAGGTTTAGTAGCTGGTTTATGATGTTGTATGGTTGTCTTTTGAAAGGTAATTGAGGTAATTTGATTCTGGCACTCATACGTGACATTGACAATTGCTACCATTCCGCAGTACATTCTGTAATGTGCTGCTGTGATATTGTCAGTGTTGTGGTTTGCTAGGTTGTGTATGGTGATGTCTGAATCCAGGTATTGGGGTCAGGATACAGTGTGTATGATATTGTCTCTACACGGGCAGATTTTGTTGAGATTCCTCCTGTGTATTGTCTTTTGCAGTGCAGTGCACAAAGTGGTTAAGGTTATAGTCCTTTTTTTATCCATATGCTCATTAATATGCATGTGTAATACTCCTCATTGTATTGGTTACATACAACACCTATGTCACGTTAGCCGCCTATGATAAAGGGGACCATCACAGAGTAATGACACCGAGGCCGTCAATCAGACTGTGATGTATTAGTTCACAATGGATGCGATTTGGTGATGGTTTGGTGGGGTTACTGACAGGGGACATGTTGGTGGGCTTGTCTGTGTGCAATGCAGTCTATGTTATTTTTGAACGTTGCAGGACACTGCCAATATGTGCTTTCCCTAACCACACAGATGTGATTTGTGTATGCTTGATTCACCTCTGGAACTCCTTGTCTATGGGTGACCTTACACATTAGATTAGCTCTCTGCATATGCTATTTTCTTATTACCTCGAGATGCAGACTGTGAGTAATGGTGGCTTTGTGAGGTAACATCACTGAGGAAGGTTACATTGACTTCTATATGGTCTTGGTTTTGGCTGAGTATGGGTTATTTGTCATACTGTTGTATACAAGACATGTGAGTGTCTTCAAAGAGGCATACTAGTGTCAGGGCAATATCTGAATTTCTTAATTAACTGAGAACATGCCGCACTGTACACGCCATTGCTCTCAGGTCTGCATCTGTGTGTCTCACCTGACCTTAGCCTGTTGTGATTTGTAACATGTTAACCTCATTTACTATAGCACAAACCATTTGTTCCTCACATGCCCCATATAAATGAGCCATACATGTAACATAGTGTAAAGTAAGGTAGCAACATCCAGCACACAAACAACAACTACAGAGTGGTGCTGCTTGTGTTGTGGTTGTGACAGTCCTTTTTCACCCACCTTCAGCATCGCGATGTGTTGATGCACCATAGACCCTCATCTCCGCCATCATCATCTCTGGGACAGATGTAGCTGTGCCTACGGACGGGCTGGGTTGTTGCGTGTGCTGGATTGCTGCAGCCCCCAGTGGTGATCTGGTGTGTACGGGTTGGTCCAGGGACCCCTCATCTGCAGTTATGCTGCCCCCTGACACTGGAGGCTCTGTCTCGACCAAACTCATTGGGATTGGGATTGGGATGTCCACCTGCTCCTCCTCCTCCAAAACATCCTCCTCCTCCTCCTCCTCAGCAGCCCCCATTACACTGTAGTCACCTGGATTGTGAACAATCACAGAGAGAACACCTATGTTTCAGCAATCCACATATATTTACGTGTGTGCTAATGACACCACAGACATGCTGTGTTGGGTTGGCGCATTTGTGCTGCATACAGTACCCAATACACCATGCCATACTTGTGTTTCCACACCATGTAGCTGTTCCTGCGACACATGTGTGTGGTTTGGCAGAGCACAGATTGCATGTTTGCCATGTTTCTGGTCATGTTTCCATTCAACATGTTTCAACATCCCCTCCATTTCGGCATCTATGCCACATATGTACACACATGCCTGTGGATGGCCACACCCTTACACCTGATTTTGCCAAACACTGTATGTCTGTGTGGGATAGTGAATATGGCACATATTTGTTATGACATATTATGTGCTCATTGCTACATGTGATCAACAGTGACTCATTGTGTAGCGGACGACAAGTAGCCAGCTCCTCTGCCCCACTGAGATGCACATGTGGCACTGTGCTGATACAATGACACACAAACATGACCTAATCAATGGCCCTCACACTCATACAGGGGATGGCAATCACAGGTGTGGCGTTGGTGTAGTGACAGTTGTGTGTGGGTTTCCTAGTTACAGATGTGTAGGGGATGGTTTGAGAAAGAAAGTGTTATGTTGACCAGGGACCTGTCAAACAAACAGGTTGTAGAAGGATATTTCCCACACATGTGCCTCCAGGATAGCAATATGATGTTGATTTGGTCACACGTAAGTAAGTGTCTGTGCAGATGACTGATCTCTATGGAATGGTAATAATACACCTTAACCTGTAGGTGACGCTTACTATACATACCTGCTCGAGGATGTGCCGTATCTAGGGCTTCAGGAAGTCCACGGAGGTAGATCTGTCCCATACGTGCTGCCAGCTCTTGTTCAAGGGGCGAGAGTGTTGGTATGAAGGGGCCCCCGCCACCTGTGCCCATAGCATGTTGTCTTTCTGCAAGCATGTGCTGACGTACCCCTCTTTTAATATCTGAGTACCGTTTTTTTAAACTTTCCACATCACGTGGGGGACACCCTGCCTCAGACAGTGCCTCGCGAACATCCTCCCACACTGCCATTCTGGTGGCCACTGTTGTGCGGCTGCTCAAACGGCCAAATAAGACATCATAATTTTCTATCACATGTGACAGTAAAATATGGTTCTCCCTGTCACTGAACCTTACAGCTCTCTTCCTCTGTGTAACAGGCACAGGTATCCTTTTCCTTTTGCCCGTTTGCCTGTACTCTACCTGCTGTGGTCCAACAGATGGTCCTGCCTGTTCCTGGCTAGGCTGGGAGGTGTGTGCCCTGGGTGTCTCACCACCAACCTGCTGCCCCACATCCTCCACCCCCTCACCCTGATCTGCTCTGGCGCTGTCCCTCTCCATCTCCCTCTTCAGCACAGGATCCTCTCACCGCAAACACACTCACCTTAACAGAAAATAACACAGAGGAAACAAAAGTGGACAAGGGCAGTACAATACAGCACAGAGTCCACAACACAATAGCAAAGGTAAACTTTAAGGTCAAAAAGGCAAAATTACACGGTCCAACACTACTTGTAACAATTATTCTCTCCCTGTCTTGTGTGGCCTACTCCTATGGCAGACGGCCCCCTTCAAATTCGCTGTGCCTCTCTATCTCCCTCCTTTGTCTGCAGCACTTCGAGCACAGGTTCTTGCCCTATTGCTCTCTGTAACTTTCTATCTGACTCCTTCCTGTGCACTACTCCCAACACAGGCTGTGTCTCTAGCTCACTCTCTAACTCTCTGTCTGTATGTATAACTCCTCTAACAACCCTCAACGTGTGGCACGTGTGCAGCCTTATTTATAGGGTTTTCCACGCTTTTTCATTGCACATGCGCAATTGTGCAGGCGTGGCGCTCATGCGCCGTCCTCGTGCACGCTTACGCATTGGTGTCCGTACGCAGACACACGCACATGCGCCCTGGGACACGGATTACGACGGGTGCCGCATGGGCATCTGTGTGCATTGTACGCATGCGTGTGGCGATGTGCATGTGCGTAACACCACACAGGCGGACACCCATGCGTAGATTGGCGCATGCGCGCGACGCAAGCGCGACGCATGCGAGCATATGCGCATGCGCGTTAGACGGAAGGGGAAAAAAAATAAACCCTATAAGTGAACGTGCCATGCTTGTCCACGTTGAGGGTTGTAGGCGAGGAAGAGTAGGAGTGTGTTTTGAGACAGAAAGGAGGTGAATCCAAACAGGTGTATTTGTCCATTATTGTTGTTGTTTGTATTGGTTATTGTATTTTCTTTTGGGTGTATGTTGTTGTGTGGTTTGTAGTTTGTAGCCTGCTTAGTTAGATTTGTCTGTGTGTCTGAGTGTGTTTGTGTAGTTGGGCGGGAGGAGTTAATGGCACATATTTATCTTCAGGCATGTGTCCTGTGTAGTGGGCAGATGCTGCGGTTGCCGGACAGGGGAGATGGTGTCCATGGAGCTGTGGCACAGGGCATGGGTGTAGTCCCGCAGCAAATCAGGCCTGCAGCTGTGGGGGCTGTCCAAGCTGGTGCTGTTCGTGCACGGCGCAGGAGGCGTGCCGAGGTGCAGGCTCGGCAGCCACGCCTCTACAGGCCCAGGGCCCAGCTCCAGGACATGAGAGAGGACCAGGTCATCTCCCTTTACCGACTGAGCACAAGGGCTATTAGGGAGCTGTATGAGGATCTAAGACCTGACCTCCAGCCCATGACTGATCGGTCCCATGCCATACCAGGTTTAGTCAAGCTCCTTGCTGCCTTACATTTCTTTGCCTCTGGCTGTTTCCAGTCATCTGTGGCCGCAGTAGGTGGTATGAGCCGCCCCACCTTCTCACGATGTCTCCACCAGGTACTGCGTGCCATGGTCAGCCGGGTGGGGAATTACATAGCCATACCCCACACTAGGCAACAATGGAGGACCCTGAACCAGGCCTTTGAGGCATTAGCCGGGATACCACACGTGATGGGAGCTATTGATTGCACACATGTTGCCCTGGTCCCGCCTAGAGACAGGGAGGTAGCGTTCCGCAACCGCAAACACTACCATTCCCTGAATGTTCAGGTTGTATGTGATGCAAATCTGCATATTCTGAATGTGGTCCCTAGGTTTCCAGGGTCCACCCATGACTCCTATATCCTGCATCACTCGGCAGTATTCACGCAATTTGAGGAGCACCGTTATGGGGACTGTATATTGCTGGGTGAGTATGTCAGGATCACCTATCGATGTATGACTTTCTACATGTGTGTATTTGTAGTCCCATATGATGCAACTTGTTCATATCAGAACATGCAGGTAATATCTGAGATATGTTATATAGAGGACTGCTGTACGTTTAAATTATTACAGCCGTCTATAGGTCCATTTACACTACTAACATTAACCATTGAACATGAGCATCCTAACAGTATATGATCATAACATGCACATGGTGTACATCTGCAGACACCCCTGTGCATGTGGCTCTGTTGTTGCTGATGTCCCCATAATGTGTTTTGGAGGCAACAGCGAACAAGTCTTGGGGGGGGGGGGTGTTGCCCTTCACATACACCTGTGATGATGTTTAATAGTTGCCTCATAATTGTATGGCATGTAACATTGATGTTGTTGATAATCCATACAAGTAACCCGTGTCATGTGTGTCTTAGTTTAACCCACACACTCTGTAATGCAGTTGTCACCCTGGAAGCAAAGGATAACATGAGGGGGTGTAGAGCAATATCTTATGGGTGTTTTTGAGCTTTTCTACAGTGACAACATGTGTGCATATCTCTGTCCACACTTCTTGGCTATGTCAAAGCTTTTTGGAAACACAATATAGGTGTTACAGTACCTTTGTGCACTGTAGATGAGCAGACGTTAGTATCATCTTGTCTGGACATCCTCATATATGTGAACATTATGGATTGGTGACGGTTAAAGCAAGGGCAATAAGTGGGTGCATACAAACAGGTTTCACAACCAGCTACGCAGGAGGGTAATTTCTGTATGTATATGTTTTGGCCCACACTCATTAGGGGTACAGTATGCATGTTTGACATCCACAACTTCCAAAGAATGCAGACAAAATGGATACACTGCAAAGGATGGCTATTACAGTAATTTGCCACCAATACTATACAGCATATGGGGATTTACTGACAAATATGCATATGTGTACCCTACACAACATGATGTATAGGTGATATAGTGTACATTGTGCCATACCTCCATGGCATACATGTTGGGGGGGGGGGGGTGTCGCTGACGTAGATGTCAGCATGGTTTTCAAGGGTTACTGTTCAAACATACACTTTGATTATGTGATTAGTGGATTGATGTTGTGGTCTCACAGTGGCGGTGAGGCAGATCTGGACAGTAACTGCATGACAATATGCATGTTGCACACACACACACACACACACACACACAATCTATGAAGAGATAGATGGACGTGTTGTTTTATTTGCGATGGGTGTACGTACTCGAGAGGCCATGTGCTCATTTTCTGTCATCCTTTTTTTTTTTTAATGCAGCCTAGTTGTGTTGTTGTATCGTTCCATCAGAATGTGTTGTGCATTGTTTTCTCATGTGTTATCAAGTGGAAGTAATGTTTGAAATGAACTCCTGCATTCACATGCAACATTTCTTTCTGCAGGTGATGCAGGATATGGGTGTCGCCCCTGGCTGCTGACTCCTGTGCGTCAGCCACGGACACGTGCAGAGCAGAGGTACAATGAGGCCCATGCCTCCAGTCGCTCAGTCATTGAGCGCACCTTTGGCGTGTTAAAGAGCCGCTTCAGGTGTCTGGATAGGACAGGCGGGGCCTTACAATATAAAGCACGCACTGTTGCCGAGATAATCATAGCCTGTTGCATCCTGCACAACATTGCTCTCAGGCACAATATCCCTGCAGAGATTAATGAGGATCTTGAGGAGGATCCAACGTGCCCCCCTGAGCGTGCCAGTGCTGACACACGGGAGGGCACAGCGGTCAGGAGGAGGTTAATTGCAGAGATCTTCTCATGTACGTATTAGTTATCTTTGCACACTAATGTTTTATATTATGTGCGTAATGGTTACTGAGTTTGATGTCTATGTAAAGGTAGAATGTGGATGCCACACTCCATGTACATTTGAATCACAATGCCAACATCACATATAGGCATGAGTGTGACACAAAGAATGTGGGCAGGGCACAACAACATTTGTTGGCTGATGATGTGTGTGGTTGTTGATCCTTTTTTAGGAAATTTGAACGGTCACATTCCCATTTAGTGTCTGCTTCTGGGAGATGCAGCTGTTGTGCACATGCAAGGTTTTGGTAAGATGCTGTGGTTTGAGCACAGTATCTGCCATATGGTGAGATTTACACGTTGGGGGGTAGTCCGTGTTTGTGGACAATTGTCCTTTGGGGTGTGTTAATAGTACACCAAATAGTGTGGTTTTGGTGGTAGTTCAGCTCCTCTGACATGCCTATGTTTGTGTTCTCATCATGTGTGTGGCTAAAAGTCATACATGGCAGAGTACACATGCTTAGTGCAACTATGTCTGGATGGTAAGAACTATGTTTGAAGACTGTAAATGTCATCCCTACAGTGTGTCGAAATGTATTGGTCAACTAGTATACACAACATGGATATGTTTAGGGATGGTGACCTGGACATTGCCCATCAAGGGGGTGTGGTTGCTAAATGTTTTATTTGTAGAGTTTACCGTCAGTGCAGTGATGCATCTCTACACACATGTTGAGATGAAACAGGCCAAAACAGCAAGGAGTGTTTAGTAGTAGCCAAGTTGACCCATAAATGTGGGAGTGGCTTGTGGTATGACAGGTTTTTAATGGCGTACATGGCATTTACAGCATATCTCGCTGATGCTATCACAACATCAGACATCATGCATGTGCTACAGGCTGTGTATGTGTGTAGGTCAGGGGAAAAGAGTCTATATGAGGAAATACATTGCAGACACGAGCAAGTGACGGTTATGTTGGCATACAAACAAAGAGATAGGGTACAGGTATTTCTCAGGCCTACACATCTAGGGTATGCATGCTTTGACATTGTCATTGACACACAGTGGGATGGCATACAGCCATCATGGTTTACTCACAGGCAGACATGTGTGTGTGTTGTTGACTACATGACGGTAATATGAGAACCTATTTGTGCATATCATCTGCACATAGGTGTCATTATTACTGCAGGTATGAGATGTATGCAGCAGGATAGGTCATTGAACAGTGGATACGGGAGGACCACCTGCATATTTCCAATGTGTTGTAGCAATTGTCAGTTTGTTGACATACACAATCTGGTCACCAGTAAACATGGACAGGGATCATTGTTGGCAATATGGTGAGTGTATGGTATTATTACAACCTTGGCATGAGGTGGAACCATGCTGGTAGCACACACATCTATTTCTCTGTGTGTAAAAAGACAGATAGTTAGGACAGGAAACAGAGAGATTACAGACACCATAAAGATAGCCTACAACACCTCCATGATGCCTGTTACATGTAAGACATCTGTACATTGTGATATACAGCAGTCACTCATTGTGTGATGTATTGTGGTCTGACAGCTGCAGGCATGAAGGTGCAGTCAGTGATACACAGGTAGCACATAACATATGTTGGCTTCTCTTGTGTCTCCAAATGCACAGGACATACTTTGTACGGATACTGTTTTTGAGATGCATTGCCATGTGACTCTACATCCTTGAAAATGCCGTGATTTTGGGCAGGTCGATCTACATTGACATTGTGTGTGCCTGTAGTCATGTGAATAATATGTGTCTTGAGATTTCTCATATTGGGCAGATGCTGTTATTTACTTTTTTTCACCTGTGCCTCCGTAAGCCATCTCTTGCTATGTTCACTCATATCCCCATGCGCTTGTGTTCAGCATGTCCTCTGGCACAGTCTCAATGCGACATGTACAACATACATGCATGTGTGTGTAGGTTGTGGTTTGGTGTATTTTACCACCACTGTCAACGTCCCCAACAATGTACTATCAGCCAACAAAACGGTATCATAGCATGTTCCATGGGCCTTTATATGTACAGATATCCACCTGTGCACATACAGGCCATGTGTTACAGATGGGACGCTGAACTTTACATACTGTGTGTGTGTGTCTGTTTTTATAGGTTGCATGTGTGATGATGGCTTGATCAGACATAGTACATTTTCATCTGCTGTGAGGGGTTTGTGCACCTTCACATAATTGGCAACAGGCATAACTCATACATAGGGGGGTTTAACTTGTGACCATTATCTGCATGTGTTGTGTGCTGTGATTAGACATGTGTCTGCTGTTTAGAGAAAGCACTGTTGTGAAACTTTGGTGCCTTTCAGATATGAACATAATGGTGACATGCATCAACAGTGGTTTGACATTGTGATTCTACACCTTTTGCTGACATTGTCTCCTTTCATTGTGATGTAAGCTGGCTGTTTAGTGGCTCAAGGGATTGATGACATACACCTGTTGCAAACACAAGGTAGGTTTCACCTTTGTTATTTGGATATGTACATTTGTATTTAACTGGTGATGATCTCATATGTGTCTCCTGTTTATGTTAGATTTCCTTTATGCTCACATGAACAGATGCATATTGTGTGTAGGTGTGAGACACTTGTGTGACATGAGCATGGACATGACCATATCCATGTGCCACCCGTGTCTGTGTTTACCATTACTTATGTTGGCCAGAACGTTTATTTTACTATTGATATCATGTCATGTTTGCCTATGCATCCCTTTATTCTGCATTTTGTATGGTGTGACGGTCTGACAGTTGTGTTTATTTTGCAAAGTGTCTAACCATAACATACGTATCCTCTCCTGACACAGCACAAAGGACATACCAGACGCATCTCTTACAGAGCATCTGTTGTCACCACCAACCACCTGCTGGAGGACAGTACACCATGCAACTCTTTACCAAAACATTTCGCCATTGGATGTTTGAGCTATGAGATTGGATCAAATGACTGCGAGGGACAGTATTACTCTTTAACTGCTGATTTCCCCATGACAGAGGTGTCCAACGCAATGTTGATGCTACGGTTATGCAGTGAGTGATGCTCAATGTAGAGGACACACATAAACTTTGAAGGACTGTGCCATATTGCACACTAATACTTGACTATGCATGGCCATAGCTGAAATAACCCTGGTAACCTAACCTTCTGGAATGCTGATACTATTTTGACTTTGGACACTGATTCCCCCTTGTGCAGCAGCAACTGACATGGACAGCGTACGTGCTACATTCAGACACAGTTGAGCTTTAAAGGACTTTGTCCCAAGGGTGTGTCATGCCACCCACAATATGATGGTGGTTTCCTTACAACACAAACATACACCCATGTTTTTGGCATGTGGCTGACTATGGGCCAATCCTATTGTCAACGTGTTACTGCTTTCCACCTGGACATGATACCGTCTTTACCTCCACAATGCTTTCAAGCACACCGACATCTTAGACTGAGGTTTTCAATGACCCAAGGGTTTTTCAGGGCATGTGTGTCATCACTGTATCATATTGCAATGTGGCTGTTGCTTGTGCATATGACTGACTATGTTTGTGAGACACAGCATGTGGGGCTATGACTTATGTGTGGTTCCCTGTAATAAGTTTGTACAAAATGTCCTTCTTCACATGCTACATCTTGTGTTTGTTTACTGTGCATACATGACAGTGTGCATATGTGTACAGACCTTCCATTTGCCATTTCAACGGACCAGATTATGCCCTATGCTAGGGACACTCACATTGCCACATTATGTTTGTAGTGTGGCAGTGTGTGTGACCGTTCTACTTTTTCACTTGTGCATTCCATGTATCATGCTATATGTGGCCAAACAGTGTCTACACAAAAAGAAAGGGCAGGGTGACCTCCTTGATGGTGTTATATGTGCATGTTTCTGCAGGATGTTTACTTGGGATTATGTCTGTGTTCATGTGCCTGTGCTACCTGTTACCATATGGTTATTATGATGTTTCAGATTGTTTTTGTCCACATTGTGGCTGGTTTGCTTCGTAGATTAGGATGAGAGCCTCCTCATTACTTGTATTGCATGTGTATTGACATGTAAAACATTTGTCAATAGACGTTTTTGATGTTTGTCTGACTCCTGTGTTGTCAGATGGGCATGTTTTGAGGAACAGATGAGGTGTGTTGGGTCCGCAGCATGCAGCGTCTACTCTGTACCTGCACTTATATGTTGGGAACACATTTGGGCCAAGCAACACCAGGTGGGGGCAGGGGGTCTGCTAACGAGTGCACAGCATGCACCTGATGCACATTATATTATGTGCCACTAATGTGTGGTCAACAAAGTACGATTAGTGTAGGAGGTGGATTTGCGAGCTGCTAAGGGTGTTTCCCACTTTCACAGGGGATACGGTCAGCCTTGATATTATGATGGCACTGTCTACACTATTTGTGATGTGTTAGCAAAATAAATATATGTATTTGACAGCCACTTTCTCGGTTTGATGATTGATCATGGTGACAGACCTGGACTGCAATGTGTGCCTCTGTATCAGTCCTGACTCCTTGTGACCCACAGACTACATTGTTTTCTTGTCAAGGTCACTGGATGTAGATGAGGTGGTATGTTTTCCATGGAAATGGAGGGTTTCCTGACTTACCGTACGCCACAGGGGGTGCTACTGTGAATTTATCACTGGTTTTTTTGGGGCCAAGCCAGTTTTCTATTCACTATGTTAGTTCTACACTATTTGAGCGTACTGTCCCTTTATGGGGTCCTTTACTGGTCATGTCCATGGTGCACATCTGCTCACATCCTTGCACAGTGACAGCTGTGTATGTGCCAGCCATATGGCACATCACTGTGAATGAATGGTTGACATAAACACACTCCCTTTGGGGGATTTGTGTTACAGTGTGCTCATTTTGCAGTTTGTGGGATTGTCTACAGTGATGTGTTTGAACTCTGTGGTTTGGAGGTTTTATTCAGATTGTAGGGTTTTTGGACACACTGGCTTAAATGCACCATTACGTACCACCAGCTTACTCACCTCTACACACACCCTTCCCTCTTTTCACTGTACCACAGGGTGCATCCTGTGTGCTGCATCCCCATAACATATTCATTGTTACAGAGGTCTCTTACTTTATGGTTTTAACATGCCAATGCACGTAGTGATTTGTTTTGGCTGTGATTCTGGTGGTGTGTGTGGTACACCTGTTTGCATGTTGATCTTTATCCCGACACAATCATCATTATTCACCTGATCCACAGAGCATCATGTGCTGCCCTGGTGTGTTTTTTTTTAAATGTACATGCTGTATTCACTGCAGAACATTCCCTTGTGTTGGTGCAGGTGTCCCTGGTGCCAAATACTGAGTGGACGTAGATTGGTACATAGCAGATGTGCATGTGCATTTGCTCACTATTTATTTTGGTGGTTTGCTTGTTTTGACAACCAGCAGGCGTTTGGTGTACTGATATGCAGTGTTTTTGTATGCAGACTTTGCTAATGTGCTCACATTGGCGGTGTGGCCTACCGGTTTAGGCATGGCCATTTGTGGTGGTGGTAATCGGTGTGCTCCCTGTCTGCTGTCTTGGATTTGTATGCTTGTCCTGCATTGGTGCGTTTCATTTGTCTGCGTGTCATATCTTTGGTGATGTGTGGTATGACCACATTGTACCCTCATCTGAGTTCTGAAACATCCTTGTGTCCATCCTCTGTCTGCCAGCTGTGTGCCATCTTACCCTGATGTGCATGCTGCTTCCCCACATCGTGAACTCCATCACATTCATGCATTGCAGCTCGCCCTGCTTGCCTCCCCTGTGTATGCTCAGCCTAGCACCTGTACTCCACAGTCATCCTGTTATTTCACTTATCCTGCCATTGCAGCCACCTCTGCTAGCCACATCTTCCCATCCTCTGTCACACACAGTCATTACATCATGGCACATTACCATCACTCTGTGCATGGATCTCGTTGGCGACAATATGTTTTTCAAATTTTATGGCTGTCACATGGACTGAAGCTGGTTTCTGCATGCCATCAACGAATCTACATCGTTCTTTTACTTAGATATTGTCTATGTTCTCAGCTCTGTGCAGTGTTCATGTTACATGTGTGTTTGCCACATACGTGTTTTAACATTCAAATTGTGCAATGTTGCTGTTGTTGCCTAACATTGCTGATTTCACCTATACATCCTTAGGGCATCTTCTGCCACACCTTTGATTCAGACAGCTTATGGGGTGCCTACGATAGTGCCTTGGGAGTTGACAGACTTTCAACATGGCCTCAGGGAGATATTAAGGGTTTCCTTTGCTAACGGGATATGTAGGGAATGTTCGATCTGATGCACCGTAAAATGGCCAGTTATATATGGCACAAGGGTGTAGTTCTCTTTAGATGGACGCACGGATTTCTGTACACTTGCACACAGAAATGGAACATAACTCAGCTAACCTAATTCCCAGAAAATACTAAACCATGACCCCTGCAACATCATTGACTGTCTTCACCAGTTGTAGGCATACATTACATAGGAGTATGTGGTTTCTCACCATACCTTTTATGTAATGGACCTATGTTCATATTGGGATTTCAGTCTCCAAAGGGGATAGGGCATTTTCCAGGATAATATGAACTCTGCTCCCCTGTTGATATCTGTCCCCGGGGCCTGTCAGCAGCACCTCATAGCTAAATCAGTAATGGCAGACGCAGGTCTGCCATTGATGATTTAGCAAGGGGGGGGGGGCTGCAGACAGACCCAGGCAACTGATTACAATGACATTTACTCTGAACCCCTGTGGATATCAGTCGCCAGGGGCTGGGTGCAGCCCCTCACTACTAAAACAAGGATGTCAGACCTGGGTCAGCACACCTACTTACCATTTCCAAACATCACAATGCACAGTGTTGCCAACAGAAACAGTGCTGTTACCTTTATCTGCCTCATAGGCCACCCTACATGGTGCCCCATCGCACACGCTTTCAACAACATTGTACGGTGCCATGGCGGACAATCCATTTACACATGTGTCCTATGGGGTAACTTCAGGGGCATGTTATGTTACAGTGCTGTGAAAGTACATGTGCTTGAATAAGTTATTGCATAGATATACGAGATGTGCCTCCTAAAGCTATATTAACCCTAACAGGTGAACACTCAACAAGCCATGTTCATTTGCCATTGTTGGGGTTGCACCCCTGACCCCTACTCATTCCCTTACCCATTGCGATATGATTGTGTTTCTGGCCTTGCACATCAGCGCACCACCATATGGCTCTCCAACATCATTATGCTTCCAAAACCATTAGCACACACCCTTATGCCCAGCAGCGCTACACCTTATGCCACCCATACTTTGTCAATGAACGCCACAGACAGCTTCCTTCAGTGTGCACTGTGGTGGCTTGAACCCATGCTCCCTGCACCTTTGGTCAGTGTTCTAACCACTGTGCTGTGGCTCAGTTCTTCTGCTTTCATATCAATGCGCCACCTATGCCTCCCACGATTCACAGGCCTCCAAAAACATTTGGGCGCCTCTTTAGGCCCAGCAGCGCAACGCCTTATGCTGCCCATATTTTGCATACCTTCTAAAGTAACACCATAGCCAGCTTTCTTCGGTGAGCACTGTGGTGGCTTGAACCCATGCTCCCTGCACCTTTGGTCAGTGTTCTAACCACTGTGCTGTGGCTCAGTTCTTCTGCTTTCATATCAATGCGCCACCTATGCCTCCCACGATTCACAGGCCTCCAAAAACATTTGGGTGCCTCTTTAGGCCCAGCAGCGCAACGCCTTATGCTGCCCATATTCTGCATACCTTCTAAAGTAACACCATAGCCAGCTTTCTTCGGTGAGCACTGTGGGGGATTGAACCCATGCTCCCTGCACCTTTGGTCAGTGTTCTAACCATTGTGCTGTGGCTCAGTTCTTCTGCTTTTCTATCAATGCGCCACCTATGCCTCCTACGATTCACAGGCCTCCAAAAACATTCGGGCGCCTCTTTGGGCCCAGCAGCGCAACGCCTTATGCTGCCCATACTTTGTATACCTTCTAAAATAATGCTACAGCCAGCTTTCTTCAGTGAGCACTGTGGGGGATTGAACCCATGCTCCGTGCACCTTTGGTCAGTGTTCTAACCATTGTGCTGTGGCTCAGTTCTTCTGCTTTCATATCAATGCGCCACCTATGCCTCCTACGATTCACAGGCCTCCAAAAACATTCGGGCGCCTCTTTGGGCCCAGCAGCGCAACGCCTTATGCTGCCCATACTTTGTATACCTTCTAAAATAATGCTACAGCCAGCTTTCTTCAGTGAGCACTGTGGGGGATTGAACCCATGCTCCGTGCACCTTTGGTCAGTGTTCTAACCATTGTGCTGTGGCTCAGTTCTTCTGCTTTCATATCAATGCGCCACCTATGCCTCCTACGATTCACAGGCCTCCAAAAACATTCAGGCGCCTCTTTGGGCCCAGCAGCGCAACGCCTTATGCTGCCCATACTTTGTATACCTTCTAAAATAATGCTATAGCCAGCTTTCTTCAGTGAGCACTGTGGGGGATTGAACCCATGCTCCGTGCACCTTTGGTCAGTGTTCTAACCATTGTGCTGTGGCTCAATTCTTCTGCTTTTATATCAATGCACCACTTATGCCTCCCAGGATTCACAGGCCAACAAAAACAGTAGCGCGCCGCTTCAGGCCCAGCAGCGCTCTGCCTTATGCCACCCATTATTTATCTGCCTCCTAACATTACGCCTCTGACAGCTGTCTTCATTGTACACTGTGGGGGATTGAACCACTGAACCCTGCACCAGTGGTGGGTGGTCTAACCATTGTGCTGTAGCTTTGCTCTCATGATTGCACATCAGCACGCCACTTATTCCTCCTGTGCAGCCACCTCATGCGCTAATGTGCGGGGCGCATATGGGCGACCCGCACCTTACCGCATATGCAAATCACGCATTTCCCTCTTCAGCGCGAAACGCCCACTCCTTATATGGCACCCGCACTCTACCGCGGCACGCACTTTACCGGGATCTTAGTAAACATACCCCTAAGTGTTTCCTGCCTGCCCTATGTTTACAGTAATAATAAGTGTCTTTTCAAGTATGATCAAGAATTTCAGTAAGGGATTTACTGAAGACTATGGTAATCAAATGTCTCTGTCCCAATCAGGAATGCTATGTGAAAGGGAGTGGCTTCTGCTAGTTGCCCATATTTCCTTAGTTCACCATATTTTGCCCCAGAATCTCTAGATATCCTGTCTCGTCACTCTCTCTCTCTCTGTAAGTAGCTCCGTTCAGAGTGCTTAAGGGGGGGATGGAGCCCAGTCCACCGATGATGTCACCCCCCGGTAGGCGTGAACTAATGTGCCCACAGCAGAGAAGTAGAACATAAAAAAAAAAAAGCCTCCCGGATAGAGCGTTGCTAGGAGAAACAGTGTGAGCCTGGAGCAAGGGGAGGAGGGGGAATACCTCCCTGCAAATGTCACAAGTCACCTCCGCAGCAGGAGAAGTATAACTACCAGTAAGAGAGAGGGTCACGTAATCTTAATCCCATTGCACTAGGTCCAGCTTTGCACTAGCCAGCTGACCAGACTTGTTTACGTGCCTTTCCCTCAAAGCTTTAGGATTTAATTGAACAAATAAACAGTGTTATTCAGACAGCCCTCACTATGTACCCCATGTGATCCAGCAGCCCCAGGAGAATTTACGTTTTTGTCAGTCAGTCCCAGAGAGATATAAAAACAGAAATGAAACTGGATGGATTTGCGGGCATGAATATAGCACGATTAAGTTGTTCAGAATGTCTGTGAATTGTGGAGATAAATGTGATAGAGAAAGTAATGTAAAAATTGGAGAAGAGAACAGATCTTCTTGCTGATGCTTTAGTTGAATGATGTGGAGGAGGTTTTCCTAATCAAAGGAGCAGAGGAAGTGAAAACTGGGTGTGAGTGCGCCCATTACAGAGGAGAAGGACATTAGAGAAGCGAATGCCCGTATCTTGACTCCACCCCAGGAGGGGAGGAGGGAGTACTTGATTGCAGAGTCATAAAACAATAAACCAAGCACAATGTTCTACTAGGAGAAGGAAGTAGCTATAGAGTAAGTGGCAGCTAAAGAGGGCTACAGCATGGATAAAGACTAGGCCAGATGCATCACCATTATCAGAGCTACTGGGGCTAAGTCCGCAAAGCCTTTCCTGCAGAACCGCATGTGTGAACTAGGGGGACAGAAAATAATGTACCAGTTCCTGTATATGCCTGAATGCCCTATTCCATTTTTGGAGCCGAGATCTGCTTGCAAAGCTTCAGGCACAGATATCCTTTGCTGAAGAGGGAGAAATGCAAATGACTGTAAACCCAAAACCTGCTGGATTGATGGTGCTGACTGTTCCCCGAGAAGAGGAGTGGCGGTTCTATAGCACACCTCCAGTCAAGTCAACAAGTTCCTGTATACCTACCAACCTTATAGCCCCACCTGGAGTATGGGCAGAAGATAACCCACCTGGCCTAGCGAAGAACATAGCCCTTGTCATTGTCACCCTCAAGCCAGAAGCGGAACCAGTGCATGTGAAGCAGTATCCTCTTCCCTGACCAGCCATTGCAGGAATCCGCTGCCATTTAATGAAATTATTGAAGTATGGACTTCTCAAAGGAGTGCCAGTCACCTTGGAACACCCCCCTTCTTCCTGTCAAGAAGCCTGGGACAGGTGGCTACCGCCCAGTGCAGGATCTAAGAAGAATGAATGATGCAGCTGAAACTATACAACCAGTGGTACCAAAATCCTTATATTCTCTTGGAACTGATCTCTGCTGAAGCTATACATTTCATCATTCTGGACTTAAAAAATGTTTTTCTGCATACGCTTAGCCCATGACCCCACTACAGGAAGGCGGGGCCCACGCACCTGGACAAGATTACATCAAGGATTCAAGAACTCGCCTCACTCAGCAAAAGATTTGACAAGTTATCCAGTAATTCCAGGAGAAAAAAATTCTACTTCAATATGTGGACAACTTGCTCATAACCACCAACTCAGAAAGTGAATGTCTACAAGCCATCAGTGAACTTTTGCACCCTCTTAATGAGGCTGGATACAAAGTCTCAAGAGCCAAGGTGCAATTATGTCCAACAAGTTAAACACCTAGGATTCCAGTTGTCCAGCGGAATTCGACGCCTGGGACCAGAATGCAAAGCAGCTGTATGCAGTATTCCTACTCCAACCACCAGGAGGCAAGTGAGAGCCTTCTTGGGTGCCACAGAGTATGTTGCGTAAAACCCCCCAGCTCCAATTGAAGGTCAGTCAAGCTTTGAATCCTGTTATGTTGTTACCAGTTGGTCTTGATCCCCTGATCATGACTGTTTAGAAATTATGGACACTGTATTCTCAAGCCGCCTGGATTTGACTGATGTCCCTCTGGAGAACCCTGAACAGACTTTCTTTGTGGCTGAAGGCAGTTTCATCATCAATAGACATTGTTGTGCTAGATATGCAGTGGTGACCCCTGATTTGGTAGTTGAGTCCTCAGCCCTGGCCCCAGAAACTTCACCACAGAAAGCTGAACTGATAGCCCTCACTAGAGCACTAACAATAGGAAAAGAGCCCTGTCTAAATGTGTACCCAGATTCCAAGTATGCCCTTACAACCTTGCATGCACATGGGGCCCTGTACAAAGAATGAGGGTGGATAACCTTAGGAAGCAAGTCCATTAAGTATAGCCCCAAGATATTGATATTAACAGATACATACTGCCTATAGATCTCAGAATTTAGGAAAAGTAGAATGTATGAATAGAACCCTGAAATCTCAGTTGTCCAAACTTTGCCAAGAGGTTTACCTGAAGTGGCTCCAGGTTCTTCCCATAGCCCTTCTTAGTATATACTTAGCCCCTGCTAAGTCTTTAGGAGTTTCCCCTTTTTGAGATTCTGTATGGGCAACCCCTGCCTATTGTATAGGAAATAAAAGGAGATATGAGACAGATAGGATCTGAAATTATTAGACATGAACTATTGGTTTTAAGTTCTGTTTTGCAGAGTCTTCATACCTGGGTACAAAATCGATTACTCATCAATTTGTCTGAACCCCTGCATCCTCTCAAGCCTGGAGTCTCGGTGTGGATCAAAGAGTGGAGAAAGATACTGTTAGCCCTGCATTGGAAGGGACCCTATGTCATCATCCTGTCAACTCCAACTGCAGTAAAAGTCGCAGAATTTGAACCTTGGATCCATCATAATCAAGTGAAGCCAGCAGCTGCTCTTGAACCTGATCACTGGACTACTGTACAGCATCCTGAGACACCATTGCACCTCACCCTACGACAACAGCCACGGACCTAAGGCTTATTGTTCCCTCAGAAACTGCACTATTTCAAGACTATCTGTTTATCTGAAGATAAGCCTCGCATCTGGAGAAAGCTGCAATCATCAGAAATAGACTGTGTTGTGTTAAGAAACTGAAAAGACTATTTTGATTTTCTGAAGAAGTGAACTGCTCTAAGGAGGCAATAATAGCCTGAGAGACTGTACTATGATATTTTAAGAACCTGAGACATCCCAGAAGACAGTGATACTTTGGAATCTACAGCCCTACTCCTGCCAAAAAGCTGGTAGGTCTACGTACGGCAGAAGCTTGAGGATCTACAATCAACCCTACATCTGTTATCTGTTGTGGAAGTCGACAGTTCCACCAATTTTCCAGAGACTGTGCTCATTATGAATCCTTATTATTGCTTTATTCTGGCAGCAGCCTTGGGGTGCTTTGAGATGACTTTTGCCTTACCTCCCTGGGCAGCCTGTATAAGTACAACATGAACTGGACCGAAGGTCACTCAGACCTTGTTTTATCATTCTTCCTATACTTGCATTGGTATACTCTCCGATTCAACAGTTGTTCTAGATCTTGACTTTCTACAAGGCTATGCAAGCCACCGTTGCAACTCCTCATGCCTCCCAGAACTTATTTCTTGAATTAGCAGGAGCAGTGGCATTCGGTCTTCATGTTTCAGATTGCTTGTTTTGTGGAGAAACAACAATGGGAGACTAATGGCCCTGGGAGACGCAAGAACTGAATTACTCCATCCCCTACAATCAGACTGATTTACATAATACTACTAGTGAGTGGGTATTGGCCCACCCCATTGTTGACAGTTTGTGTTTTGTTCGGACCGGACCACAATTTGCTATGAAGATCGGACAGCTGGACTGTCTAAATCAGAAGATTTACAACAGCACAACAAAGAAGACATCTTGGTGGTCCGGCATAAATGCTCCTGAACCTTCTAATTCTTTTAGTTCTTTTTCCCACTCTTGCCAAACTATGGACTCTGACTATCTGCTTGTTGCTCCCTTGTTTCTTGCCACTTTGCTTGCGAATGATAACTTCAGTTATTAACACTGTAGAGCATAAGGCAGCTACAAAGATACTAGCTATGTGAAACTACTACCCTATACCACAGAGTGATATCTTTACCTAGTATTATGTGATTTGATTCTCACCCTTTCTCACTTGCGGGTGAGAATAATCAAAGGGGGGAATGTGGTAGGCGAAGGCCTATGATCTATGCTAATTGAACTAAACAGACAGGCCTAAGCAGCTTGATTTGTAAATGAAGCCTGTAGTTAGGCCCAGAGGAATGAAAACCCCCCTGAATGATGACACCGTAGAATTGAAACTTAACTGAACACAATTTAGTATAGCTAATGTCACCCACCTACTTACCCCGCTAGGAGGCAGCCTAGGGGACTTTCAGTGGGGCCTCTTCTTTAATGTAGCTGGGGCTCTTTTAAGGCCCCCTGGGAATTATCTCCCACTAGCCGTTCTAAAGGTTGTAGTTGTGACGAGCAGCCAGGCTTTTTAGTAAGAGGTATTTTTATTATCCCTTCCCGGGTGGATTCTTGCACGTGAGAAATTAACAGAAACAGACCATGTTTTCTGGTACAAATAAAAATACTACTGGAACCAAAAGCGCTTCATTTCAGCTTAACTCAAGATATAACAGCTACTAAATTTATACAGGTAGTTTTCAGAAATCCTTTTTTCTTAAAAGGTTATCTTCTTAGCACAGCTTAGCATAAGGAAGACACATCATTAGCCAGGGACAAAGCACATTCCATTTGAGATACCTCTGTATTATCTTCAGCTAATTCAAAGTCCATTGCCTCGTAGCTTCCCTGGTTGCTACTCTCTGAACAGCTGTGTCTCCTTTCTTGGCTGTGCAAGCTTCCGTCTTCTGCAAGACTTCCCTTCCCCCCTTCACCAAGGTAGGATGGGAAGTTACCGTATTTCTCACAGTCTGCCCCTAGGGGACCCAACCTTCCTAGTTGTGTAGAGGGAAAACTTATGCTTCTAAGGCCCTCTCTATTACAGGCTTTCAGCCAGTCCTCAGGGAGGATTTCTCTCGAGCTTTTACAGCATGGAAAGTCAGCGTTGATACTTCTAAAAGCAGGCTTCTTACTGTCTCTAGCCACTGGCTGGTTCTTAAACAGGTAAGTGTCCCTTCTAAACCCCTTACTGTTTTCTGGGTACCTGTTAGCAGAAGGACCGTCTCTCAAGGGTTTCTCTTTCCTGCTGGATTGAATTCCTCTGTGATTCTTTTCACTGGCCTCTTGCTCCGTGCTTCCTAGCACCCTGCAATTGCCTTTGGATATTCTTTCCTTAGGAACCTTATTCAAACTCCAATGAGAAGTATTCTCCTTTTCTGCCCCAGCTGTTGTAGTATCCTTAGTGTCCCTCTGCTCTGAGAAATCCCAGTTAGCTCCTCTCTCTGAGAAATCCTCGTTAGCTCTGCTCTCTGAGAAATCCTGCTTGGCTCTGCTCTCTGAGAAATCTTGCTTAGTTCTGCTCTCTGAGAAATCCTGCTTAGTTCTCCCGGTAAGTGACTCTGTATGCATTTTAACTGCGTCACTACCTGCATTCTGTTGACCTTGCCCTGCTCTCAGCTGCCTTTCATTAACTGATTGAGGATGAGGTAATCCTTTGCAGGAGCACGTTCTACCTCTGGTTACCTTTGTTTTCCATGGTTGCTTATAGCAACCCTGCAGCATGTGCTTGGATCTGTCAGTTTCAGATCTACCTAGCCCTGCCCTTTCTGTTTCCATAGGTAATTCCTGCTCTACCCCGTGACACTAAGCAGAATCGAAACTTAGAAAATATAGAAAAACAAGTCTAATTGGTACTGATAAGAGAGCACAGCTTCTATGGAATTAATTAACTCTGCAGAAAGCAAGGTTACAGTGCCCCGCTCTCACTCATATTCCAGCAAGCCAGTGACCTTGGAGGAGAGAAGTATCGAAAGTCTAAGAACTGTCCATTGTAATGAGGACTGAAAGGGGGGCAACCAGGTGCTGAGCCCAGATCAAGGTCCTTTTCCAAACATTATTGATAATATTACTTAAATACTTCTCTCATGTGATCGAATTAGCAGATCAATATTCTATGTATATAGTTCAATGTATATAGTTTTACCCCCATATTATCCATGTTTATCTTATCCAAATTTATTTTCCTGTTTTATGTAATACCGAACAGCCTGTTGTTCTGGTCTTTGGTTCTCTGTAAACCGCACTGATTGTAAATAGCGCGGTATATAAAAAATTGAAATAAAATAATAAATAAAATAAAGGTCCTCATTGGATAGCTACATAGTGGTACCAGGACCAATAGATGGGTGAGAGGGGTTACTGGGACCAATGAAAAGTTTGCCTATGTCTAGAATGGAGAAGAACGGTATAAAAGTTGTTGTTTTGCTAGAAACCATTGCTCAGCCATTTTGAATTTGATTATTGCTTGAGCCTGTGCACATTAAACTGGCTTGGATCCTTGAAACGACTCCTGGTTTTATTTATTGCATGCTTATCTGCTGCTACAATAGAGCATCGGCTTTGTCATAAGAACAAAAGATTTGTCATATTGGGTCACATCAGACCAAAGGTCCATCAAGCTCAGTATGCTGTTCCCAACAGTGGCCAATGCATATCACTACCTGGCAGAATCCCAAAATATATGGACTCAATGAATACTCCCCAACACTGTTCCCTCTAAGCTGTGCGCGTGTGCGCGCGCACACACCTTGCAGAGCGAGCGCACATACTTTACAACAGAGCGCACAAAAATTATGGTTCTGATTCTGATAGAAAACACCACAGACGTCTTAAAATTTAAAAGTTGTGATTGTAATTACTAGAAATTTTCCACTTCATTTAGTAGTAATCATCTATTTTCATTTAATTTGATTAAAATCAATGTGGTGTACATACTGTATTCTGACATGTAGTCAAATTTTAAAGTATATAACTCCGAGTGTTGGTTATGTGGTGCACAAAAATGTAACCTTTCCTTCAAAAGCTGCACAGCAGATATTTTATGCGCACACAGCCTACAGAAAATTAGGGGGAACATTGCTCCCCAAGTCCAGTTGGCTTATGGACTTTTTCTACAGAAACTTATTTAAACCTTTTTAAAACCCAGCTACGTTAACAGCTTCTGAGTACGTCATCGACGATACTTGGAAGCTTATCCTCCTCGTCTTTATGTGTTCTTCATTTAAATGAGTATTTGCGAGAAAGCTGTGAAAACAGCTCACAGAAATATTATTAAATATTGCATCTTTAAAGGTGAAGGAGAAAATGGGCGTGCTCAGTTGCTGCATAAGGGTACTGGATTTCATTAGTCTCTCTAAGAGCATAGGGGACGGGGTGGAGTGTTTACTTTTTGCAAAACAGACGTAGCTTTTCCCTTTTCCTTCAGTCGCGGAAGTGGAAGTGACGTTCGCGGAAGTTTTTAAGTTGGGTGAAACGTTGGTCGTGGTGGCTTAGTGGTTGAGTTGGTCATGGGCTCTTCAAAAAAGCACAAAACGCGAGAGAAGGCAGCGGTTGGGGCCGAAGAAGAAACGACTATACCTCCTTCGCGCCACCGTGAGCATAAGAAGCACAGGCACCGCGAGAAGGATCGCAGGAAGCGCTCCCGTAGTCCACGGGAACGGGGCCGAGGAGGAGTAGGTGAGAGGAGAGGCCGCGGCGGGGAAGACGCTGGAGCCAGCGAGCGGCGGATCAAGCGTGAGAGACTCGATCCAGGCTACCAGGATGGTGAGAATATATTCGTCATATATAATTTCTCATAATACTGATTAACTTGTGAAGTTACTCGACTTCTAGAATCTTCAAATATCAACAAATGCAAACAGAGTTCCGAACATGTGGCAGAAATATACAAAAATTACCCTAAATGTTTGGATGCCATTGAGGCTGATTAAAAATAATTTGCAATTATGTTGTTCATATTACACCTTACGAACGCCAGGAGGCAGCTCTTTGGAACAGAACGTGTTGAGGCCGGTATTAGCAATAATTAGGGAGACTCAGATAATCTCCAGCATATCCTGGCATAGAAGTTTAGGTGTGTGCAAAATGAACTCCTTTTTTTTTTTTTTTTTTTTTCTTTACTTTGAAAAATAATGTGGTATTTCTGTTAATGATATCCTAGATAACTCGAGAGTAATCCTTGATCGTATCTACTGAAGAGTGAGGAACCCTAATAACATTTAACAAGTGTAGTGATCTAAGGTAGAAACCTGAGAGAAGGTGCCAGGGAGGTGTGAGTGAGTCTAGTAAAATAGTATTACTAATCATTTAGTTAACAAAACACAAATGTCATGTTGAATGGAACAATGTTCACAGTCTCCAGTGTCCCTGTGGTAGCTTAAAGCTAGGTTCTAAGGCAAGCAATTTTGCAGCAAAGTTATTCCATGGCGAATATGCAATTTGGGTAAATTTTGAGAGAAAAAACAAACAGACAAATGAACTTTAAGGCAGGGCTCGACAAATTCCAGGTTGCCATAATGACAAAAAAATGTCTATTTGCGCCTGAAATTTTTCTGCCCCATCCCTTCATCTTCTTTTTTTTTTCTTGGCTGCAACTGCTGTTTGAGCAAGAACTGCTTCCTCCTTGTCCAGCGTTATTCTGTGTGAGACTGAGCTTTGCTGTGCAGGACCTCACACTGGTCTAGTCAGGTTTGAGAACCATAGACCAACAGAAGAGATTGAGTCCAACGCAGAGCTGCTGTGTCCACCCCTCCAGGAGGAAGCAATTACTGTTAAGACTAGCAGCATGATGCAGAAACCCTGTTTGAGAGCATGGTGCTAAAAGCTTCAGCACAAGCTTGGCACATTTTTTTGTGCAGCGATACCCTAAACAAAAATCTTGCAAATTATCTCTGTATAAAAAGTGTCTGCTAAACCAGAATAGCAAGCCAAGCAAGTTAATAGCACCTATTTCTTGTGCAAAAAAAGACATGTTTGCATATGGTGGATTGCTATGTGGCACACACAGATATTTTGAACAGAAGGTTTGTTCAAAATAATATTGCTGCTTATGGGCCAGATAATAATCCAGTGAACATAAGAGATGTCATAGGGGTCAGACCAAGGTCTACTGTTTCCAGCAGTGACCAATCAAGGTCACAAGTACGGTTGATTCCCAAAAAGGTACACAGATTACGGTAGTCGTTGCTTATCCTGGGGTAAACCATGTATTTCCTCAATACTCTTTAATAATGATTTATGGACTTTTCCTACAGGAGCTTGTCCAAGCCTTTTTTAAACTGCTATTCTATTACATCCTCTGGTAATAAATTCCAGAGTTTGACTACACGTTGAATAAAAAAAAAAAATTCTACTAGTCTACGATGGGGCTAAATTGTAGCTTCATTGTATATCCCTTAGCCTTTATATTTTTTTGAAGGAGTAAACAACTGATCTGTTTACCCATTCCACTGCATTCATTATTTTATAAACTTCTATCATATTTCCCCTCAGCTGTCGTTTTTTTCCCAAGTTGAAGAGCTTTAACCTGTTAAGTATCTCCTCTTAGGGATATCCTTCTATTCCCTTTACCATTTTGGTGGCTCTTCTCTGTAACCTTTCTAATTAAGAAAATAAGAAATGCCAGACTGAGTCAGACCAAGGTACATCAAGCCCAGTATCCTGTTTCCAACAGTGGCAAGTCCAGGTCACAAGTACCTAGCAGTTTACCAAAAAGACACACAGGTTCCATAATGTTTGTATTGGGGCAAGCGATGGATTACCTGGGTCCTTTTAAATGTAATTCTTTATTGTCCCTCCAGTCCAGTCCCGAACTTCTGGACTGGAGGGACTGCTTGGAGCAGCTTGGAGACTGAGCATGTCATCCTTTCGATAAAATAGCCAAGGGACCGCTTATCAGCTCCAGTTACTCAGTCTCCAAGCAGCTGGAGGAGCTGGTGAGCCAAAGAGGTTCTGGACTCACTAGAGGGACAACTAAAGAGAGTTAGGTAGTTTTACAGGAAAAAAAGAAAAAATGAGCCGCTTGAGAGAAAGCAGAGAGAGAGGGCTGTGGAGAGGTGATCCCCACCCGGAGAAAGCTTGCTGTGGGTCTGGCGGACTGGCTCCCGAACCCACTATTTTGGGTGAGGAGCCGGCTGAGAGCAGCAAGGAGGCTTGGTGAGGAACAGACTTCTGCGGAGCCCCCCTCCCCCCCCCCCCCCCGGTGCTGAAGCCGCGATTTCGGCTGAGCGCGGGGGAAGAGAGAGGGAGACGTGTAGCAGGAGACAGCCTCTGGTAGAGAACTGGTGGCGGTAAGGTGGTTTGGGGCCTTGGAATTGTTAGCGCTGCAGGGGAAGTGTAGGGGGATGGTTGCTTTTTTGCGGCATTTCCTGACAGGGCAGACCCAACCGCATGGCAGCTGTGCAGGAAGAGCAGTTAAGCGGTGGTAAGGTTTTATTCTTCCTGCTTTCTCTGCTAGCATCTCTTTCCTTCTCTCCGTGGGCCTTATAGCCCTAGTAGGGGGCCACAACCCATTGATTGGGCAGGTTTAGTGGGGAATGAATTGGGGGGGGGAAATAGAAAAGAAGTTTTAAAATTAGGGGAACTGGTGCTGGGAGGCTTGCCACTTTTAGTATCTTAGGGCAGTCTGTCGGGTCCATTTTTCAGAAGGTTCCTAGCCCGGCTGTCTGTATGCCATCCAGGCCCCAGTGCTTGGTGTGTGGTACTCGACGGGGGGCAGTGTCAGAGGCTGGGGTTTACAGAAAGTATGTGTAGGAGGCAGCCTCTATGGAACAGGCCTTGGAGGAGGGTCTGGAGGGTCAGAAAATGTCCTCGCCAGTGGGAACATATAAGAACATAAGATATGCCATACTGGGTCAGACCAAGGTCCATCAAGCCCAGTATCCTGTTTCCAACAGTGGCCAATCTAGGTCATACGTACCTAGCAGTTTCCCCAAAAGACACAGGTGCTTGTACTGGGTCAAGCATTGATATCCTGGGTCCCTTCTTAATAATCCAGGAACTTGTCCAAACCTTTTTTAAACCCAGCTACACTAACAGCCTTTACTACATCCTCCGGTAACAAATTCCAGAGTTTGATTACAAGTTGAGTGAAAAAATATTTTCTTTTATTAGTCTTAAATAGTTTACCCTGTAGCTTCATTGTATGTCCCCTAGTCTTTCTATATTCTGATAACGTAAACAGTCGATCTACGTTTATCCGTTCCACTCCGTTCATTAATTGATAGACTTCTATCATATCTCCCCTCAGCCGTCTCTTTTCCAGGTTAAAGAGCCCTAAACTTTTTAGCCTTTCTTCATAGGAGTATCCTTCCATCCCCTTTACCATTTTGGTGGCTCTTCTCTGAACCTTTTCTAATAACGCTATATCCTTTTTAAGATACGGCGACCAGAATTGCACACAATATTCAAGGTGCAGTCTCACCATGGAACGGTATAGAGGCATTATAATATCTTTTGTTTTATTTTCCATTCCATTCCTTATGATACCTAGCATTCTATTTGCTCGCTTGGCTGCCGCTGCACACTGGGCCGAGGGTTTTAACATGTTATCCACAATGACGCCTAAATCTTTTGCCTGGGTGGTGGTTCCTAATGTGGAACCTTGCAGTGTGTAACCATAGTTTGGGTTGTTCTTCCCTAGGTGCATATCTTTGCACTTGTCCACATTAAATTTCATCTGCCATTTTGATGCCCAGTCTTCCAATTTATCAAGATCGTCTTGCAATTTTCCAGAATCCTCTTGGGTTTTTAACAACTTTAAATAGTTTTGTGTCATCTGCAAATTTGATAACCTCACTCGTTATTCCACTTTCCAGGTCATTTATGAATATGTCAAACAGCAGCGGACCCAGCACAGATCCCTGGGGTACACCACTATTCACCTTTCTCCATTGGGAAAATTGGCCATTTAGCCCAACCCTCTGCTTTCTATCTTTTAACCAGTTCTTGATCCACAGTAGTACACTGCCTCCTATCCCATGACTCTTTAGTTTTGCCAAAAGTCTCTGATGAGGGACCTTGTCAAAGGCTTTCTGAAAGTCCAGATACACTATATCAGCGATGGCGAACCTATGGCACGCGTGCCAGCTGTGGCACGCGAAGGCCTTGCAGCTGGCACGCGGGAAGGTCCGCAAAAAAAGAAAAAGCTGGCTCTGACTGCTGCCGCGGACGCGGCAAGGGCAGAATGCAGCGTCCCGCGGGGCCCCCTCCGCCCGCTAAGCCCCTCTGCAAGAGCTTTCAGATTCGCGAGGGAGATGCTCTCCCTCGCGTCTCTGTTAAGCCCGCAGGGGCTAATGGGAAATTTCCCATCAGCCCCTTTAGACGCGAGGGACTGATGGGAAATTTCCCATTAGCCCCTGCGGGCTTAACAGAGACGTGAGGGAGATGCTCTCCCTCGCGAATCTGAAAGCCCTTGCAGAGGGGCTTAGCGGGCGGAGGGGGCCCCGCGGGACATTGCAATCTGCCGCGGCAGCAGCCAGAGCCTGCTTTTTTTTAAAAAAAATTTGCCAGAGGGGGGGGGGGGGGTTAGGACTGCTAATGGGCTAGGGAGGGAGGGGGGGTAGGATTGCTAATGGGCAGGGAGGGGGGGGGGTTAGGACTGCTAATGGGCAGGGAGGGGGGGTTAGGACTGCTAATGGGCTGGGGGGGTAGGACTGCTAATGGGCTGTGGGCTGATGGGGGCTGTCTGGAAATGGGGTGATGGGGGTTAGGACTGGTAATGGGTTATAGGGGGGGCTTAAACTGAAAATGGGGTGATGGGGGTTTAGGACTGGAAGTGGGTTGATGGGGGGGGGCTAGGACTGGTATTGGGTTGGGGGGTTGCTAGGACTGGAAATGGGCTGATGCAGGGACTAGAAGGGAATGGATGCTGTGTGAGGCTGGAACTAGAAGGGAGCTGATGTTGGGGGAGGATTAGAATGGGATGGGGCTGGGAGAGTAAAATGGAGAGGGGAAAAATATTTTGTGTGGGAGGGATAAAAAATCTACAATTGGCCGGGTATTGGGAGAGTAAGTGGGGATTGAGGATGGAGGGGTAAAATTTGAGTGGATGAAATAGGAATGAGGAAAGAGCAAAAGGAGAAAGATTAGTATGTTAAAGCGGATGTAGAGAGAGAGAATGGAAAAAAAAACTAGAAGAGAGAAGAAAGGACAAATGGACAGCAGATGATGGAGAGTTAGCAGAAAACATGAAGAAACCAGAAGAAAGTGGCTGGAGCAATTGCAACTGTGTAACTGAGCTGAGGTATTCTGTTTATGTAATTCCTTTTTGACATTGCCACTTGTTCTCTTTCCCCAGTAGGTCATGTATTGTTATTGTCTGAAATGTATTGGTTTAATATTTGCAGTGTTGCCTTTTGATAGGTATGGTGTGGTGCTTTGTGAGTCCTGGTAGTGCTGTTAGGATACGGCGGGTTTGCTATTGGTTCTAAATGGGCAGTGTTTGTAGTAGTTCCTAATGTGCCTGGCGGTTGGCACTGGATTATAGTAATGTAGAAATCTTTTAGTCTGTCTTTATCCATACAATCATTAAGAGACATGTTTACTAAAAGTTAGTGTATGTTAGCATTATGCAAATATTTATGCAAATTGACGTGCTGGCACTTTGAGGAAATTCTTTGGTTTTGTGCGGCAGTTTGGGCACTCGGGCTCAAAAAGGTTAGCCATCACTGCACTATATCAACCGACTCACCTTTGTCCACCTGTTTATTCACACTTTCAAAAAAACATAATAGATTAGTAGGACAAGATCTTCCTTGTCTAAAGCCATGTGGGCTGTCTCCCATTAGGCCATGACTATCTACATGCTGAGTAATTTTTATGATGATTTCTACCATTTTTCCAGGTACTGACGTGAGGCTCACCGGTCTGTAGTTTCCCGGATCACCCCTCGAACCCTTTTTAAAAATTGGTGTTACATTGGCGATCCGCCAATCTTCAGCTATTAGAGATGATTTTAATGATAGTTCACAGATTACTAATAGCAGGTCTGCAATCTCATATTTCAGTTCTTTCAACACCCTTGGATGTATACCATCTGGCCCAGGTGATTTGCTACTCTTCAGTTTATCTAATAGTTGTAATACATCTTCCCGATGTATCGATATTTCCTTCAATTCTTCCGCACCTTTAAATACCACTTCAGTCATGGGTAACATCTTCCTCAGTAAAGACCGAAGCAAAGAATTCATTCAGTCTCTACGCTATCGCCTTGTCGCCTCTTAGTGCCCCTTTAACTCCTCTGTCATCTAATGGTCCAACTGACTCTCTGTTTTTTTGCTACAAATGTACTTGAAAAAATCTTTATTTTGTGTTTTTGCTTTCGCAGCAAGCTTCTTCTCAAATTCTCCCTTTGCCTTCTTTATCAATGCCTTGCATTTGACCTGCCAGTGCTTGTGCTGTTTCCAGGTTTCATCGTTTGGCTCTTTTTTCCATTTCCTGAACAATGCTTTTTTGGCAACAGCCTCTCCGACCTCACCTTTAAATCATGCTGGCAGTTTTTTGGACTTCCTTCCACTTTTCTTAAAGCGTGGAATACAGCTGGTCTGGGCTTCCAAGATAGTGTTTTTCAACAACACCCAAGCTTGATGTAAGTCTTTAACATTTGCAACTGCTCCTTTTAGTTTTTTCTTAACTATTTTCCTCATTTTATCATGCTCTCCCTTTCGAAAGTTAAAAGGTAGTACTGTGGATTTCCTTACTATCCCTCCTCTATTAATTAAATCAAAGGCGATCATGCTATGATCATTATTGCCAAGTGGCCCCAACACCCTTATCTCTTGCACTAGATCTGGTGTTCCACTAAGGACTAGGTCTAATATGGCTTCCCCTCTGGTCGGTTCATGAACCAGCTGCTCCAAGAAGCAGTCATTTTATGTCATCTAGGAACTTTATCTCCCTAGCATGTCCTGTCGTGACACTGACCCAGTCGATACCGGGGTAATTGAAATCACCCATTATTATGACCGCGCTGTAACTTTTGTTAGCTTCCTTGATTTCTTTGAGTATTTCATCATCCATTTGTTCATTCTGGCCAGGCGGTCGATAGTACACCGCCATCGCCTTCCCCTTTTTACATGGGATTTCAATCCATAGAGATTCTACAGCAAATTTTGTTTCCTGAAAAACTTGAATCCTTTCTGACTCAATGCCATCTCTAACATAGAGCGCAACCCCTCCACCAATTTGATCAGCTCTATCATTACGATATAGTTTGTACCCAGGTATCAGTGTCCCACTGGTTGTCTTCCTTCCACCATGTCTCTGATATTCCAATCATATCTAACCTCTCGTTTAGTGCTATATATTCTAACTCTCCCATCTTATTTTTTAGACTTCTAGCATTTGCATACAGGCATTTTAGAGACTGTATTTTATTCATATTAATTTGGCTATTGGTAGACATGGGTAATTTGGGATCTTTAAGCTGTGTCTGCTCCATACTCGAGGGCATTTGGGCTACTTTACTCCTTTTTTTGGAACCTCTCTGCTTTTGGTAGTATCCTTCAAGGATACATTCTTCCGAACCATCCGCTCTTGGGCGACTGTTGGCTTTCCCCTATTATCTAGTTTAAAAGCTGCTCTGTCTCCTTTTTAAAGGTTAATGCCAGCAGCCTGGTTCCATCCCAGTTAAGGTGAAGCCCATCCCTTCGGAAGAGCCCCTCCTTTCCCCAGAATGTACCCCAGTTCCTAACAAATCCGAACCCCTCATCTCTGCACCATTGTCTCATCCATGCATTGAGACTCCGGAGCTCTGCCTGCCTTTTGGGTCCTGCACGTGGAACGGGAAGCATTTCGGAGAACGCTACCCTGGAAGTTCTGGATTTCAACTTCCTACCTAAAAGCCTAAATTTAGCCTCCAGAACCTCCCTACCACATTTTCCTATGTCACTGGTACCGACATGTACCAAGACAGCAAACTCCTCCCTAGCACTATCTTATACCTTATCTAGGTGGCGCATGAGGTCCGCTATCTTCGGTCCAGGCAGGCATGTTACCAGGCGATCCTCACGTCCACCAGCCACCCAGCTACTACATGCCTAATGATCGAATCACCAACTATAACGGCTGTCCTAACCCTTCCCTCATGGGCACATGGCCCTGGAGAAACTTCCTCGGTGCGAGAGAGTTTTACATTACCTGGAGGACAGGTCCTAGTTACAGGATCACTTCCCGCCACACCAGGGTGATGCTCTCCTGTCACGTGACCTCTCTCCTCCATGGCAACAGGGATGCTGCCAGACTGGAGGTGGGACTTCAGGACTATATCCCTGTAGGTCTTGTCTATGTACCTCTCTGTCTTTCTTATGTTTTCCAAGTCTGCTACTCTAGTATCTAGAGAACGGACTCGTTCCCTGAGAGCAAAGAGCTCCTTGCACCTAGTGCACACGTAAGACCTCTCACCAACTGGGAGAAAATCATACACTCAATGCAAAAGACTGGACAGCCCCCATCACGCTGCTGGACTGCTGTCTGCATCTTAGTTTAAAGTTTTTGTTTAGATCTTTGTTCTTTACTTACTAAGGGTTGCTATGGATATTTATACCAATAAAACTGTACCTAATATGTTTAATATACCTTGTTCACCTGAAGCTTAATTAATCTCAGGTCCTTAGTGTATGACTGATTTGGGTAACGAGCTTCACCTGAGAGCACCTCCTGTCTTTTAAGATGTGTAAGTACCTATAAAGCTATGATTATCCCAGGGGTGGGTGGGTGTGGGAAGGGAGGGAGGGAAATAACACTTATTAAAAGAGGGCTGCTACACAGTACCCTGTCCTGTGCTGCAGAGGTAAGCTATATTCTTATTTGATTTAAATTATAGTTCTTTGCTGCTGCTGCTAGGCTCTAACTTATTATGAAATTTAAACTACAAACTCTCTGCTGGGTTCCAAATTTAACCAGAAAGCTCTCTTCTGTGTGTTTAAATTTAAACTTAAACTGCTGCTACTAGGCCCTGACTAATTTAACAAAAAATAGTGGGTTCACAGATTAAATAGCTTTAATAGAAAAAATTCCTTTCAGAAAATTCCCTGAAGTTATATTCTCATAATTACAGATCTCTCTCCAGAAGTAACAGTCCCCTTTTCTAGTCCTTCAAGACTGAGGATCACAGAGCTCTGGTTGAGCTATTTATGCCTGGGAGTCCTGCTGAATCCTATATCTCCTCCTTTGCTGTCCCAGGAATCTTCGGCTGCTTCCGGCCCTTCTCCCCCTCAGGCCCTAGGGCAAGTAGGGGTACCAGCGGTGTCCCCCCTCCCCCCCTGAAATTTGTTCTACTGCTCCATCAAGCCGAATTTGTTCTGCTGCTCCAGCTTTCGCCAGTGGGGTTGGGGGGGAGCGAGTTCTACAGAGATGGAGGAGGGGGAAAAGAGACCGGGGACCTCCGTGGGGGTGGAGCCAGGTGCAGGCCCTTCAAAGAAGTCGAGGCTCTTGGAAGAGGGGCCAGAATGATCTCCGGTGTCAGAGGGTCTGGAAGTTGAAGACTGACACAGCGATGGATGATTTGGAGGAAGGTGAGCTCCCAGAGCCGGAAGTGCTTTGGGTGTTCCAGTGGGAGGAATTTCTGGTACTCATCGCCGAATCCCTTAAAGCTCTCAACATGCCTTCCAGTCTTCTGACGGAAGACGCCACGTTAGAGGACCCTTTGTTGCAGGCCGTGCAGAAAGTGCAAAGGGTTTTTCCAGTGCATAGAGTAGTTCGGAAAATGATTCAGGAAGAATGGGATATGCCAGAAGCCTGCCTCAATGGGTCCGGGACTATGGCTTGGCTCTATCCCTTGTCCGATCAGGACCGCAAGCTTTTTCGGCCTCCAAAAGTGGATGCAGCGGTCTCTGCAATCACTAAGAAGACGATGATCCCTTGGAATGTAGTGCGGCTCTCAAGGACATCTAGGATAGGAAGTTGGACACCTTGTTGAAGCAGGTATTTGACTTTAATGCCCTGTCACTTCAAGCCTCCATTTGTGGGGCATGGGTCACTAGAGCCTATTTTCGTTGGTCCCAGTGGATTCAGGAGAGCCGGCTAGGGAGCAAGCAGAAAAAGCTGCCAAGCTGGAGTCTGGGGCCGCCTGTTTGGCATATTTGATCTTAACCAGGGCCTCTCAAAGAGTATGGTTTCGGTAGTAGTGGCTCGGCGCTACCTCTGGTTATGTAACTGGGCTGCGAACAGCTCCTCAAAGGCCTGGCTAAGCAAGCTCCCCTTTTAGAGGTAAACTGCTCTTCAGGGAGCACCTGGACAAATTGGTAAAGGACCTAGGGGGATTTAAGGTCGGTTGTCTGTCTGAAGATAAGCAAAAGCAGAGCCTACCTCCTATGGGCCCAAGGGTCAGCAACGGGAATTTCGGCATTTCCATTCTCCTCGTTTCAGTCAGTTTCAGAGGGGGAAGTTCCCCTCCAGGAACCAGGGGTTTCGGGGTTTTCGAGGTGCAGGCAGAGGGTTTGTTGCCTCTTGCCCTCGGGTCTCAAGAAATTGCAATGAAACGAAGAGGGCCCAGGTGGTGGTGGAGCCCATAGGGGGGTCGACTGCGGGACCTTTACTCTGCATGGGCCCAAATCACGTCAGACTAATGGGTGTTAGAGGTCATTCGGGAGGGGTACACCCTAGAATTCGAACACCCATTGGTCAGTTCCTTCCTTCATTTTCCCTGCAAGGCTCAGGCCAAGTTAGAAGCGGTGCAGCAGACCTTGGAGAGGCTGCTGCAGCTCAAGGCAGTGGTGCCGGTTCCTCCAGACCATTACGGCTGCGGTTGGTACTTCATTTGTTTTGTGTTGCCAAAGAAGGAAGGGTCCTTTCACCCTATCCTAGATCTCAAGCGGGTAAACCGCTGTCTGCGGGTGTCGCATTTTCACATGGAAACACTGGTCAGTCATATTGGCAGTCAGAAAGGGAGACTCACTTCCCTAGACCTGTCGGAGGCTTACCTGCACATTCCGATTCAACAGGACTATCAGCATTTCCTCAGGTTTGCTGTCCCTATGGGGCATTTTCAGTTCTGGGCGTTACCTTTTGGACTGGTTACGGCTCCGCACACCTTCTCCAAAGTAATGGTGGTGGTGGTAGTGGCGGTGGTGCTGCGCAAGGAGGGGATTCTGGTTCATTCCTCCCTTGACGACTGGCTGATTTGAGCAAAGTCGGAGGGCGAAAGCAAGTTAGTCACAGCCCGGGTGGTACAGTTTTTTCAGAGTCTTGGCTGGGTTGTCAATATGGCCAAAAGCCAGCTGTCCACTTCGCAGGACCTCGAGTACCTGGGGGCATGGCTCGATACACGTGAGGGGAAGGTCTTTCTTCCGGTGCTGCAGGTGCAGGAGCTTTGCAGACTGGTATGCCTGTTTCTGGCTAGGATGGACCCCACAGCCTAAAGAAACACAACAAGCGAGTGGTATATGGTGGTCCGGGCGACAAAGGTGTCTGTATCCTTAGTCTGAGTTCTCTGCAGGACAGTGTCTGAATAGCGCTAGGTGTTTGGATCGATGTGTAGCGTTTCCTTAAGTTGGGATCTGACTGCGCTCCTCAAGGAGAGTTCGGGTGTCGCCAGGGGATCCCGATTGGGCCTTAGAGGCATTAGCTAAAGAGCCCTTTGATTCTTTACTCCAGGCGTCGGTAAAGGATTTGCTGTTATAGACAGTGGCTTTGATAGCTTGTTGTTCGGCGCGACGAGTTTCGGAGTTTTAGGCATTGTCATGTAATGAGCCGTTTTCACCCTTTCTGGATAGAGGGTGGTGTTTGCGAGCAGTCCTGTCGTCCTTCCAAAAGGTGGTATCTAATTTTTCTCCTGAGCCTATTGGTTTCTCTTCCAGTTCTCGGTTTTTCTGGAAGGGGAGGTTTTTATTCGTAGCTTACGCCGATAGGAAACATTAAATGCAGGGTGCAGCGTTCGTTTCTTTGTTTTTGTGTGCTGGTTGGAGGTCTCCACAAAGGGGAAGCAGCAGCAAAGGCGGCCATTTCGCACTGGGTTAAGGCGGTGGTTGCCTCAGCTTTCTGGTGGCGAGGTTGTATGATTCCAGGGGGCTTTCTAACTCTTGCTACCAGGGCACAAGCAGCTTCATGGGTGAATCACTGTGTCATTCCACCAGGGGAGATTGGTAGAGCAGCATCCAGGTCGTCTCTTCATTTCCTCAGTAACCACTACTGCCTAAATGTTTTGGCAGTAAAGGATGCCTGTTCCGGGTCGACGGTGTGGTGAGTTGTTTTCAGGCGGAGTGGAGCATCAATTTAAAGGAGTAGACAGATCCTTACAGTTTCTAGATCGCAGTGAGTATCTCTCTCTGTTCTTTCTTTGACATGCCCAGTCTCCAAGCTGCAGGAAGAGGTGCACAACCCAGAGGTAGAGGACTAAACTGTCGTCACTCAAGGAACGACAATTACCAGGTAAGTGTAATTTCTATTTCTAGAGTGTAGTTAAAATAAAACATCACCAAGCAACAGCAGATGTTAAAAAGGCGTATAGTATAATACTGAGCATCAAAATCCGTAACCTGATTTTGTTCACACCACGGGCATTCGCCCTGCTCTGAAAGTCCATTATGAAGCGCTCGCAGCAGTGCGAACTGAGCTTGATTAAGGGCTAGAAACTGGAGTTCCTGCCATTGACTTGCTTGAAAGAGACATGGGATCCTTTTGATAGCTTGCAGAAGTGTTTCAGTGGGCGCCAGGCCTCCCATGTCCCCGACCCAAGCAGATTCCACTGCAGAGAGATCATGCGGTTCCTCCCAACATCTCATTTTCCGATTGAATTGTGATATAGATAGGGCCCCAGCATCTCCTTAGTCCAGGTTTAAAATATTCCACCATTTTGTCTATCCTGTCCGCGAGCAGGGTCCCCTTCTTAAGCAAAGCAATATAGTGGTGGAGTTGGCAGTATGCGAAATAGTGTTTAGGCTTGAGATCATATTCAGAGCTTACTGCCAAAAACGGTCAGATCGTCCACTGCTCGTCCAGTATTTGCTGCATGTACCGTAACATCTGTCATTCCCAGTCAGCAAACACACTGAGTGTCATTCTAGAAGGAAAATTTGCATTACTGCAAAGGGGCAAAAAGCCTGATCCTCCAGGTGAGATCTGTCAATGAGCATATAGAATACGCCACAGGGATCTAATAGGCCGAATCAAACAGCTTTGGCTACGTCAAGGGGGAAGCAAAGAGCATTCCATCTGTAACACTCCCAACAAGCTGTGGGGAAACACAGACTCCTCTTCAAACCTACGCAGGGTGTGCGTGTTAAACTCCAACCAATCCTGGAGGTGCCTCATCTGGCATGCTTGTGTATATCGTAAATCCAGCAATCCTGTTCCACTGTATTTCCACCCTCCTTGAAGCCTGGGCAGTGCCACCTTGCCGTGGCTGTCTCTCCACAAGAACCGGCGTATCTCTCTCTTAAGGCATCTAAGATCAGGTTGGCAGATAGAGATCAGGAGTATCTGTAAATAATAAAGGATCTTGGGTAGCAAAACCATTCGATAAGCTTCCACTCATCCCACCAGAGAAAGCGGCAGTGGAGTCCAATCACTCATGCTTGTCTGCACTTTCCGTAATAATATCTCGTAGTTCAGCTGATATAACTTACCCAGGTATTGAGGGAGTTGAATCCCTAAGTAGATAAACACCTTTCCTTATCGTTCCTCCAGTTTAGTCCTCTACCTCTGGGTTGTGCACCTCTTCCTGCAGCTAGGAGACTGGGCATGTCAGTCGTGACATCACTGGATATAGCCTGCTGGTATCTCCCATCAGCCTCCAGTTTGTCCAGTCTCCTTGCAGCAGGAGGACATAGTGAGCCTAGCTTCTGGGCTCACTTGAGGGGAACAGATAAGGAGCATTTAGTGTGACAAATTCTATTCTGATTTTACTTTTGCTTTTTACCTTTAATTTACTTTTGATTTTACTTTTAATTCAGTTACCTTTGGTTAATTGACAATCGGGGATTAGTTCCCTTTAGTTAGGAGCAAATTTCCTTATTTACAGTAATTTTAAATTTGAGCCTGGCTCTTTAAATTAGTAGCAGCTCTCGCCTTCCCTCCTTGTCAGTGATTTTCACTTGCTGCAGGCATTTGCCGGTGCGGATCTCTCTCCCTTGACTGTACGGGAGAGAGCTCCTGGACCCGTACAGCCACACTGAAGCTGTGTGAGATGGAGCCTCTCCGTTGCTGCGGGATTTTAATTTTACTCTGTGGAACCGGCTGAGCGATCCTCACCGCGGCTGCCAGTGCATCAGCGCGGCTTGAGGATCGGAGGAATTCAAGGTGGTAGGAGCAGGCTGTGTGGCTTTCGGCCCTGCAGGTGTAAGGCTTTCGGGCTCAGTCGGTCTGCTGAGGCCTCATTTTTGCAGCGGCTGTTGTTCTTGGCACCAAAATTCATTGGCGAAGGGGCGGCCATTTCCTCTCTAGGTATTTGGACCACATGGCGAGAGTTGCAGTGAGCTGCCTGTGTGAGGAAAACAGGCAGAATAGCTAGATTTTTGGGCCTAGTGTGTGTTTTCTTTCTTTTGTTTGTAGTGTTGTTTTTTTTTTTTTTTTTTTGAGGCTCGGGGTTCCTCAGCCTTAAGGGGGACTGTTGTCAATCCTCTTTATAAAATAAATAAGAATAAACTTAAAAATAGAACAGCAGTTTTGGCATTGATCCCTGATACCACATGTTCTTTCCCTCCTAATCATGTCTCTGAGGAGCATCTGTTAAGTCCCAGGATATTAGGCAAATTGCCAGCTTTTAGGTTCAAGGGCAGAGCCCTAACTTGTAGTTGGAAGGAGGGAAAGCCTGGAAGTGTGCGTTTATGTATTCTATAGTGAAAGTTGCCCAAAATTCACAGGGGCAGGTTTAGGAAACCTTAGGATATAAAAAAATAGTCTGACAGTTAAACTGTCAACCAAGAAGTGCCTGTGCTATGGTCTTTGGCCACCAGAGGGCAGCTGGTACACTCAATAGTGCTTTTCTATGACTGTGTGCATGCAGCCATTATCTGCAAGTCAGGAAAGAAATGCCACAGCACAGCTGTAATGTTCTGAAAATCAGGATTATATGACCGAGATTTAAAGCTCTTAACTTCTGTATCGTTGGTCAGGCTCTGTTGCCCTAAAGGCCGCCGACTGGCAGCGCTGCTCATGAATCACATATAGTATTCGGTGCCCCCATCCCGGGGGGGGGGGGGGGGTGGTAAAATACAAAATCATATTACTCATCAGGTTCACACAGGCAGCAACCTCTAAGGCCTCCATTTGCAAGGTGGTCGGTGTATTCCACTGCTATTTCTCTGACTGCAGAAAGGCCGGGGAAAGGGGCCTGTGTATTTCATAGCAACACTTAGATGAGAATTTCCTGGGAAGGGCATGCTATTATTAGAGCAGGGTTTCATTTCATTTCTCTGGTTGTGGTTAATGCACAGCGTTAGGGGCTGTGTTCGAAAGCTTGGGTCCCACGGACTTCGGTGGGATTTCAAAAAGAAAAAGAAACTCGCTTTAGTGAGAGATAGCCTTGTTCATTTTTAGCTAACACTGTTGATTTTACTTTTGATTTTTACCTTTTGTATCCTGAATCCCAAGGACGGGACTCTGTTTGCTTCCAGGGGTTCTACTTTCTATTTAGCTCTTCAGCTCCCTGGCAGACGCAGCAGGCTGGCAGGGGGGTGTGCAACGCCTCCTGCAATGCAGAATCCCCCAGGATAAGGGGGGAAGGACAACTGGGTGCAGCGGGGGCTGGTAGCTTCTTGCAAAGCTATAGGAGCAGTTCGGGTAATTTTAGCTGATCTGCTTTGATTTCATTGGAGTTGGCGGAAACTTGGTTTTTGGAGTCCTATACTTTAAAAAGAAAAAGAAAAGAAAAAGGGGCATAGCTATGTTGATTTACAAGAATCTCCTTCCGCTATCCATAGAAGGTCCTATAAAGCGTTAGTCGGTTTATATGGCAGGGTAATATTTTGGCTTAGCTGCTGTGATATAGCGCTATGATCTGCTGTAAACATATTCAAGTCAAAAGGAATTATGGTGATAACTCTCTTGGACGGGGGTAACAGGTGCTTGGGTGAGCGCCATGGCCAGTCCACAGATGTGGAATGCTCTGCCATAAGCATTATGTCATGAGAGGGGTTTTATAGTTGTGTGGTTTCTCAATGGAAAATTGTTCCTGTTTAGTTTGGCTTTGCCCAAATTATAAGATTTTACGGTAGATTTGTAATGTCTTAATTTTGGCTATATGTGGTTTAATTTTACATATGGAAAAGGCAGCTCAGCGGAGAGATGTTGCAAAATAGAACTCTGGCCTTTGAAGCTATCTATGCTCCCATTTCATTTATCAGAGGTTCTCAAGTACGGAGAGTCTCTGCTAGTGTTCAGCGAATGCCTTAATGGGGGGCCAGAAGCACGCAACCAGGCTAGTTCTCTAGCAGCAATGGCAGCGGCTCAGACTCTAGTAGGCATACTTCATATGTTGGGCTTACAAGATGGCTTCTGCGCTGATGGGCATCAGCCAAGGTGACTGCCGGTTTAGACTGTGAATGTGGAGCCAGCCTGGAGGAGGGGCCTTGCGTTCTCTGGACAGTGCCCTGCATACACTGAATCACTTCAATTCGATCAGCTACTGGCAGGACACAAGGCACTCTCGCATGCTTTTTTGCTTCAGTGGTCTAAAAGTGGAGTCTTTACCAGGTGGTATAATGGGAACTGGTCTGCAGTTTCTCGGCTTCTTCATTGCTGACTCAATTGCCACTGCGGAATGAGAGCTGTATTTCATATCACCAGGTGCTAGTTGAACTTAAAATATAAAGTCCATCTTTATGCAGTCAGACGGAATGGGGCGTTACTCTAGCAGGAAGGCCATGGATTAGTATGCCTGTGTTTGGGAGTTCTTTCTACTTCATATTGGCACAGAAAGAGCGTCTCTTAACATATGCTGAAGGAAGTTTTGGTTAAGAGGTGTCGTTTTTTTTTTTTTTTTTTACAAAGTATTCAGCTGTCCTGAATTCGCCTGTTCTTGATTGACATTTTGAGGCTAAGCAGGGGCAGGCCTGGGTACTACGTGGGTGGGTGCACACCTTGCATTACCAGGGGGTGTGGACTCACTGTATAGAAGAGAGTCCTAGCATTCTTCTTTATCGCAAGATAGGAAAGTAGATGGTTCACTGAAGCGATCGTTGGGGGCAATGCTCTGGCCTTACAAGCTTCCATTTGTGGAGCCTGGGGAGGGGAGAGCATGTTTCAGGTGGTTGCAGTGTTTACGGCAGTCTACTCGCCTGGAACAGGAAAGGATCAGGAAGTTGAATCGACTAGAGCCTGATTTGCTTTATAGGGCAAATGTGCATTATGGCTTAATTCAAGCGCTAGCTAATATTATTGGCTTCCTTGAGGTTCACCCGGAGGTCTCTCTGGTGGAGGAATGGGGCAGCTGATGGTTCGTCCAAGTCAGGGGTCAGTAAGCTTCCAATTAAGTCTTTGTCTTGTCCTTTCCCCGTGGGCTCTCATAGGGCAACTAGTTGGCGTATCGAGGCTTTCGGAGAAAGGTACTCTTGGTAGCGCCCGGTTGGACGAGACGGCCGTACTAGGCTTTTCTCATTCGCCTACTCAACAGGCTTTTCCTAGAAGTTGTCGGTAGCGGACGTTCTGCTGTGGCTAGGTCCGCGATGAATGTGTCAGGTGGATCGGTGCCTGCCTACGGTTTGGCCTTTGAATGGGTGGGGCTGAAGAAGAAGGGTTATTCTGCGGCAGTCTTCGCCACCTTGTTGAGAGCAAGGAGGCAGGCTGCTTCTGCTACATAGGTCCGTGCTTAGCGCCTTTTGGAAGGCTGCTGTTCACGGCGACAAGTCCGGGCGACAAAGGTGTCTGTATCCTTGGTCTGAGTTCTCTGCAGGACAGTGTCTGAAGGAACTAGCGGCCAGTTCCTTAGAGGATCCAGCGGGCGACTGTTTCTGGCTGTAGAGGTTCTGTGAAGGGTATAGCGCTAGGTGTTCGGATCGATGTATAGCGTTTCCTTAAGTTGGGATCCGACTGCGCTCCTCAAGGAGAGTTTGGGTGCCGCCGGGGGATCCCAATTGGACCTTAGAGGCGTTAGCTAAAGAGCCATTTGATTCTTTACTCCAGGCGTCGGTAAAGGATTTGCTGTTATAGATAGTGGCTTGATAGCTCGTTCGGCGCGACGAGTTTCGGAGTTTTAGGCGTTGTCATGTCATGAGCCGTTTTCACCCTTTCTTCATAGAGGGTGGTGTTTGCGAGCAGTCCTGTTGTCCTTCCAAAAGGTGGTATCTGACTTTTCTCCTGAGCCTATTGGTTTCTCTTCCAATTCTCGGTTCTTCTGGAAGGGGAGGTTTTTATTCGTAGCTTATGCCGATAGGAAACATTAAATGCAGGGTGCGGCGTTCGTTTCTTTTGTTTTTGTGTGCTGGTTGGAGGTCCCCACAAAGGGGAAGCAGCAGCGAAGGCGGCCATTTCGCACTGGGTTAAGGCGGTGGTTGCCTCAGCTTTCTGGTGGCGAGGTTGTATGATTCGAGGGGGCTTTCTGACTCTTGCTACCAGGGCACAAGCAACTTCATGGGTGAATCACTGTCATTCCACCAGGGGAGATTGGTAGAGCAGCTTCCAGGTCGTCTCTTCATTTCCTCAGTAACCACTACTGCCTAAATGTTTTGGCAGTAAAGGATGCCTGTTCCGGGATGACGGTGTGGTGAGTTGGCTGGATAGGTCCCTCCCAATGATTACTGCTCTGTTACATCCCAGAGGTAGAGGACTAAACTGGAGGAACGATAAGGAAATAGAAATTACACTTACCTGGTAATTGTCGTTCTTTGAGTGACGACAGTTTAGTCCTCATTCCCGCCCAGGGGTTTGATTTCTTCAGAGTTTATTTTCAGGCGGAGTGGAGCATCAATCTCAAGGAGTAGACAGATCCTTTCAGTTTCTAGATCGCGGTGAGTATCCCCCTCTGTTCTTTCTTCCTTTTCTCTTATTTAAATGAGGTGATGGTATAGGGAACATGTTTGCATAGGGGGGACATGAATGTAAAGTTTAAAAAAAAAAAAAAAAAAAGAGAAAAGAAAATATAAGACGGATATGGTTAAAAAGGCTCCTCCGGTTGAGGAATGGGGAGTTATTTAAAGTTATGGTATAGTTACTTATTTGTTGTTCCTTTGAGTTTGCTTTGTCAATAGTACACTGGATGCTGATGGGAGATACCAGAAGGCTATATCCAGTGATGTCACGACTTTGACATGCCCAGTCTCCTAGCTGCAGGAAGAGGTGCACAACCCAGAGGTAGAGGACTAAACTGTCGTCACTCAAGGAACGACAATTACCAGGTAAGTGTAATTTCTATTTTCTGCCCATCTAAGTGGGAAAGAGGGGCCCCAAATGGATCTCAACTGGCCTAGGATGTTCAGGGCTTCCAAATTGTCCGTATTAAGTTTAAGCCCTGCCACTGCGCCATAGCACTGGAATTCAGAAAGCAGTGTGGGCAACGACTCCTGGGGTCAATGTAATATTGTTGAATATGTAGTCAGCGAAGGCAGAAATTTTGAATTCAGATTGTCCGATCTTAACCCTGAGATATCTGGATGATCTGCTAGCTTTCGAAGAAGGGGGTCTAGGGAGAGAACAAATAATAAAGGCGATAATGGGCATCCTTGTCTGGTCCCCCTCTCTCTGATATCATTGAATTGACTGTAACCACCTAGGCCTTACTGGGGAATAACTGCAAATAAATAATCCCATCCCACCCTATCAAATGCCTTTTCGACACTGAAGCTAATAATCAGGGAGGGGAGGCCCTTGTCATGAACCCATTCCAAGTTTGCCAGAATCTTACGTAAATTACTAGTTGCACAGCGTCGCCGGACAAAACCCACTTGGAAGCAGCCCGGCCAAACGGTCTGCTAGGATTTTCGCAAAGAGCTTGAGATCATAATTGATCAGGGAACTAGGACGATACAATGCTGCATAATGCTGGTCTTTCCATGGGTTTTGGGATTAGTGATATGGGCACGATATCGCTCTATCTATAGGTACCCTTATCTGCACACTCCTGAAATGTTTTTGCTAGTAGAGGAGTCAGCTGGCATTGTAAAATTTTATAAAACTTGGCACTAAATTCATTCGGACCAGGGGCCTTACAACACATTGCACGTTTATGTTTGTTTATTACATTTGATATACCACTCAGGCCAAAGCATCAGAGCGGTTTACAATATTACATAAATGATACTGAAAATATGAAAAGAACGCCATTAATAAGATAGGACAGAGTAAGAGATAGTGATAGTCAAAGAAATAGAAGAGACAAGAGGAAAGGTTCATTATAACACCAGAGAGGCAGAATATCATACCACCACAGCTCAGTCCTTCCAAACAGACTTGACCATAATCGTTACTCATCACAAATTCAAGCCAGGCAGGAATACGCCGCAGAAATGGCTCCTTATTAAACCTCTGCTGCCTGGATATACTTGACAGAAGCAGGTGATGAGGCAGAGCTCTCACTCACAACCTGCGACGCCGGCATCATTCCTCCACCGTCCCGCTCGTCATGGCATGCAAACCAAATACAGCAGATAACCTGGTCCCGCACGGTCCAACGTTGATTTCCTTTTGAATTTCTTCTGTAGTAATTGGTGCTCCTAATGCCTCCGCCTGTTGTTCTGACAGTTTGGGTAACTGGAGGTTGCCTAAATATGTTGCAAGTGTGGATAGTAATACAGGATCTCTGGTGTATAGGTTTTTATAAAACGCCTGAAATATCTGTGCAATATGAACGTTGTCATGATGGTCACCCTGTTTGTCACGCAACGCTGTTATAATATGGATACCCCTGGCCCTTCGCAAGCGTCGTAACAACCCAGTCAGAGCGTGGTAAAACAAATGCAATTTATTGAGATATCTTCAACAGAGGTAATAGTAGTCAACCCCACTAGGGGTAACATAGCCAACCCGACACGGCCGTGTTTCGGCAATGCCATCCTCGGGGTTCTTTGGCATTCTAAAGACATAAATACAAATATAAATAGTTACTAAAACTTAGTTAACATAATTAAATATATCTTACACATAAAACATACTTAAAACAACATACACGTTCAAATGTAAAATGACATGATGTAAAAATAAAATATAAAAACATGCAATCCATGATCAAAATTAAGCAGAATAAATAGAATACAAAGATAATAAATAAATAAACTGAGAAAATGAACTAATAGAATGAATAAATATCAGATCATACTTAAGGAATGTGATGCACACAAAGGATAAAATAATAAAACCTTGCAACAAACCGTTTTTGATTGTCCCTCTGAAACCCTCCCCCCCCTTTTTTCATGTATTAAAACTAAAGAAAAGGAACAGTGCATTCATTTTTTAAATTTGGTGCATGTTTAAATAAATCATAACTCATATTAAAAAATATGTATGTTTGCCCCCTTTCTTTCCTTCATTTCTTTTCACCCCTTCCCCCCCTCTCCCTATTAATCAAGCCCCTCTTGTTGCTATAAAAATGTTGAATTCCTAGGGCGAATTATGTCTACAAGAAATGGATTTTGGTTTTGAACACACTTTTGGGTGGTTAATACTTTTGATTATTAGGTGCAATAACAGCATTGGACTCACAATGCTGTTAGCTCTATTGTGGTTTTAAAGGGTTGGTCATATAGGTTTCCTTTGATTAGGAATTAACCTTATATTACTGTGTAGTTTTAACTAGTTTCCATTTTTTTGGTCGGTCTTCATATAAAGTTATTATCTTATTACTAATTATTTATTTATGTATTTATTTCATTTAGTTTTAATGGTGTAAACTATTTATTGACGTGGGATTAAATAGGTCCGGTATATGAGAGAATGTTTTGGGTGCTTTTGAGGTAGTAGCACTGACTAGGCTTTAGTTTTAATTCCCTGTTGATCATGTGATGGATTTAGAACAGGTGTGATCATGATGTTCAGTTATAATAACTTTTCTCCAGGAACAAGCAGGAAGTTAGTCCTCACATTGGGTGACGTTGACGCCGATGGAGCCCGCGTGGAGCATTTCCCCAGCCTTCAAAGAAAGCCTTTGGGAATGCTACATGCATGCGTGGTCCCCTTCCCGCCCAAGGGTGCCATCTTGCTCAGTCTCCTTTTTTTCTGCAGAACGCAACAGACGCTTGTCCTGTTTCCCTGGAAAAACCTCTCTAAAATTATCCTTAAAAATTGGTTTTTCCCAGTTTGTGTACCGTTTCTTCTTCCCGCCTTGAGCCGGTGCCGTTTCTCTGCTCCCTCCTTTTCTGACGAGGCTTGCCTCTACAGGCATTCGTGCCCTTTTTCGCTGGGGGTCGTCGGCCCCAGCCGGGTGTCTCCCACCATGTCTCCCGGTGGGTTCAAAACATGTGACCGCTGCAGTCAGATTATGTCTGTCAGACGCCCACCACTGCTGCCTATGCTGCCTGGGCCCGGACCACAACAGCACCACTTGTGCCAGGCCATGACTCCGAAAACCAATTAGAAACGGTCGGCGTTGCAGGGGAAGATGTTCCCACGGTCCGGTCCAGCTCAGCTCCGGCTTCCCCGATGCTGAGCTCCAAGCCCAGCACTTCCCGTGAAGCTTGGGCATCATCGGAGTCCCGCGGTGACTCCACTGAAAAGACACCGGACTCTGAGAAGAAAAACCTCAAAGCTAGTTGAGGTTCCACTGGTGAAATCCGGTAAGGTCCCGCAGAGGGACTTGGGCAACTCCGATCAGTGCCTCCCTAAGGTCTCTAGGAAGGAGTCTTCGGCCGGCGGAGACCATGCGAGGCTTCTTGAGGCTGTGGTCCTCGTCAAGGACACACTCCTGAGAGTGCCGGCGCCGGGCCTGAAAACCTCTGGGTCTGCACCGAAAGCTGTAGAGCCCTTCTGGCCTTGAAACTAGAATGGTGGCCCTGGAGCAGAATATCTATACCATCCTGGCCTTTCAGCAGGCAATGATGTCTGGATTATCTGCATCATCTGTCCTGACAACTGGGTCCCTATCTGCAGGGGAGTCTTCGTGTGTCGAGCCAGGCACCGAGCGCCACCGATTGAGGTCCCGGTCCTGATTCTTGGGTGTCTGGTTATCGTTGGTCAGTTTTTGGGTGTCAAACCCGAGATCCTCTGGGGGAGCTCGGTTCCCTGGCGCCGGTGTTGAGGTGTGGGAATCCCCAGCCTCGCAGTCTTCAACACCCTTCGTGGAGAGTGGGAGACAGATGACAAGGCCACCCCAGAGACCTCTCAACACAGATGTTCCCTCGGAGCCATCTCCCCTGGAGGATGTGACCTTCCACGACTTCGTCCGAGATATGGCCTGGACCCTGTCGGTCCCAACCAAATCAGAGGAGTACCCGTGCACCGAAGAACTGGAGATCCTGCAGTATGAGTCTCTGCCAAAGGAGACTCTCTGTGCCGGTACAACCTATCCTCAAGCGGTTGCTCCTACGAATGTGGGAGACCCTGGCCTTGGTGCCGGTGGTCAGCCGACACCATCTATCGTGTCAAGAAGGGGCTTGGCTTCCAAATGTCTCAGCTCCTGCATAATTCCATAGTTGTGGAGTCATCTATACAGAAGCTTAAAAACCAAAAGAACTATTCCCCCATCCCTCCGGACAGAGATGCCCGAGCCCTCAACACCCTCGGGCGCAAGTGCTTTCAGGGCTCCATGTTCGGCTGCTGGATACAGGCCTATGAATTGTACCTAAGAATGTAACTCAAGGGCCTCATCCAGGAACTGGCAGGTTTCTCCATGGTCCTCGCTGGAGAACCTCCTTCAGAGGTTCAAAATCTTGACAGCCAGGATCTGGGACTGCTCAAAATTCCTGTCCCATGCCGTCTACGGCTGCTTTGAGTCGGCAGTTTGGGTGGCAGCAGCCAGCATTGGTGCCTGATGCCAAGCCTGGCTGCAGATCTCTGACCTTGAGCAGTTGGGTACAAGGGAAATTGTTCAACATCCCCTGCACTGTGGAGAACTTGTTTGGCAAGCCCATGGCTGACAAGGCGGCTGAGATGGAGGCCGAGGTCGTGACCAGGCTGAGGCTCTCAAGGAAGACTTCAGTCCTCCCCCAGAAGAAACCATTGGGGAAAAGACCCTCTTTCCCGAGGAAAAAGGGGCCCTTTCATCAGGGTCATGACCAGCCCTTCTTGGGACAACAATGACAGGGTCCTCAGCACAAGAGTCAGGGCCACAGGCCAAGAAAGCCGAAGACTCAGAAGCCCCAGCTCCCACCCAACCTGGGGGGAGCCTTTTACTCCCCAGGCAGGGCCTCCTCTCCCTCGGGAGAACCTCCCCAGCCCACAGGGGGTTGCTTGGCGCTCTTTGCCCACAGGCAGGCTGGGGTCAACCACGGACCAGTGGATCCTACAAGTGGTAAGAGGGGTATCTTCTCCGCTGCAAGCAAACACCCCCAGGGTTCTTCCCAGGAGAGCTGGTGTGGCCTCTCCTTCACTAGATCTTGCTCCTCTCAGAGCTCGCAGGCCTGCTAAAGGACAGGGCAGTGGAGCCTGTACCCAAACACCTATGGGGAAAGGGCTTCTACTCCAGGTACTTCCTTATCCCCAAAAGAACTGGGGGCCTCAGGCCATTACTAGACGTGCAAAACCTGAACAAGTGTCTGGTGAGGGAGAAGTTCAAGATGCTCTCCCTTGGGACGCTGCTGCCCTGCCTCCACCATGGAGATTGGTTCTGCTCCTTGGATTTGAAGGATGCATACACCCACCTGCTGATCCACTCCTCCCACAAACAGAGAGCACTACCAATACAAAGTATTCCCCTTCAGCCTGGCCTCATCGCCAAGGGTTTTCACAAAGTGTCTGGCAATAGTGACTGACTATCTGTACCTACAAGGGGCCTTTGTCTTCCCCTATCTGGACGACTGGCTCATCAGAGGCACTACGGCCATCAAGGCCAGCCTGGCCACAGGCCAGGCAGTCTGCCTCCTGCAGCACCTGGGGTTCGTCATCAACTACTCCCAAGTCCTACCTCTCCCCGGCTCAAGACCTAGAGTTTATAGGGGTGCACCTGGACGCATTACAGGCAAGAGCGGTCCTCCCAAGAGAAAGGGCAGCACACATCCAGCAGCTGGCAGGGGAGGTGCAGCGCCACAGGACAGTCCCGGTGTACCACCTCCTCCGTCTCCTGGGCCACATGGCCTTGACGGTCCACGTCTTCCCCTTGGCCCGCCTGCATATGCGGACGGCCTAATAGTACCTGTGCTCACAGTGAACTCAGTCCATTGGCAGGCTGAGGGACCAGGGTCAAGCGAGGTCACCAGCCGACTGGCAGCCTCACTAAACTGGTGGCAGAACTTGTACCACCTACGGGCGGGAATGCCCTTTCAGGCACCCACACCACAAGCGACCCTGACCACAGATGCCTCCCTCCTGGGTTGGGGAGCACACTGCGATGGCCTATGCACACAAGGCAGTTGGTCCCCACAGGAGTCCCTCCTGTAGATCAATCTCCTGGAACGCCAGGCGATCTTTCTGGTCCTACGAGCATTCTGCCACCGCCTACGACATCTGCCAGTGTTGATACAGATGGACAATCGGGTGGTCATGTTTTACATCAACAGGCAGAAGGGCAATTTCGTTTGTGGCACACCACAGCATGCTGCTGTGAGCGGTATACCTCCCGGGCCAGGACCAGCTACCTAGTGGACAGGCTGAGCAGAGTCCTGCGGCTGCATGAGTAGCGCTTGCACCTCAGAGTAGTGAGACAGCTCTTCAACCTCTGGGGCAGGCCAGTGATAGACCTCTTCATTTCTCCGGACAACAAGAGCTGACCACCTTCTATTCCCTTCAGCTGCACCCAGAGAAAGTGGCAGCAGATGCTGTCCTAATCTAATGGGCCAAGGGCCTACTCCTATGCATTCCTCCTGGCCCCCTTCAAAGTTCAGAGCGGCGGAGCATCAGTAATACTAATTGCCCCCAGGTGGCCCAGGCAACCCTGGTTTTCCCCTGCTGCTCTCCTTGTCAGCGGCACTCCCAATCCCAATGGGCCAGATCCTGGACCTCCTGTCCCAGGAGGGTGGCTCACTCCTGCACGCCAGTGTGGGGTCCTTGACACTAACAGTGTGGCTGGCTGCTGAAAAGGTAGCCTTGGCCTCTTTCAGTCTTCCAGTGGAAGTCGAGATCCTGCTGGCCTCCCGGAAGTCCTCCACCAGAAGGGCATACACCTTTTAAGTGGAGGAAGTTCTCTGTCTGCACGGAACGGGAGGAGAATCCCATCTCCTCTCATGTGCAGCTCGTTCTCCAATACCTCCTGCACTTATTGTGCACTGGGCTGAAATCTAACTCTGTACGGGTGCACTTGAGAGCCATAACCGCTCCCCACCACCCCATCGAGGAGTAACGCCTCTCCAGCCAACCAGCCCCTGGTCTCCAGGTTCCTCTGGGGCCTCCTGCTATCCAAGCCCCCTCTCTGCCCTCCGGTGGTGGAATGGGACCTCAATGTGGTGCTCTCCCAGTTCAGCAGACTGCCGTTAGGTGCCAGGTGGCAAGTGGCCCAATCTTAGAAAATGACAACCTTGGTGGCCCTTACGTTAGCTTGAAGAGTGAGCGAACTCCAGGCCTTGGTGGCGGACCCACCATACACGAGGTTCTATAAAAACAGCATGATGCTCTGCAAACACCCCAAATTCCTCCTGAAGGTAGTGTCCCCTTTTCACCTCAACCAAGAGGTAGTCCTCACCTTCTTTCCACGGCCTCACACCGGCAGGGAGTAGCTGATACTTCATACACTGGATTCCAACAGCCACTGTCCTACTTAAAGCGGACTCGAGCCCATTGGAAAGCTCCTCAGCTTTTCATGTCTTATGACCCCAGCAGACTGGGGCTCCCTGTGTCGAAGTAAACTCTGTCCACTTGGGTGGCAGACTGTATTGCCCTCGCCTGTGAGCGAGCGGGCCTCTCCCTTGAGCACTGGATCACAGCGCATTGCATGAGGGCGATGGCTACATCGGTGGCCAACCTCTGCTCAGTGCCAGTGACTGAGATCTGCAAGGCCGCCACATGGTCTTAAAGTCACACATTCGCAGCTCACTACTGGCCAGGCAGTACTCCATGATATTCTCGGGGTGTAGGTAACTCCTGCCCTCCGACTCTTCTGTATTTAGGCTACCAGAGTGGTAGTGTCGCTGGATGCTAGGGTCTTGCAGAGTCTCAGTTGTGACTCACCTTCTGCAACTCACGGCTACCCGATTGGGCTCCAGTGGTGCTGTCCTGATTTGGTCCTCTGCACTCTGGAGCTAGGGAGTCCCATGTATGTAGACCGACTTCCTGCTTGTTCTTTGAGAAAATGTAGTTACTCACCTGTAACAGATGTTCTCCGGGAACAGCAGGAATCAGTCCTCACAACCCTCCCTCCTCCCCTGGGAGTTGCATCTATACATTGCCTTATTTTTACTGCTGTCCTAGCTATGTCATCTGACCGAGCAAGATGGCACTCTTGGGCAGGAAGGGACCATGCATGCGTGGTAGCATTCCCAAAGACTTTCTTTGAAAGCTGGGGAAATGCTCTGCATGGGCTTCATCGGCACCAATGTCACTTATATGTGAGTACAGATTCCTGCTCTTCCTGGAGAACATCTGTTACAGGTGAGTAACTTCATTTTATCATTGTTTGAGTGTGATTTCTTTCATTTTTTACTTTTTTTTTTAATGACTTTATTTTTTACTTTGGATTCACATGTTTTATTAAGCTTGGATTGTATTTATGGTTTTTATAACAGGCGTGCAATTTTTCATTTTAACACGGCAACTCTCACAATCTGTTAGCGCTCTTATGTGCTGAGATCGGTTATATCGATACTCTGATGAACCAATGGCTGGGTTCCCAACTATGCAGTACACACGCTCATAAGTATGTACAGGAGAATTATTTTTACTATTATTTAAGGTTTTAATTACCCGATTTAGCCTTTTAATGCTTTTTACCTTTTTAATTCTGTTGGGTCCTATATTAATGTATTATGTTAACATTTTAATTGGTCATTATTTATTGATTGATTTATTGACTGATTTATTGATTGAATGTTCCTTTATACTGGTTTTACCCATTCCATTATGTCCGAATGGTATTCCTTATGTTATGGGGATCTCTGTATGGTCTCCTTATTGCAGTTCATCGTCAAAAAATGAATTGGTGTGAGTTTAAGGGCACTTCACAATAAGAAATGGACTACGGTTTTGCTTTAAAAGGCTCCTTGGTTACTGAGTCAGTAATTCTGGGATAACACGAGTTCATTTGTAATTCAGTGTGTTAAATTTTTAGTTGTCTCTATATCTTTAAAAAACAAAACAAAACGGGCAATGAATGCTGTGTGACTGTTCCCACTGAATTTAGGTCTGGTTTTATGATATCCTTGCAGTTCACACATGATAATACTCATGCAGAGAAAGGGATTATCGGGGTAGATAACTATTGGTAATAGTTGTATGTTTGTTTGTTTTTTAAGGGGGGGGGGGTTTCCTGAACAATTAATTTATTTTAAGAACTGCTGAACAAACAGCTGTTGAGGTTATTTGACATTTAAGAGCTGGCACGTTCGCGCCAAAATAAAAGGACTTACAGCGCAGGAGCTGGCGTCTTTTTGCCCTTTTACTAAGCCAGAGATTGCACGTTGGGAAAGGTATCTTGAACCTATAATTTATTTCTTTATATTTATTAAAGTTGTTAACTATAGAAAAATAACTGGGCACACTATTTTATGTCAGCATGTTTTAAAAAAAATAAAAATTAGGAGAGCAGCAGGTCAGATTTGAAGATTTGTTCCTATTAGCAAATGTTTTGTGAGTGGTGAAACTACAGGGTAACCTATTTAAGACTAAAAAGAGAAAATATTTTTTCACCTAACGTGTAATCAAACTCTGGAAATTGGAAGGATGTAGTAAAAGCTGTTAATGTAGCCGGGTTTAAAAAAGGTTTGAACAAGTTCCTGGAGGAAAGGTTCATAAACCATTATTAAAGTGGACCCAGACTATCTACTGCTTACCCTCATACAAACATTGTGGAACCTGTGTCTTTTGGGGAAACACTTAAGTACTTGTGACCTAGATTGGCCACTGTTGGAAACAGGTTATTGGGCTTGATGGACCTTGGTCTGACCCAGTTTGGCATATCTTATGTTCTTATGGTGGACAGCCGCAAAGTCTAGTAGAATGTTAGTTTTAGACACGATTTGAGGAACAGCTGGTTAGTTTTTAAGATTTCTGATAATAAAAGATTTTCATGTTAGGTGGTACAGCCATGAATCCTGGGGCGGTATTTAATACCCCTTTTGGTATACAGGTCACTCCTGCTCCTTTACACGCATATTTTTTTATATGAGTGTTAGTTATTGTTTGTTCAAACATGCATTGAGTTTAAATAATGAATGTTGTTTTCCTTTCCTTTAGTTTTAATACGTGAACGTTTTTTTCCAAAGGACAATCAACAACTGTTTGCAAGGTTTTATTCTTTTATTCTTTGGGTGTGTCACATCCCTTAAGTATGATCTGATATTTATTAATTCATTCTGTTTGTTCATTTTATCATTTATTTATTTATTATCTTTGTATACTATTTATTCGGCTTAATTTTGTTCATGGATTGCATGTTTTTATATTTTATTTTTACATCATGCCATTTTACATTTGAACATATGTTTTAAGTATGTTTTATGTGTGATATTTAATTAGGTTGACTGTAAGTTTTAGCAACTATATTTGTATTTGTCTTTAGAATGCCAAAGAAACCCTGATGAAGGCATTGCTGAAACATGGCCGTCTCGGGTTTGTCTATAAGTTACCCCTGGTGGTGTTGACTATTTTATTTGGTCATATTTAATATGCCACTTTATCATTAAATCAAAGCGGTTAGCACATCAAACAATCATGAGGAGGTGTTATAGTGTGAAAACATGTAGTGGAAACATTGACACGAGTGGTGTGGTAGGGTTGTGAAAGATTAATTTGAGCTATATACAAGTGAGCTATGTACAGGTCTATATAAAATTCATGTGGGTTGCAGGGTTGGATAAGGCAGAGTCTGGTTCAGGTAATGTCCTTGTAGTGTTCCATGAAGAGCTTTTTATTTTGAGCAGCTTTCTGAAATCTTTGAGGTCCGTGGCTGATCTCAGATTGTCTGGGAGAGAGTTCCACAGGGCGGGTGCCGCCAGGGACATGCTCTTCTTGAAGTGTCCTGTCTTGATTTGGCAAATCCTTTTGGGGTGGTGATGGTGTCTGCTGTTCCCTTTCTTCTGGGTCTGGTGCATAGGTCAGCTTTGAGCGGTTGCAGGATGTCAGCTGAGAGATTTTGTCTTCTTTTGAATATGTTTAGGAGAACTTTGTATTGGATACGGGAGCCAGTGGAGGTGGCACAGGATGGGTGTAATGTGGTTGTGACCTGCGCAGCCTGTTATTATGCGGGCGACAGTGTTCTGTGCCAGCTGCAGTGGTCTGAGGGCCTGATTTGAGAGCCCGAGGTAAATGGGGTTGCAGTAGTCTAGTGTGGGAGTGATGAGAGCTTGACAGACTGTACGGAAGTGGTCCTGTGCGAGAATGGGTTTGAGGCGCCTGATGGTTCTCTTTGATGTAAGCGTTTCTTGTTGTTCTGGCAATGTGGGCTTGTAGGTTCAGGTCCTTGTTAAGAGTCACTCCGAGGTATCTCACTTCAGGCTTTACTGTTGTGATGTTGTTCAGTTTGATGGTAGGTATAAATGAAAAGGCGGGGTTTCTTGAGAGGAATAGTGCTTCTGTTCTGTTTTGTTATGGTTTATGGATAGATTGTTATCTAGGAGCCAGGTTGTCATTTGCTGAAGACAATTGGCTAGTTTGGAATAGTCTGGGGTGTCCAAGTTGATTGGGGAGAATATCATGATGTCGTTGGCATAGATGGTGTATTGAATCTTGTGGTTCTTGATGATGGAGCAGATTGGTTGTAAGTATAGATTGAATAGCAGGGTGGAGAGGGATGAGCCTTGTGGGATGCCCTGGGTGGCTGTCAGAGTCTGGGAGGTATCTGAGCCGCATTTGACTTGTAGTTGTCTGTCGGTTAGATAGGATGCGAACCAGTTCAAGGTGGTGCCGTGTAGTCCAATTTCCTGTAGTCTAGCTAGCAAGGTTGTGTGGTTCACTGTGTCAAATGCTGCGGAGATGTCTGTGAAGATCATGAGGACTCCCATTTTGATGTTGTCAATAGTCCGGATCAGCTTGTCGAAGAGTTGAATTAGCAGAGTTTCTACCCCATGGTTTGGTTGGAAGCCGGGCTGATTGGGGTCCGGGGTGGGGGGGGGGGTGTGGATGTCTCTGTGGTTCTGGAGTTAATGTAGGATCGCCTTTTTGATGATTTTGGCTATGAGGGGGAGGCTTGAGATGGGTCTGTAGGCAGCAGGGTCAGTTTTAGCTAGTGTGGATTTCTTGGGGATGGGGCATATTGTAGCTAGTTTAAGTGCGCTTGGCATTATTCCTGTAGAGTGAGTTTTGAATTATTTTGCGAATGCACTGGATCAGCTCTTTTTGCAGCTTTGATCCATGTTATGGGGCATGGATCAGTAGGGGCGGTGCTGGTGTTGAGGTTGGTGATGTTTGAGATCTGCTCCTTGGATGGGATGCTGAATTTACCCCTTCTTTGGTTGGGCAGAGGGGGCTTGTTGCTGATGATATCACTGTTGTCCTTGGCGGGGGCTATGAATTTGGTCTTGAGGTGGTCTGCGAAGGTCTGTGGATCAATTTGCTGCTCATTTCTGTTGTAGGGTTTGTTGGTGAGGGTCTTTACTAATTAGAAGAGTTTGCGGGGTTTGTCAGTAGACTTCAGGATCAGGTTTGTGTGGTAATCCTTCTGTTGGTTGATGAGGATTGTTATATTCTTTTTTTTCAACTGGTATAAGTCCTGTATGGAGGCTGATTTGGTGCGTCTCCATCGGCGTTCTAGCCTTCGTAGGGCTCTTTGCATTGCGTATGTCCTTGGAGTACCAAGGGGTGGAGCTGGGGTCTGGTGCTGTGTGGTTTGTGTTTTGGGGGTCGTGGGTCTGGCGACGTTTGTGATGGTGGTGGTTCAGTTTTCTATTTGTTCATTTATGTCCTCTGAGATGGTGTTGAGGAGGGGTAGGGTGTCCTGTAAGAATTGTTCCTTGTTGAAGCTTTTGAATCTCCTAGTTGAGGGTGGTTTATCTTGATGGTTATTGATGTTTACTGATTGTAGCTGGACTTATAGTAGGTGGTGGTCCGACCAGGGTACTGGTGTAATTGAAGGTTTTGAGATGGAGTTTCTTTCTATTAAGTTGTTGGGGGCGAATATGAGGGCGGGGGAGGATCCGCATCTGTGTGTGGGGGTATTGATCATCTGGGTGAATTGTAGTGAGTTCATAGCTGCAAGAAAGGCTTCTGCATCCTTGTTGTTTGTGGATGTAAGGTTGAAGTCTCAGAGTACGAGCAGTGGTTTGTGGAGGTTGTTGACTGCACATATTGCTTCCAGTACTGAAGATAGTTTATCTGTTGGGGCATTCGGTGCTCTGTAGGTGAGACATAGGGCGAGGTTCCTGTTTTCTACAATGATTGTGTTGCAGTGATTTGTAGACTACTATTACCCCTGTTGAAGATACCTTGATAAAGTGTGTTTGTTTGTTTTACCACGCTCTAACTGGGTTGTTTTGCTACACGTGGTATAGTGCTTTTTGGATGGACTTTTCCCTCGCAAGCATCATGCCAGTAATCGGCCTGCTAGATCGCCATGCTTGAATAATTGAAACTTGTAATAAAGCATAGACGTTTTTGTTCATTGGTGCAGCAGTTCATTCAGTGACGCTTGCGTCTCCAGCAGAACCTCCTTTATATGTGTGGTCGGGTATCGCGCATAGTTGTGATGAGCCCTGACCACTTGTATTTCAAGGTGCAAAAATTTGTCCGTTTTTATCAGTCGCCGTTTTCATGTTGAGTATGCAATTATGTCCCCTCATAATACTACCTTGTCTGTTTCCCATAGGAGTTCAGGAGGATCTATATGTTGTGAGTTATGGCTCTCAATCTTTCCACTGCTCCTGCAAAAATTTTTGAAAGGTGGTATCTTTGTATAAATGAAGCGGGAACCGCCAAGTGTGCATTCTTGACTCTGTTGATCCCCAGGCTAAATCCATCCTCACAGGGAAGTGGTCAGAAATTTCACCTGGTCTTATAGTAACCTCTACGGTCTTATTAAAGAGAGAGTCTGATACTAAGACCATATCAGGGTGGGCACTTGTCCTGTGTGCTCTGGAGAGAGGTGTGTATAGTCGCACTCGTGGGTGAAGGACTCGCCAGAGATCCACCACCCATCTCCGTCGTTTGAACCGACCCATTGCTTTCGCAAGGTCTCGTCGGGTGTCTATCTCACTCCGTGAGGCATCCATCTGAGGATTAAAAAGCGCGTTGAAGTCATCCTCATTTACAAGGCCTGTCTCGGGAAGTCTTTCCAGCTCAGAGGCCATTTTTGCATAAAATTTATTTATTTTATTTTAATAAACACTTATATACCGCACTTTCCAATAGATCAGGTGCGGTTTACAAAGAACAATTTGAATAAACAGAGGCAAATATAGAGTCTGTTCTTCTTACATGGGACATCAACAAACTATGTGCAGTAGGCTTGTGCCTTAATACATAAAACAAGATCAAAAAGGTCGAACTACTATATACAAGTTCCTTATCGTCACTTCAGCCCAATCCCTTAACTTCTGGGTTGCGCAACCCTTCCAGCAGCTTGGAGGCTGAGCCCATCATCCTTTTGATGATGGTGGGGTATAAATACCCCTGGCACCACCCACTGGCACCAGTAATCTCAGCCTCCAAGCAGCTGGAGGGTTCCTGTAAGCCAGAGTGCTTACGGGGTCTGGACTAAGAATTTAGTTATTTTAATTTATCTTAATTTATTTTAATTTAATTCCCAATTTTAATTTCTTTATTTCAGCCTTATTTGAGGTTTTAGCCTAGTCCTGTACCTTTAATTCTTCTGCCTCTCTCATTCCCCCCTCCCCCCCCTCCCTCTTTGCCCTCTGCAACTCGGCTCCAGTGAGGCTCCGGGTTTTCCGGTGCAGCGGTGAGGACAGGAGAGCTCTCCTCCCGCGCACCCTGCGGCCCGCTTCACAGCATCTTTTCCACGGCCGCGTCTGCCTCGCGCCGAAGCCCCTTGGCGGCTGAGTGCTAGAGGCAGCAACGACTCTTTCTTCAGCGGCGGTCCCCGGCCTCGCGCTTCAGCCCCGAGGCGGCCGGGCGCTTGAGGTTTTCGCGGGGAACGGAGCGGGTGTGGAGTGTGATTCTCCTTCCTGCCTGAAAGTCCGCAGCTTCTGCCGGCGTTCCCCCTCCACCTGCAGGCCCGGCCTACACGTGGCTGCGGCCTACCTCGTGGGATCCTGCAGAGGACGGCTGGCTCCCTCGTGGCAGTGGATTCGCGCCAGTTCGGCAAACCGCAAGTATTGGGGTTTAATTCCTCCTCTTCCATCTGTTGGATTCAGGTTTATTTTAAAGTTTGGAGCCTTTTTTTTGCGTGGTGCCATGTTTCTCCTCTGTTTTTGCACGGCTAGGGGGGAGGGGAGTGCTGAAAGCTTTTTGCTGCATAGCATTTACTTTGTTTCTCTTTAGTTGGTTTCTTTTTTGTTACTTTTGATTCCTTTTATTTTTATTTTGTTGCCTTGTTCCCTTTAATTTATTTTCTTTGAGCCTGGGGGTAGCCCGGTTCAAGAGGTATGACGGGCAAGCTGCGCTGTCCTTCGTGCGGCACTCGTAGAGGGACGGCCTTGGAAGCAGGAGTCTGCAGAGGGTGTGCAGCAGAGGCCGCTTCCGTGGAGCAGGAGATCCACCTAAGTATGTCTCAAGCTCCCCAGGGGTCAGGGGACCCTTCGGAAGGGGGAAAGGATTCCCACTCTCCCCCCCCCCTTCCGCTTCAGTTGCTCCAGGCTCTTCCCAATCCCTTCCTTCCCTTTCCTTGGGGGCAGAGGGAGACTGGGGTCAATTTTCTCCTGAATTTGTTCTTCTTTTGCACAAAGCCTACTGCCTACGCAAGCAGGGTCCTGCAGAAACAGTAGCACCAAGGGAAAGTATTGATTCTGTTCCAGGAAACTCTAGATCCCTTGAGCCAGGGCCCCTCCCCAAGCGGGCTAGGCTATTAGCTGATGACCATGTTGAGTCTCCGCCTCGGGACCTACCAGAGGAGGAGCTTTCGGAAAAAGGAGGAGTTGATGAAGGGGAGGAGCTTGAAGAGGGAGAGATCCCGGAGGAGGAGCAATCCCGCATAGTCAGGGTGTTTAGGCGGGAAGAGCTCTCATCTCTAATCAGTGAGTCTCTGAAGGTACTCAATATGGCTTCGGAAGCTCCGACGGACGAAGAAGCTCTGGAGGATCCGCTGATCCAAGCCGTAAGGAAATCTCAAAAGGTTTTTCCAGTGCAGAGTGGTTCGCCAGATGATTCAGGAAGAATGGAACCAGCCGGAATCTACCCTAAGGGGAGTACGGGCGATGTCTCGCCTATACCCATTGCCGGAAACTGACAAGGATCTCCTGAAATCGCCTAGGGTGGACGCGGTGGTCTCGGCAGTAACAAAGAAGACGACTATTCCGGTCGAGGGCGGCGCGGCTGAGAGACAGTCAAGATAGAAGACTGGACACCCTTCTAAAACAAGCCTTTGATGTTAGTGCCCTTGCCTTACAGGCCTCCGTCTCGGGGGCTTGGGTGGCTAGAGCTTGTTTGAGATGGTCCCAGCAACTGCAACTGGCTGACGGTCCTTCGGGTGACTCCCAAGGGGTGGCGGCCAAATTGGAATCAGGTTCAGCCTTTTTAGCTGATAGCCAGTATGATCTTATTAGAAGCCTGGCAAAAAATATGGCCTCGGTGGTGGCAGCCAGACGTTACTTATGGTTGCGTAACTGGGCTGCGGATGCCTCTTCTAAGGCTCGCCTGAGTCGACTTCCTTTCAAGGGGAAGCTATTGTTTGGAGAAGACCTGGATAAGTTAGTAAAGGAGCTGGGTGAGTCCAAAGGGGGTAGGCTCCCCGAAGATAGGCCAAGACTGGGTCGTCCTGCCGCTCCTGGACGGAGTCAGCCAAAGGACTTCCGAAGATTCAGACAACCTAGATCGAACCCTTTCCCCAGGGGCCGTTTCCCCTCCAGGGGTCAGAGTTTTCGGGGGTTTCGCGGGGCAGGTAGAGGTTTTGGGGCCTCCTCCTCCTCGGCGCCTAGAAAGTCATAATGAGAAATCGGGGGTCCAGGAGGGAGAGCTGTCGGTGGGGGGCCGCTTAAGACAGTTCCTTCCCGCCTGGTCCCGTGTCACATCCGATCAGTGGGTGTTGGAGGTGATCCGAGAGGGTTACGCTCTCGAGTTCACAAAAAGAGTAACCCCAGCATTTGTTCTGTCCCCCTGCGGTCCACCAGAAAAAAAGGCGGCGGTGGAAGTCACCCTCTCTAGGCTCATAGCGCTGGGAGCAGTGTTGCCTGTCCCACAAGACCAAAGAGGTTTAGGTTGATACTCCATTTATTTTGTAGTGCCAAAGAAGGAAGGCTCTTTCCGTCCAATCCTGGACCTAAAGCAAGTCAACCGCTGTCTCAGGGTTCCTCACTTCCGCATGGAAACCCTGAGGTCGGTAATTGCCGCCGTTCGACAGGGGGAGTTCTTGACTTCCCTAGACTTGACGGAAGCATATTTACACATCCCGGTCAGAGAGTCTCATCAGCAGTTCCTAAGATTTGCCGTACCAGGCGGCCAGTTCCAGGCCCTTCCCTTCGGGCTAGCGACAGCTCCCAGGACGTTCACCAAGGTGATGGTGGTAGTGGCCGCGGCTCTTCGGAAAGAAGGAATTCTAGTCCATCCTTACCTGGACGATTGGTTGATACGAGCGAAGTCAGAGGAGGAGAGTCACATAGCGACCGCCAGGGTCGTACAGTTCCTCGAGAGCTTGGGATGGGTCATAAATCGTGCGAAGAGCAGCTTAATTCCCAAGCAAAAGATAGAGTACCTTGGAGCTCGGTTCGACACCAGGAAGGGAAGGGTGTTCCTCTCAAAGCAGAGGTTATCCGATCTGAGGAATCTCGTTGGCCGTTTTCTGTTAACAAGATGCCCCTCAGCCTGGCATTACCTTCAGCTGCTGGGCACCATGGCAGCGGCAATAGAAGTAGTTCCTTGGGCCCGGGCTCATATGCGGCCTCTCCAACGTACCCTCTTGAGACAGTGGTCCCATCAACTTCACCCCTTATCCAGGCGGATTCCCTGCCCTCCCGGGATCAGGAGGTCTCTGCGGTGGTGGACAAACTCAAGGAACCTGGGCCGCGGGATGCCACTCGAGTCGCCTCAGTGGACCCAACTGACAACGGATGCGAGCCTAGCAGGTTGGGGCGCACACTGCGAGGGGCAATTCGCCCAGGGCCGCTGGACTCTGGCAGAGTCGCAGTGGTCTATCAACAGGCTGGAGTTGAGGGCGGTAACCTTAGCTCTCCGGGCTTTAGAGCTCTTGGTTCACCAGAGGGCAGTCCCGTGTCCTCTCGGACAACGCTACCGCGGTGGCCTACATCAACCGTCAGGGCGGAACAAGCAGCCCATCCTTGGAGAAGGAGGCGGATTTCCTCTTGCAGTGGGCCGAAACGCATCTGCTAGCGCTGTCTGCGCAGCATGTGGCCGGAACAGACAACGTAACTGCCAATTACCTCAGCAGGTTCAGGATAGACCACGCAGAGTGGGAACTAGCGCAGGAAGTGTTCGATCAAGTGGTTGCCCGGTGGGGGACCCCAATCATGGATCTCATGGCCCGGTACTCGTCGGCAAAGGCCAGCTGGTTTTTCAGTCGCAGAAAGGAAAGAATGTCCGAGGGCTTGGACGCCCTGGCCCAAAGCTGGCCGTCGGAAGGTCTCCTCTGTTTTCCCTCCTTGGGCGCTCATAGGGAGGGTTCTGAGGCGGATAGAAGCTCACCAAGGATTGGTCATTCTCATAGCCCCGGATTGGCCTCGACGTCCGTGGTACGCGGATCTAGTGAGATTGACGGCTGACCGGCCGTGGCCACTTCCCTGCAAAAAGGATCTCTTACGTCAGGGTCCGGTACTCATGCCCCACGTGCATCGGTTCTCGCTTACGGCCTGGCTATTGAAAGGGCGAGGTTCTTGAAGCGGGGGTACTCGGGCTCAGTAATCTCAACCTTGTTGAGCGCTCGCAAACGTTCCACCTGCCTTTCTTACGTGAGAGTGTGGCGTATCTTTGAAGCCTGGTGTTTAGAGCGTCGAATCAAGCCTCTCTCAGCTTCAGTCCCAGAGGTCCTGGAGTTCCTGCAGGCGGGTTTCGAGAAGGGTCTAGCGCCTAGCTCTTTGCGAGTCCAGCTGGCAGCTATCTCTTGCTATAGGGGGAAAGTCAGAGGCAAATGTCTAGGGCTACATTCGGACGTAGCCAGGTTTCTGAGAGCTGTTAGACGGTTAAGGCCCCAGAAAAGATCTGTTATTCCTCCCTGGGACCTCAACCTAGTCTTGAATGCCCTTTCGGGGGCACCATTCGAACCGCTGCGGAAGTCCTCTCTGAAGGACTTGACGCTTCAGGGAGATACCTCATTATTTATGGGAACTTGGAAGGCCTGCATATAAATAATGCCCCAATAAGTCTACATGATGGCTTTTCTGCTATGGCACTACAATGTATATAACCCAAACACAAAGTTTCTGATGTCATGTACATAGTTTCAATGTACTCTACCAAAAGTATGAAGTAATTAGTCCTTACCTGCTAATTAGTGTTCCTGAAGGAACTTCAGTCCAGTCCCTTAACCTCTGGGTTGCGCAACCCTTCCAGCAGCTTGGAGGCTGAGCCCATCATCATTTTGATGATGGTGGGGTATAAATACCCCTGGCACCACCCACTGGCACCAGTAATCTATTGTAAAAGCAGACTTAAAGGATATATAATAAAGAACTTATAACCATTTGATAACTTGCCAAAACTCACACGCACCCTAAACTAGTAAAACCTTTTTTTTTTTTTCCTAAAGGGGGAGAAGGAAACAAGGAGTGGTAGTGGCGGCGTTGCGGAAGGAAGGCATTCTGGTTCACCCTTATCTCAACGATTGGTTGATTCGGGCAAAATCAAAAGCCGAGAGTGTTTAGATTACAGACAAGGTAGTGAAGTTTTTGCAGGGGCTAGGCTGGGTGGTCAATTCGGCCAAAAGCCGCTTAGTACCGTCCCAGGATCTCGAGTACCTTGGAATACGGTTTGACACTTGGAAAGGTGCGATGTTTCTACCGAATCGTCGGGTTCCAGGACTTTGACAACTGGTTCGCAAGTTCAGATCCGCTCTGGCACCTTCAGCGTGGAATTACCTTTGCATGCTAGGAACGATGGCGGTGACGTTGGAAGCCGTACCATGGGCCAGATTTCATATGAGGCCCTTGCAGCGAGCGCTACTTTGTCGCTGGTCACATCAGTCCGACTCGTTGAACAAACGTCTTCCCTGTCCTCTCTGGGTCAGGCAGTCCCTGCGATGGTGGCTGCTCCCCAGAACCTTCAACGCAGGGATGCCCCTGGAGCAGCCAGAATGGCTCCCGCTGTTGATGGATGCGAGTCTCGCAGGATGTGGTGCGAATTGCGGAGATCTTTTGGCCACTGTTGGAAACAGGATACTGGGCTTGATGGACCTTGGTCTGACCCAGTATGGCATATCTCATGTTCTTATGTTCTTATGCTTTGTCAGTAGTACACTGGGGCTGATGGGAGATACCAGCAGGCTATATCCAGTGATGTCACGACTTTGACATGCCCAGTCTCCAAGCTGCCGGAAAAGGTACACAACCCAGAGGTGGAGGATTAAACTGAAGTTCCTCAAGGAACAACAATTACCAGGTAAGTGTAATTTCTATTTTTTGCCGTCTTAGCTATGTCATTAGACTGAGGCAAGAAGGCAGGAAGGGGGACCATGCATGCATGGTGCATCTCCCAAAGGCTTTCTTTGAAAGCTGAGGAGATGCTTCCATGCTGACTCTGTCAGCACAGACATCACCCCATAGTGTAAGGACTGATTTCTGCTGTCTCCAGAGAATGCCTTTTACAGGTGAGTTACTATACTTTCTGTTCCACTCCCTATCCTGAAACCACCTTGACCCTCAGATTATCCTCCTTAAAAAATATTCACTTGAAAAGACACCCCTTTATCTAATAATTTAGATAATGTAGGTAATTGAGATGTTGGAAATTTTCACACTGCTTGTCGGATCCACCACCACCTCTTTTTAATTGCAAAGTAACCCTCCCCTCTGTTAATATACAATTAATTACAAGTACACGTAAATGGAGCTCACTCTGAGGAGAAGGATGTTACCAGTGGTGTGCCCCAGGGATCTGTCCTTGGTCCGATTCTTTTTAACATCTTTGTTAGTGATATAGCGGAAGGGCTGTCGGGTAAGGTTTGCCTCTTTGCAGATGATACCAAAATCTGCAATAGAGTAGACACCCAGGAAGGTGTAGATAACATGAGGAGGGATCTAGCTAAGCTTGAAGAATGGTCTAGAATTTGGCAGCTGGGATTTAATGTTAAAAAATGTAAGGTCATGCATTTGGGCTGCAGCAATCCAAGGGAGCAATACAGTATAGGAGGTGAAGTACTTTTGTCCACTAAAGAAGAGCAGGACCTAGGCGTGGTTGTGTCTGATGATCTTAAAGTAGCTAAACAGGTAGAAAAGGCGACGGCAAAAGCTAGAAGGATGCTTGGGTGCATACGGAGAGGAATGGCTAGCAGAAAAAAGGAGGCGATAATGCCTCTGTATAAGTCTTTGGTGCGACCTCATTTGGAGTATGGTGTGTAATTCTGGAGACCGCACCTTCAAAAGGATGTGAACAGGATGGAGTAGGTGCAGAGGGTTGCTACTAAAATGATTAATGGGCTTCATTATAAAGCATATGAGGACAGACTGAAGGATCTTAATATGTACACCTTAGAGGAAAGGCGGGATAGAGGTGATATGATTGAGATGTTTAAATACCTCCGTGGCATAAATGTTCAGGGAGAGAGCCTCTTTCAATTGAAAGCAAGTTCTGCTACGAGGGGACATGGATGAGGGTGAAGGGAGATAGATTCAGGAGTGATATGCGGAAATATTTCTTTACGGAAAGAGTAGTGGATCCGTGGAATAGTCTCCCAGTGGAGGTGGTAGAGATGAGGACAGTAACTGAATTCAAAAAAGCATGGGACCAACACAGAGGATCTCTAAAGGTAAAAAGTGGACTGTTGTAGTTATGGAAGGACAGACTAGATGGGCCTTGTGGTCTTTTTCTGTCATCATGTTTCTAATTACATATTTTAATCTCTTTAAACCCAGGAGCTTCAGGGTCTCCAGGAGTCAGCAATAACTTGAAGGCACACATTGCATTGCAGTTAAATCTTTTAACCAATCCAAAATTTTCTCTGAACATTTGTTTGAAAATAGGAGCAGGGTTCAATGAAGAAAAAGTGTTCAAAGCTTTAAGTAGAAATCCTACTCTTTCCTTTGGAACCAAATTAAATGAGCACAAAATTAACTTTTTCCCTTTTATCCTCTCTTTTTCTAAAGCATCAGCTATTATATTACCAAACTTCTTTTAATTTTGCAACCTTTATTGTACACACAATTCTGCCAATCTACTAGCATCATCTTATTTATTTTATTGAACATTTTTATACCGCGTTTTCCAAAGGATCAAGTATGGTTTACAATGTAACAGCCATTTGAATAGTACAGAAAATAGGTACATATTCAGATTACAATGAACTTTGAAGAACTATATACATAGAAGTGGTAATATTAAACAGTAAACATAGAACAGTAAAACTATGTACAGGCGTAGAGTGAGTCAAGGCTTATGCTATCATGGCAGAAAGCTCGAAATACTGAGAGCTATTTACTGCTTAACTTGCACTCTTGTGTGTGTCTGGTGGTTTGTCGTCAGGTTGTATGCCAGAATCTTGTAGTGTACCATAGTGGAGTGTAAAAAGGTGTGTGTTTAATTTTTTGCGGAACGTGTAAAGGTCATTCAGTTCTCTGAGGTTTTCTGGAAGGTCATTCCAGAGGGTGGGGGCAATATGAGAAAGCTTTGTTGATTTTCTGGAGTCTGTTGAGATTGCTAGTTTGTTTTTGTTCCTTTGATTTCGATTGGAGGATTCCTTAGAGTATAGGTTTTCAACCCAGTCCTCGGGGAACCCTAGGCCAGTCAGATTTTCAGGATTCCCACAATGAATATGCATAAGATAGATTTGCATACAATGAAGGCAGAACATGCAAATCTTTCTCATGCATATTCATTCTGGGAATCCTGAAAACCTGACTGGCCTAGGGTTCCTCTTAGAGACTAGTGTGGTTAGAAACGACGGAGCTATGTTATTGATTTGAATGTTGAGACTAGCATTTTGTAGTTTATGCGGCTGTGGATGGGCAGCCAGTGTAATTCAGATAGAATGGGGGTTATATGTTCCAGTGTACTGATATTCAATATTGTTCTGGCAGCTACATTTTGGGCTAGCTGAAGTCGTCTTAGGTTCTGCTTTGTGATGCCCTGAAGTAAGAAATTAGCAAAGTCAAAGTGGGATGTTGGCTTGGATTACTGATATAAAGTTATGTAGGTAAAGCAGAGGTCGGAGCTGTTTTAGGAGTTTTGAGTTTAAAATGTATCTTTTTCACTGTGCTCTTAATATAGGATTCCATACTGAGTGTCTGATCTAATATGACCCCTAGGTATTTCACCTCTTTTTTACTGAAATGAGAGCATCATGGAGCCTAATTGAAGTTGGGGTACAAAGCTCTGATTTTTGGAGACATACAGTACTTCAGTTTTGGAGAAGTTAATGTAGAGGTTGTGGTTATTGAGCCACTGAGAAATTTCTGAGAAGCAATCTGCAATTAATTGGATACGATAGGTGGATTAGAGATATTGAATGGGAGATATAACATTATGTCATCTGTGTAATTGTGATAATTTACATGGAATCGTTTAAAGATAGCACATATGGGTTGCAGATAAATATTAAAAAGGAGGGCTGAGAGGGCAGAGCCCTGGGGAAGGCCTTGTTCTAGTTTGAAAGTTGTTGATGGATGTTGATCAATTCTGACTGCTTGAGTTCTGTCTTGTAGATATGAGGTAAACCATTTGAGGACTGTCATTAATCCCTGTCTGCTGAAGTCTGATTAGCATTAATTGGTGAGTCACGCTGTCAAATGCTGCTGCTAAGTCTAAGAATAAGAGGATAAATGCTTGCCTTGAACCATCTATTTCTTGTGTCAAGGTGTCAAACAATACAGTGAGTAGCGTTTCCACTCTGTGAAAAGGACGGAAGCTGTATTGATGTTAGTCGAGTGGGGCAGAAGAGTCAGTGTGATCCTGGAGTTGGGTTTGGACAATTTTTTTTCAATTACTTTTGCCATGAACGGTAGGCTTGAAATGGGTCTGTAGGAGTTGGGAGAACTTTTGTCAGATGTGGTGTTTTTTTAGAATTGGGCGGATTTGAGCATGTTTAAGAGAAGGTGGTAAGTACCCATTTTTGAGAGACAGGTTAATGATGGAGTATGAAAGCTGAGAGTTCAGGTAGCATTGCTTTTAACCAGGTTACCAGACAGGGATCAAGGTAGAAGGTGATTGTGTTTAGTTTGGCGATAATATTTTTGAGTGTATCTTTTGAAGTGGGGTAGAAATTGGACCAGGTAGTTCCTTATCGTTCCTCCAGCTTAGTCCTCACAGATGGGTTGTGCACCTCCTCCTGCAGCATGAAGACTGGACCAATCAAATTTCAGCTCCGCTGGAATCAGCCTACCAGGCATCCCTGAAGCTCCAGTGTGTCCAGTCTTCACGCAGCAGGAGGACGTAGTGAGTTTAGCTGGACTCACTAGTTTCATAGATTACTATTCTTTCCCTAGCTAACCTTTTTGGATTCTTAATTTTTGTCCTATTAGGACTTATTTCCTTTCTTCCTTTAAGGGTTCCTGTTGCTTTAAATTTCTGATTTCAATTTGAGCAATCTGTGCGGGAGGGGGGAAAGGCCTGAGGAAGGTCTCTTCTGCACAGCATCTGCCGCCTGTCACTGTTTGCCTGTATGCTTTTCGCCATTAGGATCTCTGCTCCAGGAATCGTCGGGGCAGAGCTCCTATGATACCGGTACAGCGGCTCCTTTCCGGAGGGATTGGGGGACGGCTAATTCAGAGCCGGTAAGTGTCGGCGGCTGCGGCGGTCAGAGCCGGTCCTTGTTCGGCTACCGCGCCTCTGCCCGGTCTGCTGCAGTCTATTTGTTTTTCCCTTCGCGGTGTCTTTCTTTTAGGACAGCAGCCTTCGCGCCGGCGGGGCTTTGCGATCGGGAAGCTGCAAGGGGTTTTTGACTTCGGGCGTTTTTTCCTCCAGCGGGAACTAAAAGCGCGCCAAGGTTCCCTTGCGGTCGCGGCCATTTTGTTTCCTTTCCCGGTCTTCTCAGCGTGTTTTACACGCGGCGGTATTTTTTTTTCAATTTCTCTTTGCTGCTTGCGCTTCTTTAGTTTTCATTTTTCATTTTTCCTTCTTTTATTCGCTGGCGTTCTTGTTGCTTATTGCCTTTGTTCTCCTTTCCTTCGGGTTCCTTTGGTCCCGCGGCTAGGGGGGAGGGGGGGTTGCGTTTCTCTTCCTCTCCTCCTTTGTTTTCAGCAGGACTCTCGGGTTGACTATTAGCAGTCTGTGAATTTTTTCTTCAGCTCGGGGGACATACATAGTTATAAAAAAAAAAAAAAAGAGAAAACACAAACAGCGCATTTGTCAGGGGTGAGAAAACTGTGTGTTGGGTTCTCCTTCTGGTATTCTGATCATCGCGGAAGACCAGTTCCCACTTTCTGTGTGGTTCTGCTGGGTCTGTAGGCCTCTGACTTCCCTTTCAGCGCTGAGGGGCATTTTTCCCGCCCTCTTCTCGGTGGCAGGGCGTTTCCATGCCCACGGGGTCCATTTGCGTGATTTGTGGGTCTCGTAGGAGTACAGCTTCTGACACAGGCGTTTGTCAGCGCTGTGCTTCGGTGTCACTCAGCATGGAGCAGCACCTAGAGAGTTCCTTGCCGGCTGTGGCGCAGCCCGGTTCCGCGACAGAGGACTTGGAGTCCCCACTGGAGGGGCCATCTGGTCTTCCTTCTGCGGGCTCCTTGGCGTCTGGGGGACAGCTGGACCTCGGGGGTGCCTTACCCCTGGAGGATTTTTCTCCCGATTTCATCTTGTTGATGCATCAGGCCTTTTGCCGTAGGCGCCAGAGCGTGGGCGCCGCTCCACCGTTGGCGACGGGTGGTTGCCCCTGCCTCGTCAGCGGAGAATCAGTTTCCCGGGGTCAAGGCTCCCAAGCGACAACGTCTGCACGAATCATTCCAGGCGGAGGCCGAGTGGCCTGAGGGTGATGATCCTGATTTCGATCCTGAACCGGAGGGGGAAGCCTTGGAGGAGGGCGAGCTCCCTGAACCGGAGGATCAGGCGAAGATTATTAGAGTTTTCAGACGAGAGGAGCTGCCCGTTCTTGTTTCGGAGGCGCTCCAGACCCTGGGTTTGGCTCCAACTCCTCCGGTAGAGGAGGCGGACGGAGCAGATCCCATTATTCAGGCGGTTCGTCAAACTAGCGTGGTTTTTCCCATTCACAAAGTTATTGATCAGATGATTCAGTCCGAGTGGGATACTCCTGAATCAGGTCTCAAAGGGGTAAAGGTAATGCGTCGGCTCTACCCTATGTCAGACAACGATCTAGAGCGTTTTCGCTCTCCCAAGGTGGATGCGGCAGTCTCGGCGGTGACTAAGAAGACAACGATTCCGGTGGAAGGCAGTGCGGCCTTGCGGGAACCGCAGGACCGGAAGATGGACGGTCTCTTGAAACAATCGTTTGAGGCTGATGCGATTGCGTTGCAAGCCTCTGTTTGTGGGGCTTGGGTAGCTCGTGCCTGTTTGCGCTGGGTTCAGCGTCTTCAACAATCATCTGCCGTGGAGGCCGACATGTTAGGTGAGCTTCACCGATTAGAGTCGGGCTCGGCCTATTTGGCGGATGTTCATTATGATCTCATCAGAGCCCTCTCTAATAGCATGGCGTCCGTGGTTGCGGCACGCCGAGCTCTTTGGTTGAAGAATTGGGCGGCTGATGGGTCGTCCAAATCACGGCTGGGCCGATTACCCTTTAAGGGTCGGCTGCTTTTTGGTGAAGATTTGGATAGGTTGGTCAAGGATTTGGGTGAGTCCAAGGGCGGTCGCTTGCCAGAAGATCGTCCCAAGAGGGGACGGCCGCTGTCTGCGGTCCGGGGGCAGTTTCGAGACTTTCGTAGGTTTCGCGCGCCGTTCTGGAGGTTTCCAACGTGGCAGATATATCGAGGGCTTCGAGCTTTCGAGGTTTTCGCGGAGCCAGTAGGGGATTTGCGGCTGCAACCCCTGCGTCCGCTCGCAAGCCCCAATGAAGGGCGGCGGGCTCCGGCGGAGATCCCAGTGATCGGAGGTCGTCTTCGACGCTTCCTCTCTGCTTGGGCCCAGATCACTTCCGATCAGTGGGTTTTGGACATCGTCCGGGACGGGTATGTCCTGGACTTGGCCAGACCCGTACTAGATTCCTTTGTGATGTCTCCCTGCCGGGGTGCTCGCAAGACAGCTCAGGTTCGTCAAACCCTCAATCGCCTTGTCCAGCTGGGGGCGGTAGTTCCCGTGCCGCAGGCGGAGTATGGTCTCGGAAGGTACTCCATTTATTTCGTGGTGCCAAAGAAGGGTGGAGACCTTCGTCCCATCTTGGATCTCAAAGGAGTAAACCGCTGTTTGCGGGTGCCTCACTTTCGCATGGAAACCCTTCGATCCGTACTGGTCGCCGTTCGCAAGGGCGAGTTTCTCACTTCCCTCGATCTCACGGAGGCTTATCTCCATGTCCCGATCCGGGAGGACCAACAAAAGTACCTCCGATTCGCTTTGCCGTGGGGTCACTTCCAGTTCCAAGCATTGCCCTTCGGTCTCGCGACTGCGCCGCGGGTGTTCACCAAAATCATGGTGGTAGTCGCGGCGGCCTTGCGCAAGGAAGGAGTACTTGTCCATCCTTACCTAGACGATTGGTTGATTCGGGGAAAGTCTCGCGAGGAGAGTCTGGCCGCGACTGCCAAGGTCGTGGCACTCTTGCAATCTCTCGGCTGGGTCGTCAACCGCGCAAGAGTCATCTAGTCCCGACGCAGTATCTCGAGTATTTAGGCGTGCAGTTCGATACTTGCGGGGGAGTGGTTTTTCTTCCCGACCGCAGGGTGCTGGCGCTTCAGTCTCTAGTCCGACGTTTTCGGCAAAATCCTGCGCCGTCGGCGTGGCTCTACCTTCAACTGCTGGGGACCATGGCGGCCTCCCTGGAAGTAGTGCCTTGGGCTCGCTTTCACATGCGTTCCCTTCAGAGGGCCTTGCTTCGTCGCTGGTCCAACCAGTCGGACTCCCTGAACAAACGGCTTCCTTGCCCGCTGGCGGTCCGGCGGGATCTTCAGTGGTGGCTACGGCGATCATCGCTCCGGACAGGAATGCCTCTGGAGCAGCCGGATTGGATTCCGCTACTGACGGATGCTTGCCTGACGGGCTGGGGTGCCCACTGCGAAGACCAGTTCGCCCAAGGTCTCTGGTCTCCGGAGGAGAGCGGTTGGTCCATCAACCGCCTGGAGCTTCGAGCAGTGAGATTGGCCTTACAAAGCTTCGAAACGCTGATATCATCTCGGGCAGTTCGGGTACTCTCCGACAATGCGGCGACGGTGGCATACATAAACAGGCAGGGCGGTACCGGAAGCGTCGGCTTGGAGGCAGAGGCTCGGGTATTGTTCGAGTGGATCGAGCCTCGGCTCCAGGCCATCTCGGCAGCTCACATTGCCGGGAAAGACAACGTGACGGCCGACTTTCTCAGCAGGGTTCAAGTGGATCCCGGCGAATGGGAACTCAGCCCAAAGGTCTTCGCACAGCTGGTTCAGCGTTGGGGCCAGCCGGTCATGGATCTGATGGCCACGTTACGCTCAGCAAAGGCTGCTCGCTTCTACAGTCGTCGACGGGAACCAATGTCAGAAGGCCTGGACGCTCTGTTGCAGGCTTGGCCCTCCACGGGTCTTCTTTACGTGTTTCCCCCGTGGCCCCTGCTGGGGCGCGTGATTCAGCGTATCGAGGCCCACCGGGGTCGAGTACTCTTGATAGCTCCGGATTGGCCTCGACGTCCTTGGTATGCCGATCTGATGAGGTTGGTAGTCGGTTCTCCGTGGCGGCTTCCGTTAGATCCGGATCTGTTGTGTCAGGGTCCTCTCCGCATGCCGCAAGTGGGGAGATTCTCTCTTACGGCCTGGCTATTGAAAGGGCGCGATTAAGAAAACGAGGTTATTCCAAGTCGGTCGTGGCGACGCTGTTGCAGGCGCGCAAGAAATCCACTTCTCTGGCCTATGTCCGGGTGTGGCGCATCTTTGAGGATTGGTGCTCTCGACGTCAGGTTCGAGCCGCTACGGCCTCCATTCCCGTGATACTCGATTTTTTACAGGACGGTTTTGCTAAGGGTTTGGCTGCCAGTTCTTTGCGAGTGCAGTTGGCGGCGCTTTCATGCTACCGGGGTAAGGTTCACGGAGTGTCGCTAGGTACCCATGGCGATGTCGTTCGCTTCTTGAGGGCTGTGTCTCGACTTCGTCCGGTCCGCAGGATTTCTGTTCCTTCCTGGGATCTCAATTTGGTTTTGCGGGCTCTCACTGAGCCTCCCTTTGAGCCGCTCTCTCATAGTTCGGTAAAGGATTTGACTCTTAAAACGGTGTTCTTAGTAGCGATTTGTTCGGCGCGACGTATCTCCGAACTCCAGGCGCTTTCTTGCAGGGAACCTTTCTTATCCTTCTCGGCCCAGAAAGTCGTTCTGCGGCCGGTGCCTTCCTTTTTGCCTAAGGTGTCTACTCCTTTCCACGTGAATCAAGTGGTTTCGCTCCCGGTACTTACTGCATCAGGGGAGCAAGCCTCTGATCGAGGACTTAGTCGTTTGGATCTGAAGAGGATTCTCCGGAGATATTTGAAAGTCACCAGTGAGTTTCGTAAATCGGATCATTTGTTTGTGCTGTTTGGCGGGCCTCGCAAGGGTGAGGCAGCGGCGAAAGCTTCCATTGCTCGCTGGATTAAAGAGGCGATTGGCTCGGCTTATCTGTTGCACGGTCGGACACCACCTGTTGGTTTGCGCGCCCATTCCACCAGAGCGCAGGCTGCGTCCTGGGCGGAGTTTAGTTTAGTATCTCCAGTGGAGATATGTAGGGCGGCAACGTGGTCGTCTCTGCACACTTTCAGTAAGCACTATAGACTTGATGTCTTAGCGGCTGGCGATGCACGTTTCGGATCATCGGTTCTGCGTGCCGGCTGGAGGAATCCCGCCCGTTAGGCTGCTTTGTTACATCCCATCTGTGAGGACTAAGCTGGAGGAACGATAAGGAAATAGTAATTACACTTACCTGGTAATTGTAGTTCCTTGAGAGACGACAGCTTAGTCCTCCTGCCCTCCCTATATTCTTTATTTTTAGCGCGGCACGCCTTGGGATCAGAAGTCCGTACTCCCAGGTGGGTGTCTTTCTCTTTCTTTCTCTTTATCTCGCTATAGGCTAATGCTGCGGCAGGAGCGGGACATTCTGTGTCTGTGGATTTGGTTCCATTAAATGTTTAAAAAAAAAAATGATAATTTTACCATAAGATACATTGATCAAGCAGGATTTGTTAAAGGTTAGCTATGTCTTTGAGTTTGCTTTGACAATAGTTCACTGGAGCTTCAGGGATGCCTGGTAGGCTGATTCCAGCGGAGCTGAAATTTGATTGGTCCAGTCTTCATGCTGCAGGAGGAGGTGCACAACCCATCTGTGAGGACTAAGCTGTCGTCTCTCAAGGAACTACAATTACCAGGTAAGTGTAATTACTATTGAGTTGTTGCAGCTGATCTGCATGGTCTGTGGTGGGTGCAAATTGCTGCTTGAATTTATTCATGTAGTGATTGGCTAGGGCTTGGGGGGATATGGTGTGTTCAGTTGAATTTGTGTTCTGTGGGCTGTTTGTAAGATTTTGGACTTTACTGAATAATTCTCTGGGTCGGTTTAGCCATTTTGCTAGAATATTGGAGTAGTAGGGGTTTTTTTGCATCGTCAATAGTCATACCTTTTAAGGGTGTTTAAATAATTTGATTGATTGGATTAGTGTGATGCCATTTGTGTTCAGCTCTTCTCAGATCAGCTTTCGTGGACTTCAGTTTATAATGGAACCATGGGGCATTTTTATTTTTTCTTGTTGAATGGCAGTGATGTATTTTGGGTGTGGCAGCATTGGATATTATTTTATTCCAAATAGAACGTTATCAAGGTTGGTAGGTTCAAGAGAGGTGAGGTATAACTTGATCTAGGAATTCTTCTTTGTTGAATTTTTTGAATCTGTTGGAGTGGGACTGGTGTGTAGTTCTATTATGAGGATTGTCAGAGAAAGGTAGCTTGAATTTTATAAGATGGTGGTTGGACCAGGGGACAGGCTGTATTTCGAGTGATGATGGGTCATAAACATATAGAGAGCTAGGCAAGAAACTTAGATCGAGAGAGTTGCCTTTAATGTGTGTATGACTATCAATTATTTGGTGGAGATCCATGTCTTTGATGGAATTGAAGAAGGATGTTGTGTGTGTTGGACAGAGAGGGTAGATTTAAGTCACCAAGAAGAATGACTGACTGACTGCTTTTGAATCAGTGGAAGAACCAAGTAGTTCAGTTAGTGTCCATGTTTTCAGGTCTTGTCAGGTGGTCTGTAGGCTAGGCATATGCGGTATTTTATTTTTATAATGAGGGTGTCTATATTATCTACGTTGTCTGATGAAATTAGAGATGCTTTCAGCAATTCTTTTATAAGGGGAATGTCTCTAGCATACTGAACTTTAGCTGCTTGAATCCTTACTAAATAATTGGCTTTTTTCCCCATATCCTCTTATCTATATCTAATTGTGATTTAACCATGATGTCACTAACCTTTCTCTTCTGCTCTGTCAGATCTTCCATAAACCAACCTTTTTTTTTCCTGTCCTAGTCATTCCTGACTTAACTTTAATGGTCAGAAAACACACACAGGTGCTATACACCACAAAGTAAAAGCAGACAACAAAGAGTGGTGTTAAAAGCAGACAAATGATTCAAATCAAATAAATACAATTTAATACATACACATAGAAACCATAAAAACAGAAACCATAAATACATTAATGCATAAAAATGCATAAAATCACACATATACAGAAATTAAAAGGAGCCCAACATGTTTAGGCTCAAAAAACCTGCATCAGGGACATATTTCAAAAAGTGCACAAAGGTACAAAGTAAATAGAAATAACAACATAAATAGAAATATAACAGAAATAGAAATAAGTATAAAAACATTAACATAAAAGCAAAACTACATAGCAATCATAAAAAGAAAACCTTCCAAAAAGTAATACAAAGATCTTAAATAGGGTACAAATACACTCACTTGGAGTCAACACACCTCTCTTCTGAGAACAGAATTTAAACTGCTACCATACACCTACAAAAAAATGTGTGGGGAGGGGGGAGCCTTAAAATGCACCATGTTACAGTGTAAAATAAGAATAAAAAAGGTGGCACTGGTATTAAACCCAAGAAATCCAAATAAACTGTAAAACAAATCTTGAATAAAACCTGAGAACGCATGTTCTCACACCTCGGTCACAATCTTATAAAATCTAGGAACACAATAAAGAAAATGTATGGCTCAACATGGGGGGACTCTAAAAATCTCAGCTACCAATTAAAATCAAAAACCATAAAGTTCAGTCCTGAGCCAAAGTCTATTCAAGCACTGCTGAAGCAAGACTCAAAATTCCAGAGGGCAACCAGCCCATAAAAGCCTGCACCTGATATCAGCACAGAGCCCATAAAACAATGCATTTGTCATTTTAAGAAAAATGCTAAACAAAAGAAATAGCAGCATTAACCATGTACTAGACCAGCGATGGCGAACCTATGGCACGCGTGCCAGCTGTGGCACGCGAAGGCCTTGCAGCTGGCACGCGGGAAGGTCCGCAATCAAAATATGCGGCATTAAAAAAAAAATAAATAAAAAGCTGCCGCTGCCGGGGCCGGGGCCGCCGCAGCAGAATCGAGTGTGCCGCGGGGCCCCCCCGCCCAGCAGAGCCTGCCCTCCGTCCCCGGTATCACCTTCTCTCAGCTGCCTCTAGTCAAACGAGCCTGCTTTCAGAGCGCGAGTGGAGTTTCTTCCTCGCTGCTCTGTTATGCCCGCGGGGGCTGATGGGAAGTTCCCATCAGCCCCCGCGGGCTTAACAGAGCAGCGAGGGAGAAACTTCCCTCGCGCTCTGAAAGCCGGCGCGTGTGACTGGAGGCAGCTGAGAGAGGCGATACCGGGGACGGAGGGCAGGCTCTGCTGGGCGGGGGTGCCCCTCGGCACACTCGATTCTGCCGCGGAGGCCCCGGCCCGGCAGCGACAGCTTTCTTTGTAAAAAAAATTTCGCTGGGGGGGGGGGTAGGGGTGGTAATGGCGGGGGGGGGGTTAGGACTGGTGATGGGCTGGGGGGGGGGTTAGGAGGGGTAATGGCGGTGGGCGGTTGGGGGGGTAGCACTGGTGATGGGCTGGGGGGGGCTAGGACAGGAAATGGGCTGATGGGGGGTTAGGAGTGGTGATGAGCTGGGGGTGATATGATTGTTAATGCGCTAGGGGGGATAGGAGTGGTAATAGCTGTGGGCTGTTGGGGGGTTAGGACTGGTGATGGGCTGGGGGGGTTAGGAGTGGTAATGGCTGTGGGCTGTTGGGCGGGGCTAGGACTGGTACTGGGCTATGGGGGACTAGGACAGGAAATGGGCTGATGGGGGGGTTAGGAGTGGTGATGGGCTGGGGGAGGTTAGGAGTGGTGATGGGCTATGGGGGGGCTATGGGCTATGGGGGAGCTAAGTCTATATGGGCTGATGGGATTAGGACTGGAAGTGGGTTGATGGGGGCTTAGGACTGGTAATGGGCTATGGGGGGCTAGGACAGGAAATGGGCTGATGGGGAGGGGTTAGGACTTGAGGTGGGCTGATGGGGAGGGGTTAGGACTTGAGGTGGGCTGATGGGGAGGGGTTAGGACTGGTAAGGGGCTATGGGGGGCTAGGACAGGAAATGGGCTGATGGGGAGGGGTTAGGACTTGAGGTGGGCTTTTGGGTGGGGTTAGGACTGGAAATGGGCTGATGGGGGGTTAACACTGGAGGTGGTCTGATGGGGTTAGGACTGGTAATGGGCTATGGGGGGGTTTAGGACTGATAATGGGCTATGGGGGGCTGGGACAAGAAATGGGTTGATGGGGAGGGGTTAGGACTTGAGGTGGGCTGATGGGTTAGGACTGGTAATGGGCTGTGGGCTGATGGGGGGGGTTAGGACTGGCAATGGGCTAGGGGGGGTTAAGACTGGTAATGGGCTGTTGGCTGATGAGGGCTGTCTGGTAATGGGCTATGGGGGGTTAGGACTGATAATGGACTATGGGGGGGCTAGGACAGGAAATGGGCTGATGGGGAGGGGTTAGAAATTAAGGGGGGATGTTGGGGTTAGGACTGGTAATGGACTGTGGGCTGATGGGGGGGTTAGGACTGGCAATGGGCTATGGGGGCTGACTGGAAATGGGTTGATGGGGGTTAGGACAGGAAATGGGCTGATGGGGAGGGGTTAGGACTTGAGGTGGGCTGATGGGGTTAGGACTGGTAATGGGTTATAGGGGGGGCTTAAACTGAAAATGGGGTGATGGGGGGGTTAGGACTGGAAGTGGGTTGATGAGGGGGGGCTAGGACTGGTATTGGGTTGGAGGGTTTCTAGGACTGGAAATGGGTTGGGGGCTGCTAGGACTGGAAATGGGCTGATGCAGGGACTAGAAGGGAATGGATGCTGGGTGAGGCTGGAACTAGAAGGGAGCTGGTGTTGGGGGAGGATTAGAATGGGATGGGGCTGGGAGAGTAAAATGGAGAGGGGAAAAATATTTTGTGTGGGAGGGATAAAAAATCTACAATTGGCCGGGTATTGGGAGAATAAGTGGGGATTGAGGATGGAGGGGTAAATTTTGAGTAGATGAAATAGGAATGAGGAAAGAGCAAAAGGAGAAAGATTAGTATGTTAAAGCAGATGTAGAGAGAGAATGGAAAAAAAAAACCAAGAAGACAGAAGAAAGGACAAATGGACAGCAGATGGAGAGTTAGCAGAAGACACGAAGAAACCAGAAGAAAGTGGCTGGAACAATTGCAACTGAAAAAAAATGCACAAAAGGTAGAAAAATATCTCTTTATTTTGAATTTATTAACTGGAATATGTCAGCTCTGGGAAATGTGCATCATTAATTTTTGCGCTTTGTTTAGTACAAGAGGAAATTAATTTATAGTTTTATTTCTACAGTGGTGTTGTATATTCCAAGTTTGGCTTTTGGGGTTCCCAGTTTAATTATTGTCTTCCTGTTTCTAAATTGTGATTCTTTGTTTGGTGATGGTCTGTTCTGCATGTGTAACTGAGCTGAGGTATTCTGTTTATATAATTCCTATTTGACATTGCCACTTGTTCTTTCCCCAGTAGGTCATGTATTGTTGTTCTCTGAAATGTATTGGTTTAATATTTGCAGTGTTGCCTTTTGATAGTTAGGGTATGGTGCTTTGTGAGTCCTGGTAGTGCTGTTAGGATACGGCGGGTTTGCTATGGGTTCTAAATGGGCAGCGTTTGTAGTAGTTCCTAATGTGCCTGGCGGTTGGTACTGGATTATAGTAATGTAGAAACCTTTTAGTCTTTCTTTATCCATATACTCATTAAGAGGCATGTTTACTAAAAGTTAGTGTATGGTAACATTATGCAAATATTTATGCAAATGAGGCACCTTATGCAAATAAGGCTTTAATTGACATGCTGGCACTTTGAGGAAATTCTTTGGTTTTGTGCGGCAGTTTGGGCACTCGGGCTCAAAAAGGTTAGCCATCACTGTACTAGACCATTAACCATGCACTAGGAGTGGAGGAGTAGCCTAGTGGTTGGGGCAAGGTACTTCAGGCCGGAAGGTCGGGGGTTCAAATCCCACTAGAGGACAGCAACCTTGGGCCGGAAGGACTGGGGTTTCTAGTCCCACAGGTGCTCCTTGTGGTCTTGGGCAAGCCACTTAACCCTCCATAGCCCATGTTCCCTGTAAAATAGTTATCTCCAAGTTATAATACCCTGTTCAATGTAATTTCAATTCGTTCAATGTAAACCGCACTGCATATAAGAGAATGTAAATAAATAAATAAAAATAAATAGACAACCAAAAGCAACAGGCTATCTGCAAAACCCCACCGCAGGAACCATAGTTTGAATCCTGGAGCTGAAGGGTAGATAGCCCTAATGCACTTCTGTGGAAAAGATAAGAATGAGCACAAACAACCTAAATTACCTCAGTGTTGCCATAAAAACTGCAAAAACTACCGGAAGACTTAAATTATTGCATGCTCAGCACATCATCATTGAAGAAAGCTGTATCAGGTTGCTTTTAAGACAGCCTTCCTCCGGAAGCAGCTTGATTGGCAGCGCCACCGAGATTGAAGTTTGCACAACTCAGTTGTGGCTTTTTTAGGCAATGTGTATGCTTTTTCATTTGTATTGGCAATTTGAGTTATGCAAGCCTCAATCTCAGTAGCACTGTCAATCAAGCTGCTTTTCGTGGGAAGGCTGTCTTAAAATCAGTCCGCTACTTGATGCAGTTTTCTTTAGTGATGGTGTGCTGAGTGTGCATTTGGATAAGACTTCTGGTAGTTTATTGCAGTTTTTATGTCGGCTTTGAGGTAATTTTGGTTGTTTGCTCATTCTTAGCCCTAATGCATCTCAATGGAAAAGATATCTGCTCTTCAGCACTGGGGTTCATTGTATGGCTCCCGCGGTGGGGTTTTGCATATAGCCCATTGCTTTTGATTGTCCAGTGCATTTTAATACTGTTGTTCCTTTTATTTAGAATAATTAAGACAACCTCTCTTCCCCCCCCCCCCCCGAAATCAGGAGTGTGCATAGGTACTCCCTCCCCCCCTCCCCAAGCCAATACTTTGTAGAGCCACCTTTTGTTGCAGTTACAGCTGCAAGTCTCTTGGGGCATGTCTCTATTAGCTTAGCACATCTAGCTACTAGGATTTTCACCCATTCCGCAAGGCAAAACTGCTCCAACTTCAAGTTTGCTGTACACCAATACAACCCATCTATCTTCAAGTCATGCCACAGATTCTCAATTGGATTGAGGTCTGGCTTTGATTAGGCCATTTCAAGGCATTTCAATTTTCTCCAGGAACAAGCAGGAAGTTAGTCCTCATATATGGGTGACGTCTGCACCGACGGAGCCCTCATGGAAAGCATCTTCCCCAGCTTTCAAAGAAAACCTTTGGGAGATGCCACCATACATGCATGGTTCCCTTCCCGCCCAATGGTGCCATCTTGCTCAGCCTCCCTTTTTCCACGGAGCCCTACAGATGTTCGTCTTGTCCCCCTGGAAAAAATGTTGATTTCTTCATGCACTTTGTGCCTTTTTCCGGCTAGCACTGGTTCCTGCCTTCAAGCCCTGGCATCAGGCCCTGAAACCTTGTTGTTAAGTTCCTGTCCATCCAGCGTCTCTTATGCCTTTTTCAATTGCTGGCCGTGTCGAGGGTCTTCGACCTCACTAGGGTCCTTTTTGCCGCAATGGTCACCAGATTCAAGAAGTGTGATCGGTGCTCCAAAAATGTCTCTGACTGACACACACGATTGTTGCCTTCATGACCCAGAGGAATGCTCCCTATGTAAAAAGATATCTGCAAAAGCCACCCAAAATCACTGGCAGAAGCAGGACGACATCTTTCATAGGGCAGACTTGACCCCGGTAGCCTTTCGCTCTTAAGCCCTGCATCGATCTTCTGAGTCGCGTAAGGCTCCCGTGGTTCCCAAGCGAGTACACAGACACTCCGAGCAAGGGTCCCCGGAGCAAGAGTGTAAGAAGGCCTCTAGGACCTCGTCCTGGGAGGCGGACAAGCATGGCAAGTCCTGTGCACTGTTCCTCAGTCCTCAACGGGCATCCAAGGGGTCAGAGCGGCAGCAACCAATGAAGGTACTCAGGACCGACATTGAGGCATCCGGCGACAGATCTTGGACTCCCAGACCCTGTCCTATCAAGGACCCCCTCTCTTCCTTGTCTCCTGACCTGGTCGCCCCGGTGTCTCTGTCAAAGGCTGCAACCCCCGAGTGGGAAACCAGAATGCTGGCTCTGGAATGCAGTGTTTCTGCATTCCTTGCCTCGCAGCAGGCATCGCTGCCTGGCTCTGCTAGTACATGCCCTGAGACTGCAGGACCTTGATGCTGAGGATTCCCCGAGCTGCCGAAGTGACCCCTGAGAGCCACATACTTCGAGCGGATTCTTGGCAAAGTCTCGTTCTTGCTCCTGGTTCTCGGGAGTGAGGTCTTTGCAGGCAAGTGCTTCTGGTTCTGGCATCAAAGACCAGATCTTCTGGTGCCACTAGAGCCATCAGATCTTTAGTCTTTGGACTACTCCGACTGGGAGTCCGATGTCGATACCTCCCTGTACACACATGCCCACAGTGATCTCCCCTTGGACCCATCTCCACCGGCCTAGAGGCGCCGGTCCCCACCTGAAGAGACCTCGTTCCTCGAGTTCATCCAGGACATGGCGAGGACACTCTCCCTCACAACGGAGTCAGAGAAGTAACCTCGTACAGAGAAACTTGAAATCCTCCAGTACAAGGATCCACTCAGAGCACTGTTCCCTCTAAGCTGTGCGCGTGTGCGTGCGTGCGCACACACCTCGCCGAGCGAGCGCACATACTTTACAACAGAGCGCACAAAAATTACGGTTCGGATTCTGATAGAAAACACAGATGTCTTAAAATTTAAAAGTTGTTGTGTATTTACGGTTTTCACAAGTTCTACAATATTTTCTAGTGCAATCAATGTGGTGTACATACTGTATTCTGACGTGTAGTCAAATTTTAAAGTATATAACTCCGAGTGTCGTTATGTGGCGCACAAAAATTTAACCTTCCTTCAAAAGCTGCACAGCTGATATTTTATGCGCACACAGCCTACAGAAAATTAAAGGGAACATTGACTCAGAGGCCCTCATGATCCCTGTTTCCCCCCCTCCCCCCAATCCTCAGTCAACTCCTTCTCTGGATGTGGGAGATGCCAGCATCTGTGCCGATCATCAGCTGATGCCTGGACACCATGTACTGGGTCCATCAAGGTTTGGGGTTCTAGAAGGTGCAACTCCCTCACACCTCCATGCTGGTCGAGTTGGCTGTGCGCTGACAAAAGAGCCAGAAGACCCACTCATCGGTACCCCTGGGCAGGGTGACTTGCACCCTCGGATGAAAATGTTACTAAGGCTCAGTGCTGGCATGCCGCATACAGATCTATGAACTGTATATTGGCATATTCCACTGGGACCTCACCAAGGAACTCGGAGGCTTTGTAGCGCGCCTCGATGGGGAGCACTTCCCTACACTTCCAGACCCTCATATGAGATCCATCGGAGACTGCTCGAAGTACCTCTCTCGAGTGGCCTAAGGCGACTTCCAGTCCAGCACGAGAGTGAGCACTATGGGTGCTGCATTTTCATATGGAAACCTTGTGATTGGTCATGGTGGCCATGTAAAAGGGGGAGTTTCTGATGGCGCTGGACCTCACGGAGGCATAACTACACATTCCTATTTGCCCAGACCATCAAATATTTCTGCGCTTTGCGACTCCAATGGGACTTTTTCAGTTTCGGGTGATGCCCTTTGGATTGGCGACGGTGCCCAGAACATTCACCAAAGTGATGGTGGTGATGGTTGCAGCTCTCAGAAAAAAGGGTGTGCTCGTCCACCCCTGTTTAGGCGACTGGCTCATTCGAGCGAAGACAGCAGAAGAGAGCCAGGCAATGATGCAAAAGGTGATAACCTTCCTCCAAGACCTTGGTTAGGTCATCGATGCTGCCAGGAGTAAGCAGACTCCATCCCAACAGTTGGTGTACCTAGGAGTATGATTCAATATGGAGAGTGGATAGACAAGTTGCAGAAGCATTTGTGGCAGTTCCTGTGGATGAAGGTGTCAGCATGGCATTACCTCCTGGTATTTAAGTTGATGGCAGCAGCACTGGATCTAATCCCCTGGGCCAAGGCACATATGAGACCGCTAGAAAGGGTGCTTCTCTCAAGATAGTTGCCCCAGCTTCATCCATTGTCCCAGTGGCTTCAATGTCCACGGGACACAAAGGTCAGTTTGAGGTAGTGGCTGAGCTGGGAAAATCTGAGCAAAGGAGTGACATTGGAAACACTGGGCTGGGTGATGGTCAGGATGGATGCCAGCCTATATAGTTGGGGAGTGCATTGCCAGTCACAGATGGCTCAAGGGCAGTGGTCAAGGGAGGAAAGCTCCTGGCCCATCAGTCACTTGGAGATAAAACAGTGTGGATGGCTCTACTGCAATTTGTTCCGCTGGTGCAGCAGAAGGCAGTGAAAGTGTTTTCAGACAATGTCTTGGTGGTGGCATATCTGAACAGACAAGGAGGCCTGGGCAATGCGATTTGGTATCTCCGCGTACTATTACGCGGATGATATTATCCTCCTACACCATACTGATTCCCATATGCCTGATATTTCTCCCCTTGATCTCTGCCTCTCTGCTGTCGCTTCTTGGTTCACCTCTAATTTTCTCCAGGTCAATCCTGCTAAGTCTTTTGCTATCTGGTTTACCCTTGGGAGCCCTTCCCCCACCTGTGCCCCTTCTTTCTCCTCCCAGCCCATTCCTCTTGTTTTGTCTCTTAAGTATCTTGGTGTTATTCTTGACTCTTCTCTCTCTTTCAAGGGTCACATTTCTTCAATAGTTCAGCGCTCTTTTCTCTCCCTTAAACAGCTTCGGGCTGTGCGCCCTTTTCTCTCACCCTCTGCCTTAGCTACTCTTATTCTTTCCTTGGTAATGTCCCGTCTTGATTATTGTAACGTTTCTTTAGCTGGCTTACCACAATCTCAACTCTCCCGTCTACAACGCGTCCAGAATGCAGCGGTTCGTGTACTATCCCGTGCTTCTCGCTACGATCACGTCACTCCTCTACTTTTGCACCATCACTGGTTACCGGTCTCGTTTCGCATACAGTACAAGATTCTCACATTTGCACACAGGATGATTCATACAGGCACCCCTCTCTATCTTGCAGATTTGATTCATTTCCACACCCCCCATCGTTTGCTTCGTTCCATTCATGTTAACCGTATGTCCCTTCCTTCCCCTTCCCAAGCCCACCTTGAATCTACTCGTTCCTCTGCTTTTTACTTTTTGGGCCCTAGACTTTGGAATTCTCTTCCCCCTTCCCTCCGCTCAGAGCAATCCTACCCAGCCTTTAAAAAGCAACTCAAAACTCATTTGTTTAGTCTGGCATTTGATCTCCCTTCCCCGTCCTTGTCTCCCTCTTCTTCCTCCTGTTGATGTTCCTTCTCTGTTGTATCCTTTTATTCTTTGCCTCTCTTCTATCGCTTTTAAATTTTAATTGGCGTTCCTTTCCGCTTCTTAACAGCCTTAATGTAATGTTATTTTAGCAATTTTAAACCGCCCAGATGCCATTGGTATGGGGTGGTATAACAAATATTTTAATAAACATAAACATAAACATCAGAGGTAGCTCCAATCCTGCAATGGGCAGAGAAGCACCCGGTGGCACTATTGGTGACCTATGTGGCCAGCAAAGTGAATGTGCAGGCGGATTACCTCAGCAGACATAGTTTGGATCTCGCGGAATGGTCTTTGGAGAGCTCTGTGTTTGGCAGCCTAGTTTGTTGATGGGTTCAGCTGGTGATGGACCTGATGGCGTCGACGGACAATGCTAAAGTCAGCCATTTCTACAGTCAAAGTAGAGAACAGATGTCTGAAAGACCGGATGCCTTGGCATAAAGTAGCTCTGATCAGAGCCTACGGAGGGAACATATACAAGAGCCCCTCCCAAGGTCAGTCTACTGCTACAAAGGATAGCACAGCAGTCGGGTGATTTCAGTAGCACCAGATTGGCCTCAGACCATGGTATGCAAATCCCATCAGAATGGTGGTGGATCCATCATGGTGGCTACTGAACAGATGTGACCTGCTATCCCAGGGTCCAGTGCTCATGCCTCATGATCTATTCAATATTGTAAAATCCATAACAGGCGATCCAACACTGGACCACCCACCCATGCCTCAACCACAAGAATACTCTAACTACCTTCAGTCGAAGATGATCCAGACCAACACAAGCACCAACATCATACCTACCTCCACTCTACATGTAACCTCTCAGATAAATCCCTTGCTGAAGTTCACTGCAGTTTCTAAGGAAGAGATCATCGACACCATAGCTTCCATCAACCTCACCACTGCCCCTAACGATCCCTGCCCCGCAGACTGGATCAAAGAACTACGTCATGACCTCAGCCCAACTATCTGCAACATCCTGAACTAGTCCTTATCTACAGGATCCTTTCCCCAAAGCTTAAAACACATGTCTATTCGACCCCTACTGAAAAATAATAAACTTGACATATCTAAAGTTGAATCCTATAGGCCCATTTCAAGCATTCCTTTGCTTGCTAAAATCATTGAGAAAGTGGTCCTGCAACAAATCCAACACCATGTGGACACCGAAGCGCCCCTGGACACCTCCCAACATGGTTTTAGAGCAGCCCATGGCATTGACACCATCCTCACAACCCTCTTCAATAATCTAATCACAGGCCTTGATAATATCCATTAAGGTTTTGTCCTTATATTCTTGGACATAGCGGCCGCCTTTGACTCTGTGAACCATGAGACACTCCTACTCCGACTTAAAGAAAAAGGGATACAAGGCTCAGCACTAGCCTGGTGTAAATCTTATCTCTGCAACAGATGGCAACAAGTCAGAACAGGAACCACGACATCAGAGCCTTTCCCCCTGAAACAGGGTGCACCTCAAGGCTCATCCCTGTCTGCTTTGTTGTTCAACATCTACATGCAACCTATCTGTGCTTTAATCCGCTCCTTCAATGCCCAGTGTCTTGCCTATGCTGACGATATACTCATCTACACACCTTTTAGGATTGACCAGCCTGACTTCTCTCCAATATTGAGATGTTTCGAAGCAGTGTCAAATTGGCTTCTAACTCAAAATCTTCGGATCAACAATAGCAAAACAGATGTCCTATTCGTCACAAGGAACCGGAGTTTTACGCCTCCTCCCTCACTTCAGATCAATAATACAGAATTGAAGACGAAATCTACAATCCGCTACCTAGGCATTACCCTTGATCAATGCCTTGATATGTCAGCCCATGTCACAAACACCACAAAAGCAATTTATCACAAGATCCGAACGCTAAGACACCTTCGCCCATTACTCGACTTCTCTGACTACCGATCAATCTTCCAAGCTCTAATCATCCCACATCTCGACTTTGCGAATGTCATTCTTCATGGACTTCCACAGTCGACCTTAAACCCACTCAGACTTGCCATGAATTCAGCTGCAAGGGTTCTAGTCGGAGCATCAAGGTCAGATCATATAACGCCTATCCTGATAAACCTACACTGGTTGCCACTACCTGCCAGAATCACCTACAAAATTCTAATACTAACATTCAAAGCCCTCAAGAACCAGCCCCCCCATGCCCATCAACACACTTCTCCATCGCACCCCAATCAACAGAACCAGGAGAACTACACAGATGAACACAATTGAAGTCCCCAAGCTTTTAACAAAATGTACAAAGTCAACAGCCAACAGAGCATTTTCCATTTTTGCTCCGATTGCCTGGAATGCCCTCCCAGCAGAACTCCGAGCCATCCCAAACCTGATGTTCCGAAAAGCCCTCAAACACCACCTGTTCATACAACACTACCCGGCCTCCAAGTTTGAAAAGAACACACCCACCCCTTTGACCCCCCTCCTATCTCCCCCCCATTGAGCATCCCACCACTGATAACGGCTAATCAGCTTTTCCCTCTTCCTCCTCCCTGACCCATGTGTACCAGTACTCATTACAGACCCCTTATATACTCATGAGATTAATCATTATTATAATATGTATATAATTTGTATATAGTTTCCCTCATTCATCCATGTTTTGAATACCCTGTTCCATGTAAACTCAATGTGCCTATTACATTGTAGTATGTTTGTTGCAACTGTAAACCGCGCTGATTATAATAGCGCAGTATATAAGAAATGTAAATAAATAAATAATAAATAAATAAACAAGTAGATTGATTCTCGCTTATGGCTTGGCTCTTGAGCGGGCATGGTTGAGGAAGCGTGGTGGTTAGTCTCTGTTAACTGCGACTCTACTGAAGGCCTGAAAGCGGTCGACTTCCTTATCCTGCATCTGGATTTTGTGAGTGTTTTGAAGACTGGTTTGTGGATTACAGCCTCAGAACGTTGTTTGCTTTGGTGGTGGACATTCTGGCATTCTTACAAGCAGGACTGGATAAATTGCTATTCACTGCGTGTGTAGGTTGTGGTTCTGGCATGTTATTGGAGCAAGGTGCATGGGGTTCCTTTAACAGGTCATCCAGATATCATACATTTCTTATGGGCAGTAAGGTACGTCCGGCCTCTGGTAAGGACAGTAGTGCCGACATAGGATCTCCACTTCGTGGTGTTGCTACTAATGGTACTGCCCTTTGAGTCACTGAGTAGCACATCGTTGAAGGATGTAACATTGAAAGTGGTGGTCCGGTTGGCCATCTGCTCCACGTGGCATATTTCAGAATTGCAGGCTTTGTCCTGCAAGGAATAGTTTCTAGTGATCTCTAAGGAGAAGGTGATATTGCAACTGGTTCCTTCCTTTTTGCCTAAGGTGGTGTCGCTGTTTTATGCGAACTAGGTGGTGTCTCTTCCAGTGTTTACGGCCAAGGAGACTGGGATGGAGGCGTAGCAGTTGCACAAATTGGATGTGCGTAGGGCTCTGTGCAAATATCTTAAGCGCATTCAACCCTTCAGTAAATTGGAGCGCTTGTTTGTCTTGGTTGAAGGACTGTGCGAGGGGGAAGCTGCCTCGAAGACCTCTATCGCTCAGTTGGTGAAGGAGGCCATTGCTTCAGTGTCTCTCTTCAAGCACCGGCTGGTGCCCAAGGGCTTATGCACGTATTCTTCAAGGGCTCAGACGTCATCTTGAGCTGAGTTGGTCTAGTCCTGCCTTTGGAGATTTGTCAGGCGGCGACGTGGTCATCTCGACATACTTTTGCAAGGCATTACCATCTCGATGTGCAGGCTAGGCAGGATGCAAGATTTGAAGCCCGGGTGCTCCAAATGGGGCTTGCGGGTCCCTCCCATATGTAAGTACTACTGTGGTACATCCCATTTGTTTGTACTGGACGGGCATTAAGGTGAAATTAAACCTTGCTAATTTTCTTTCATGGAATCCCTCCAGTCCAGTCAGTCTAGAACCCACCCTGGTCTTCTCAATTAGATAACGGTAGCGAGCCAGTGGAAGAGAGTTGTGAATGGTAATGCAGAGCTCCCGGGGCCTCCTAGGGGGTCTGACTAAAGAGTTGGGGCTAGAGGTCTCTGTCATATCCACTCCGTGGGTGCTCTGGTCAAGATAGCATCTCCCAAAAAAAAGGGAGAAAAGGAGCATGAGGCATGAGGAGTCTCTTCTGTTGGTTCCAATGTGTATTGGTTATGTAGTTTTCCCTCTGGGGCATTTCAGTGGGTATAGGTTGGCTATGTCAATAGAATACTGGTATGTGGAGGAAACTCCTGGGCTATTATAGGGTGACATCACAAAACAATTTGCATAATCATTCTCCATCTGCTGGTGGAGGGGACATAACCCATCTATCTGGACTGGACTGAAGGGACTCCATGAAAGAAAATTAGCAGCACAGTCTAATTTCACCTTCCTTTACCTACAAGAGATGGGGGCAGACAGCAACAACTTTGCCCTCCTTCACTGCAGCAATCTTAGATGTTTCCAGGCCTTAATTCGAATGTACGGACAAACAAAATATAAACACATGGCTGGAGCTTCAACAATAGGTGCTATCGCTTATCTGAAATGTGCCTATTTAAAGAAAGAAATGCATGCACATACATGTAAGCATTCACGTACACATGAAAATATGCATAGGCACATCCCCTGTACACACAAGGATGTGCACATACTACATATAAAAAACATATATACCAGCCCAAAGGGTAAACAAATGCGCACAAAATATAGAGATGCAAACAGAGAAAACAGATAAACATACAAGATACACACAGAGGCGCAGTGCCGATATAGACAAGTATGCACATACACCAGGCCTTGACAGATTTTCTTGGAATTTAGGAGACAAGTTAAACATTTGGGAGCTGGCTGCCGAGACCTTGGTCACAGTGCTCCCCCTGCCTCCTCATCTCCCAGAAGTGTATTGCGGTTCCTTTAAGGGCCTGATTTAGTGTGTTCACATTTTCTATGGGAAAAGAAAGCTGCTTAAATCAGACCCTTAACATGCCATTAAACTGTGCCAACAGAAGACTGCTACCCATCTCTACCCCTCTTTCCCACTATTCTGAATGAGAATAGTGGGAAAGAGGGGTAGAGGGAGGAGTGGTCTAATGGTTAGGACAAGGTACTTCAGGCCAGAGGGCCGGAGGTTCAAGTCCCACCTGGGGACAGCAATCTCAGGCCGGAGGGACAGGGATTTCTAGTCCTATAGGCACTCCTTGTGGTCTTGGGCAAGCCACTTAACCCTCCATTGCCTATGTTCCCTGTAAGTATTAATGTATGTGTGTCATATCCCCTCGTGTTAAATGTATCCCCCAATTGACCGCTTTGACCCGGTGAAAAGCGGAATATAAATACAGCTAAATAAATAAATGTTGTCAGCAGCATAATGGCGATCCTTTATAGCTGTATCCAAGGCAACTTTCTTTTTTGCTTCACATATCACCATGGCCTAGTAATATGTAAAGCAAAAAACAAAACAAAACACCTAGTTCCCATAGCCCTCCCTCTAGCCATCACCCAGTCCTCTCACAGCCTCCAATTATGTCTCTTTCACAGCTGCCCCATCACCCCAGTCTGGCTGGCTGTCTATCTCTCTCCTTGCCCCCCTGCCCCAGCATCACCCAATCTGTTTCTCTCCACTTGCTCCCCTCCCAGGGCCATCATATGATCTATCTTACCATTTGAAGCGCTGTTTGCTGTTGCACCGCGATCAGTCTGTTTATAGCGTGAGTCTCATGGTGCAGGAAGTTTGCTGATTTCATGAGACTTGAAACCACAAGATCAGCAAACTTCCTGCACTATGCGGTTCAAACCTCATGCAGAATGAATGACATGCTGCAGCGAACAGGATGGCTGATGGTATGATAGATCAGGTGATGGCTGGGGGAGGGAGAGCACAAAGAGAAAGATTTGGTGATTGCTCCTCCTCCCTCAGCTATGAAATCTGAGGCGCCAAGATTCAATTTATAGTCACCATGGTGACCTAGTGCCTGGGATTTGTCTAGCTCTGAAGTACACACCTGAGATTGAGAAGAATTCCATGAGTCATTCTCTGCATGCTTTTCCCACTTGTTTGGTCTTTGGGTATTTATTTAACAGGCTTTTTATAACGCTTTATCATATAGTCAAAGTAGTTTGCATTGTAACTTAAACTTGGTAATGTACATTTAAACAGGGAAATTGATAACTTGGATTCTTCTGGGGCAATGTAGGGTTTAAGTGATTTGCCCAAGGCCACAAGCAGTGCTAGTGGGAATCAAGCCTATTCTCTTGGTTCCCAAGCCAGTGTGCTAACCATTAGACTACTCCTCCACTCCATATATGGATATTTGAGTTTATTGCTGTTCATAGCTTGCTTATTAGCAATTGATTCAGAGAATTTGGAAAAACTTGTATTCCTTAGTGTCTCTCCAGTCCAGTCCTCTCCACTAGGTTGTGCCCCACTTCCAGCAGCATGTAGAATGAGCACGTCATCTTTTTGATGACCCTTGGTTATAAGTAGATCTGGCACCTCCCACCAGCTCCAGTTTTGTGCTCAGTCTTCTAGCAGCTGGAAAGGGGTGCAGCAAGCCAGGGATCTGGCTTACTGGCGAGACTAGAAGTAGTGCAGGTCTTTGGGATCCCTGTGCTTGTTTTGTTTTGTTTTATTTTATCTTATTTATTTAGTTTCATTTGATAGTCTATCTGGTTTGGGAGACTCTTCCCCCTCCCCCCCCTTTTGCCATGTTCGGGGGTTTGGGAGAAGGAGGCTTGGCAGCCGTCGATTGCCCTGCAGCGGTGGAAGAAAAAGAGAGCCGGTGAAAAGAGCTCGTCTCTTCATTTCTCTGTCGTGCGGAGCCGGGGGGGAAGCCTGTTCCGTCCTTCCTGCCTCGCCGCCGAAGCCCTTAAGGCGGTTGAGCATGTGAGCGGGAGGATGAGGAGTCGGCTCAGCTCTTCGGCACAGTACTTCCTGCCGGGAGGGCGGCGAAGGATAGAGGAGTGAGCCAGTGAGCGGCGGCGTTTCTCTGAGGCAGCGGATAGCAACGTGAGCGCCGACCGCATGGTGCTCCAGGGCCTACAGTTTTCAGCACATTGTGCATCGGAGCAGGTGAGTCCTCTTCACGTGCTTTTAGGCCCCTGTGGTTCCGGCACAGAAGGTCCCTTGGACAAGGGGTTATTTTGTGCACAAGAAGAGAAAAAGAAGGGTAAAATAAATTTGGAAAAAAAAAAAAAAAAGAGGGAAGCTTTGCTCGGGTTTTGGGGTCATTGGTTTCCCCTACTGCAGACCGTGATCATACCGGCTAGGCCCCAGTGCTTGCTCTGTGGGACCCGCCGGGGAGGGGGGGGCGGTGTCTGAGACAGGTGTTTGCAGAGGTTGTGCCGCAGAGGCAGCCTCCGTGGAACTCTAGATCCAGGCAGGGACAGTACAGGATCTGCCACTTTCTACCTCACAGGATTCGGGAACTCCCTTGGAAGCTTTATTCCGGCCTGAGTCTCCCCACTTGTCTCTGGATCAGTCCGCCCTGCCACCGCCTCAGCCCAGGCCCTCTACCTCCTTGCCTGGAATGGAGGGTGAGGGTGGGGGGGATTTTTCCCCGGAGTTCGTCTTGCTGCTGCATAAGGCATTTTGCCTTCGTCAGCAGGGACTGCGCGGACAGGGATCGGCGCAGGGATGCACAAAGACTTGACAGCCTGACTCTAAGGAGCAAGAGGAGGCGGGTGGGCCCCCTAAACAGGCGCGGCTTGCACAGGAGGAGGTTCTCCGCTCTCCTCGGTCAGAACCCTTGGAAGGGGGATCTGTCAGACAGGGAGGTGGGGGACGAAGAGGAACTGGAAGGCGAGATTCCCGAGGAACAAGCCAAAATTTAGTCTTCCACTGGGAGGAGTTACCGGCTTTGATCGGGGAAGCGCTGAAGGTTCCGAACATGACGGCTGGAGTCCCAGCGGAGGAAGAGGTGCTGGAGGACACATTGATTCAGGCGGTCAGGAAATCGCAAAGGGTTTTCCCGATGCATTGAGTGGTGCGGCAGATGATCCAGGAAGAGTGGGATCAGCCAGAATCCGGTTTGAGGGGAGTATGGTCTATGTCTAGGCTGTACCCTTTACCGGAGGGAGAGAAGGACTTGCTCCGCTCGTCTAGAGTGGACACGGCTGTGTCGGCGGTCACTAAGAAGACCATGATACTGGTAGAAGGCAGCGCCGCTCTCAAGGACTCCCAGCATAGGAAGTTGGACACCCTGCTGAAACAGGCCTTTGATGTTAGTGCCTTAGCCCTACAGGCCTCGGTCTGTGGGACCTGGGTGGCTCGAGCCTGCTTGCGTTGGTCCCAGCAGATTCAGCTGGCAGGTGACCTCTCCAGTGAAGGACCTGGGGAGGCAGCGAGAATTGAGTTGGGCGCAGCATACTTGGCTGACAGTCAGTACGATCTCATCAGAAGTCTAGCAAAAAATATGGCTTTGGTGGTGGCGGCCTGTCATTACCTCTGGCTCTGCAATTGGGCGGCCGATAGTTCTTCTAAGGCTCAGCCTCAGCAGGCTCCCCTTTAAGGGTAAGCTGCTCTTTGGGGAAGACCTGGATAAGCTGGTAAAGGAGCTGGGGGGAGTCTAAGGGAGGTAGACTCCTGGAAGATAGGCCAAAGCAGAATCAGGGCCCTACTCCCAGGCGTACTCAACCGCAGGAGGTGCAGAGGTTTCGGACTAACCGATCTTTGTCCTTTCAGAGAGGTTGGTTCCCCTTAGGGGACAGGGTTTCCAGGGGTTTCGAGGTGCGGGGAAAGGCTTTGGAGCCTCTTCCTCTGTCTCGGGAGCTAGGAAGCCCCAATGAAGCGACGGGGGCCCGGGGAGGAGACCTGCTGGTGGGCGGCCGTCTTCAGCAGTTACTCTCCTCCTGGGCCCGGGTCACAACAGACCAATGGGTTTTGGAGGTAGTACGAGAAGGTTATGCTCTCGAATTTGCAAAGCCCGTCTTTCCTCCCTTCGTTCAGTCGCCGTCCAAACTGGCAGCGGTGGAAGAGATGCTCAAGAGGCTGCAGTCGCTGGGAGCAGTCGTTCCCGTTCCCTCAGGCCAGCGCGGAAACTGTCGATACTCCGTCTATTTTGTGGTGCCCAAAAAGGAAGGATCGTTCCGTCCGATTCTCGATCTGAAGGGGGTCAACCGTTGCCTCCGGGTCCCTCATTTTCGAATGGAAACTTTGAGGTCAGTGGTGGTAGAGGTGCGGCAAGGGGAGTTTTTGACTTCCCTCGACCTCACAGAGGCGTTCTTGCATTTCCCATCCATGAGTCCCATCAACAGTTCCTGCGGTTTGCGGTTCTGCAGGGACATTTCCAATTTCAGGCGATGCCGTTCAGCTTGGCGCCGGTGCCGCACACCTTCACCAAGGTTGTGGTGGTGGTAGTAGCCGCAGCTCTTTGCAAGGAAGGGATTTTGGTCCATCCGTACCTCAACGATTGGCTGATTCGGGCGAAGTACGAATGGGAGAGTCGGGAGGCCACGTCCAAGGTGGTTGAATTGCTGAGGAGCTTAGGATGGGTTATCAATTTAACAAAAAGCAGGTTTGTTCCCTCCCTGGAGATCGAGTATCTGGGGGCACGGTTCGACACTGGCAGAGGCAGAGTATTCTTGCCGGATTGGAGGGCAGGGGTGCTACGGAACCTGCTGCGCCAGTTCCTGGACATGAAGGCGCCCTCAGCGTGGCATTACCTTCAGGTGCTGGGGACCATGGCAGCGACCATAGAACTGGTTCCGTGGGCCAGGGCCCACATGCGGCCTCTTCAGCAGTCCCTATACCGCCGTTGGTCCCATCAGCGGCAACCCATGTCAGTGACTCTTCCCTGTCCAGAGGCAATCAAGGCATCCTTACAGTGGTGGCTCCGTCCAGGTCCTCTGGAGCGCGGCATGCCCCTTGAGCCACCGGATTGGTTGCAACTGACGATGGATGCCAGTCTCTCCGGTTGGGGGGCCCACTGCGATGGACGGATTGCCCAAGGATTTTGGGATGTGCAGGAGGCACAGTGGTCTATCAGCAGGTTAGAACTGAGGGCGGTCTCTCTTGCCCTCAGAGCGTTTGGACTCTGGATGGGCTGTAGGGAGGTCCGGGTGCTGTCCGACAACATGACTACGGTAGCATACATCAGTCATCAGGGCGGGACGAGCAGCCCTTCCCTGGAAGAGGAAGCGGAGGCGCTGTTGCTGTAGGCCGAAGCCCATCTAGTGGCCTTGTTGGCTCAACACATGGCAGGAGTAGAAAACGTAATGGCAGATTTCTTAAGCCGACATAGAGTGGATCACGGAGAGTGGGAGCTCTCCCAGGAGGTGTACCAGAGGATTGTGCACAGATGGGGGCCTCCCATCATGGATCTGATGGCGACTTGGGAGTCTGCCAAGGCATGCCGGTTCTTCAGCTGAAGAAAGGAGAGGATGTCGGAAGGCTTGGATGCCCTAGTTCAAAGGTGGCTGACCAACGGTCTCTTGTGTTTCCTCCATGTGTGCTCATAGGCAGGATTCTACAATGGATAGAGGCTCACCCAGGGCTGGTGGTATTTATTGCCCCGGACTGGCCTCCCAGTCCGTGGTATGCTGACCTCATGCGCCTACTGGCCGATCGCCCGTGGCGTCTCAGTGAGGGATGATTTCCTGGTCCAAGGTCCAGTGCACATGCCGCAGGTGGATCAGTTCTTGCTTACGGCCTGGCTATTGAGAGGGCTTGGCTGTGAAGATGAGGTTACCTGGGAGCAGTGATTTCCAATCTAAGTTCTCGTAAGCACTCGACCTGTCTTTCCTATGTGAGGGTCTGGCATATTTTTTAAGGCTGGTGTGTGGAAAAGTGGAAGAAGGCCCTTACAGTGTCGATCCTAGAGGTCCTAGATTTCTTTCAGGCAGGTTTCGAGAGAGGCCTGGCAGCCAGCTCATTGAGAGTTCAGTTGGTGGCTATTTCCTGTTATAGGGGCAAGATCCAGGGCAAGTCCTTAGGCGAGCATGCGGACATAGGACGGTTTATGAAGGCGGTGCGGTGGCTTCGGCTTCAGCAGAGGTCGCTGGTCCCTCCTTGGGACCTCAACCTCGTGTTAGATTCTCTGACCGCTGAGCCCTTTGAGCCGATTCGGGGGGCCTCTCAAAGACGTTACTCTTTAGACAGTTTTTCTGGTGGCTATCTGTTTGGCCAGGCGTATTTTGGAGTTGCAGGCTTTGTCCTGCCAGCCACCATTTCTTGCGTTTTCCAAAGAAAGGGTGGTTCTCCGGACGGTTCCGTCTTTCTTGCCCAAGGTAATCCCGGCCTTCCATGTGAATCAGTCAGTTTCCCTCCCTTCCTTCTCCGGGTCTTCTTGGAGGGGGGACGATGTACGCTTGCGTCATTTAGATATGCGCAGAGCCCTGAAGCGTTACCTGGATCGCACGGAGCCCTTTCGTAAGTCAGAGCGATTGTTTGTTTTGTTCGGGGGGGCTGCATAAAGGTGAGGTGGCAGCTAAGGCTTGTATTTCCAGATGGATCAGAGGGCATTGTTTCGGCTTATATTCTGAAGGGAAGGCAGGTCCTGGTTGGGCTTCAGGCTCATTCTACTCGAGCCCAGGTGGCCTCGTGGGCGCCATTTAGTTTGGTTCTGCCACTGGACATCTGCAGAGCGGCTGCCTGGTTGTCCCTGCACACCTTTGCCAAGCATTATCGGTTGGACGTCCAGGCCACGGAAGAAGCGAGGTTTGGAGGAGCGGTTCTTCGGTCCGGTCTTGCCGGGCCTTCCCAAGTTTGAACTGCTTTGGTACATCCCAGTGGAGAGGGACTGGACTGGAGAGATGCTAAGGAAAGAATAATTAGACCTTACCTGCTAATTAGCGTTCCAGAAGGAACTCCAGTCCAGTCCCTGATCCCACCCAGATTTGGTTTGTCTTAATACAGGCATTGCTGGCCTGAAGCGCTAAGCAGAAGATAAGGGTCGGAGGACTCTCCGCTGAGGTTCTCAATGGTGAGGCGAGTTGGATGGTTCAGGTGCTTTGACAAGAGTTTGTTGGTTTCAGGTAAGCCTCTCCTCCGGGGGCGGTGGGAAGTTCTCCCGGGGAAGGGCGACACTGGTGGTTTATAGTTTAGTTATTGTTCAGTATTATCTTTATTTACTTGTTCCTTATCGTCACTCCAGTCCAGTCCCTTTACTTCTGGGTTACGCAACCCTTCCAGCAGCTTGGAGGCTGAGCCCAGCCTTTTTGGGATGGGGCGGTATAAATACCACAGGAACCACCCACAACCCCCAGTATTCTCAGCCTCCAAGCAGCTGGAGAGTTCCGTAAGCCTAGGGCTTACTGGAGTCTCCCTTCTTTAAATTTTAGCTCTTTTAAGTTCTTTGAAGTTCCTTTTCTTCAGATTTATTCATTTTTTAGTTACTTGTTCTTTTCCTTAGTTCTGTAGCTTTAAATCTCTCCTGCCTGCTCTCTCTCCCCCCCCCCCCCCCCCAGCCGGGCCGGGTATCGGAGGAGATTCTTACCGGCAGCAGCGAGGAGGACTAGTCAGCGATCCTCTTGCGGCTGGTCCGACCGTCCCCTGCATCCTCTCTTCGGAGACCTGCTCTGCCTCGCGCCGAAGCCCTCCCGGTGGCTGAGCGCTTGAGGCACGCCGCGACTGACTTCCTCCTGCCTGTCCCGCTCCAGAGCGAAGGGACGCGGAGTCGAGCCCCGGAGCCGCGATTTCATCTCAGCCGGCGGAAGCCTTAAAGCGGCAACGGGAGGAAGCCGTACCGGAGCAGGAGAGCGTTTTTCTGCCCTGATCATTCGCTTTTCATCCAGCGCGAAGGCAGACTCGCGGTCCTCCGGGTCGGGCTCCACGTGGTTGAGGCCTACCACGTGTAGAGCCAACGGCCCGAGATCGCTGAGTCGAGCCTGGGCACAGCGTCAGAGGAAGCTTCAAACAGCAAGTACCGGGTTAATTTTGCTGGGGTGTTTGTTTGACATCTTGTTTTCTTTAGTTTAATTTTGATTTCATTTATTTTAAGCATCAATTTTGATTGGATTTTGACTTTGTGTTTTGAGTTGGTTAATTTCTGAGCAAGGAGTCGCTTACATTCCAGGATGATAGACAGTGATCTGGGGAGCTGTTAATCCATTGCTAGAGGGGAGAGCACATGCATTAAAGTCTGGTTTGCCCCCTGAGTCACGCTTTCCGGTAGGCCAACTGTTTAAGCCTGAGCAGGCAAATAGGGTTCCAATACCCCTGTATCAAGAGCATGACTGGCAAGTCACGGTGCCCTGCCTGTGGCACCCGTAGAGGGACTTCCTCAGAGGCAGGGATCTGCAGGGGTTGTGCTGCTGTGGCAGCCTCTGTTGAACAAGACATTAACTTGTCCATGGCTCAGCCCTCTCAGGGATCCGGGGACTCCCTGGAAGGAGAGGGAGGCTCTCAGTTCCCTGCTCCGCCCACCTCAGAGTTGCCCGCCCCTCCTTGGCCCTTCTCTCCCTCGCCCACAGGGGAGGGGGGGGGGTCCGGGGACCTTTTCTCCCCTGATTTCGTCCTTTTGCTCCATAGAGCCTATTGCATGCGCAAGCAGGGGTGGGGAGCAGGGGAGACGGCCCCGGCGGCGGATGCCGGGCCTTCCCGTCTAGTGAGGTCAAGCAGTCATAACTCCGGGATTCCTCCCAAGCGCTCTCGCCTGATGAGTGAGGAGCCTCTCACGTCTCTTTCTCAGGACACCCCGGAAGAGGAGGGCTCTGACAAAGATCTAGACGAGGAAGAGGAGGAGCTTGAAGAGGGGGAGATCCCTGAAGAGGATCACTCTCGTATAATTAGGGTTTTTCGTCGGGAGGAGCTCCCAGCTTTAATCAATGAGTCCCTGAAAGTACTCAATGTACCCTCAGACGTCCCAGCAGAGGAGGATGCGTTGGAGGACCCCTTAATCCAGGCCATTAGGAGGTCCCAGAAGGTCTTTCCTGTCCACAGGGTGGTGCGGCAGATGATCCAGGAAGAATGGGACCAACCAGAATCAAGCTTAAGGGGGGTCCGTTCGATGGCTCGCCTATACCCTCTACCAGAGGCAGACAGAGAGCTGCTGAAGTCGCCCAGGGTAGATGCCACGGTATCAGCAGTTACAAAAAAGACAACTATCCCAGTCAAGGGAAGCACGGCCCTGAGGGATGCTCAAGATAGGAAACTGGACACGCTTCTGAAGCAAGCCTTTGATGTGAGCGCCCTTGCCTTACAGGCCTCCATTTCGGGGGCCTGGGTGGCACGAGCCTGCTTGAGGGGTGGTCACAACAGCTTCAGGCAGCCGAAGGCCCCACAGAAGAGGCACAGGCCAACTCGGCTAGGTTGGAATCAGGAGCGGCCTATTTGGCAGATAGTCAGTATGACCTCATCAGGAGCCTAGCTAAGAACATGGCCTCAGTGGTGGCAGCTAGACGCTATTTGTGGCTACGTAATTGGGCAGCCGACGCTTCCTCAAAGGCTCGCCTGAGTCGGCTTCCCTTTAAGGGGAAGCTCTTGTTTGGGGAGGACTTAGATAAGTTGATGAAGGACCTTGGCGAATCCAAGGGCGGCCGGCTCCCAGAAGACAGACCGAAACAAGGGCGACCCCTGGCTCCGGGGCGTAGCCAGCCCAGGGATTCCCGGAGGTTTCGTTCAGCCAGGTCGAACCCCTTTCCCAGGGGACGCTTCCCAACAAGGGAACAAAGCTTTAGGGGGTTTCGAGGAGCACGTAGAGGTTTTGGCGCCTCTTCTTCTTCCTCGGGGCCTAGGAAACAGCAATGAGAAGACGGGGGTCCAGGGGGAGGAGCTGCCAGTGGGCGGACATTTAAGGCAGTTTCTTCCCGCCTGGTCCCAGGTCACGTCCGATCAATGGGTCCTGGAGGTGGTCCGAGAGGGCTACTCTCTCGAATTTGCAAAGCAAATACGTCCAGCCTTCGTTCAATCCCCTTGCGGCTCCCCCTCAAAGGGGGCGGCTATAGAAACTATCCTCTCCCGACTCATAGCGCTCGGGGCCGTGATCCCAGTGCCTCCAGACCAGTGCGGCACTGGTCGATACGCAATTTACTTCGTGGTACCAAAGAAGGAAGGGTCTTACCGCCCGATCCTGGACCTAAAACAAGTCAACCGCTGTCTCAGAGTGCCGCACTTCCGGATGGAAACCCTACGGTCAGTCTTTGCAGCCGTAAGGGGCGGGGAGTTCCTAACATCCCTGGACTTGACGGAAGCCTACTTGCATATTCCGGTCAGAAAGGCACACCAACAGTTCCTGAGATTCGCAGTGCCAAGAGGTCATTTTCAATTCCAGGCCCTGCCCTTCGGTCTAGCTACAGCGCCAAGGACTTTCACCAAGGTGATGGTGGTAGTAGCGGCTTTCCTACGGCAGGAGGGAATCCTAGTGCATCCTTATCTGGACGATTGGCTGATCCGGGCGAAGTCAGAAGAGGAAAGTTGCTCGGCAATGGCCAGAGTGGTTCAAATTCTGGAGGAGCTGGGGTGGGTCATCAATCAAGCAAAAAGCAGGATGACTCCTTCCCAGGAGCTCGAGTATCTCGGAGCAAGGTTCGACACCAGCAGAGGCAGGGTTTTCCTGTCCAGTACGAGGTCAAGGGACTTAAGGGTTTTAGTCACGCAATTTCTGGGCAGACGAAACCCCTCGGCGTGGCACTACCTGCAGCTACTGGGCACCATGGCGGCAGCTATAGAGGTAGTACCGTGTGCCAGGGCCCACATGCGCCCTTTGCAGTGGGCCCTACTGCGTTGTTGGTCCCCCCAACTTCACCCGTTGTCAATGAAGTTACCCTGCTCCCCTCGAATTCGGCAGACTCTTCGCTGGTGGAGGTGCCCAAGGAATCTGGATCGCGGGATGCCCCTCGAACACCCTCAGTGGTTACTGGTGACGACGGACGCCAGCCTGGCAGGTTGGGGAGCTCACTGCGAAGACCGGTTTGTCCAGGGCCGCTGGTCGCCGCTGGAGTCGCAATGGCCCATCAACAGACTGGAATTACGGGCTGTCTCCCTGGCCCTCAAGGCCCTCCAGTCCTTAGTACTAAGCAAAGCAGTTCGCGTCCTCTCAGACAACATCGCCGCAGTGGCTTACATCAACCACCAGGGCGGCACCAGCAGCCCCGCCTTGGAGAAGGAAGCGGATGCCCTATTCCAGTGGGCGGAGGTCCGGCTGGAAGCGCTTTCAGCTCAGCACGTGGCCGGCACGGACAACGTTACGGCCGATTACCTCAGCAGGTACAGGATAGACCACGGGGAGTGGGAGCTGGAACAGGAGACCTTCGACCAGATAGTGGCCCGTTGGGGTCCCCCGGTCATGGACCTCATGGCTCGATTCTCGTCTGCCAAGGCAAGCCGGTTCTTCAGCCGGCGGAGGGAAAGGATGTCCGAGGGCTTGGATGCTCTTTCCCAGAAGTGGCTTTCGGAGGGCCTCCTCTATGTGTTCCCTCCTTGGGCCCTCATCGGAAAGGTCCTCCAACGGGTGGAGACTCATCAGGGTTTGATAATTCTCATAGCCCCAGACTGGCCTCGCCGCCCCTGGTATGCGGATCTGGTGCGGTTGTTGGCCGACCGGCCTTGGCGACTCCCCTGCAGAAGGGACCTCCTGAGGCAAGGTCCGGTTCGGATGCCCCCCGTGGATCGGTTCTCGCTTACGGCTTGGCTATTGAAAGGGCACGGCTCCTGAAGAGAGGTTATTCGGGAGCGGTAATCACAACGCTGCTGAGCGCTAGGAAGCGTTCGACCTGTCTTTCCTATATGAGAGTTTGGCGCATCTTTGAAGCGTGGTGTGAGGAGCACCGAAGAAGACCCCTGGCGACCTTGGTTCCAGAGATCCTGGAATTCTTTCAAGCAGGATTTGACAAAGGCCTAGCGCACAGTTCCTTACGAGTCCAACTGGCAGCCATATCTTTCTATAGAGGTAAGGTCCGTGGTAAGGCCTTAAGGGCCCACGCGGACGTGTCCAGGTTCCTTAGAGCAGTTAGGCGCCTGCGTCCTCAGAGGAGATCGGTCATCCCCCCTTGGGATCTCAACCTAGTACTAAATGCCTTGACTGGGGAACCCTTTGAACCAGTAAAGAGGGCCTCCTTAAAGGACTTGACACTAAAGACCGTCTTTCTAGTCGCTATCTGCTCGGCCAGAAGGGTCTCGGAATTGCAAGCGCTGTCGTCCCAGCCCCCCTTTCTGTCCTTTCTCAGGGATAAGGTGGTACTGAGGACGGTTCCTTCCTTCTTACCTAAGGTGATTTCCCCCTTTCATGTGAACCAGATGGTGACTCTCCCGTCCTTTTCAGCCGTTGGGCAAGAAGGGGGGGATAGAAAGCTCCGCCTTCTGGACGTCCAGAGAGTCTTGAAGCGTTACCTGGCACGCACGACGCCCTTCAGGAAATCCGACCGCCTCTTCATTCAGTTCGGGGGTCTGCACAAGGGAGAGGCGGCAGCCAAGGCTTCCATCTCCAGGTGGATCAGGGAGGCGATTGCCTCCGCCTACATTCTGAAGGGGAAACAGGTACCAGGGGGACTGCGCGCCCACTCGACTCGGGCACAGGCTACCTCCTGGGCAGAATTTAGCCTAGTTCCTCCCCTAGACATTTGTAGGGCAGCAACTTGGTCCTCTCTTCATACGTTCACCAGACACTACAGACTGGACGTACAGAGTACAGCTGACTCACGCTTTGGCCATGCGGTTCTTCGGTCCGGAATATCAGACCCCACCCAGGATTGAACTGCTCTGGTACATCCCAGAAGTAAAGGGACTGGACTGGAGTGACGATAAGGAAAAAGTAATTAGATCTTACCTGCTAATTAGTGTTCCTGAAGGAACGACAGTCCAGTCCCTGATCCCACCCGGTGGCAGCCGGCCATTTCGGCCTAGTAGTCAGGGGCGGAGATGCGGTCCGAGCATGGGGCCAGGTCTGAGATGAGAGGTGCAGGTGAAGGACGGCTCGGTCAGTCTCAGGTAGTCTGCCTTCTGCCCTCCCCCTTCCTCCTACCCCTCTCCTACATTTATATACAAAAAAATTTTTTTCTTGTGTTGCGGTGTTAGTCATGTAGGCTAGTAATGGACGTTTGGTTAAGTCTGCTTTTTCATTCGATTACTGGGGGTTGTGGGTGGTTCCTGTGGTATTTATACCGCCCCATCCCAAAAAGGTTGGGCTCAGCCTCCAAGCTGCTGGAAGGGTTGCGTAACCCAGAAGTAAAGGGACTGGACTGTCGTTCCTTCAGGAACACTAATTAGCAGGTAAGATCTAATTACTTTTTTCTCCATTAAGTCTGCTTTGCCAATAGGTTACTGGAGCTGGTGGGAGGTGCCAGGTCTACTTATACCCCAGGGTCATCCAAAAGATGACGTGCTCAGTCTACATGCTGCTGGAAGGGGCCACAACCCAGTGGAGAGGGACTGGACTGGAGTTCCTTCAGGAACGCTAATTAGCAGGTAAGGTCTAATTATTCCTTAGTTTTCTGAGTTTTTTTTCCATGTTTTAGTTTAACCAGTGTATTTAAATCCCTAATTTTTAATTTCAAGCAAGGAAAAACTCTCTTCCTTATCGTCCCTCCAGTCCAGTCTCGCACCTCTTCCAGCAGCTTGGAGACTGAGGAAGTCATCTTTTTGATGACACTAGTGTACATAGGCAGCTGGCACAGCCCACCAGCCCCAGTAAGCTCAGTCTCCAAGCAGCTGGAGGAGGGTTGTGAGCCAGGGTGCTGGACTCGCTGAAGAGACAACTAAGGAGATAGGTTTGTTTAGTTTGCTTTTATTTCCCCCTGTTAAGGTGCAGGTTTCTTTGTTTTTAAAGGCAGAAGTGTGAAAAAAAATCAGAAGGAACCGAGAGAACCCGGGGGACAACAGGCTGAAGGGAGGATATTCCTTCTTTCACCTCTCCCCCAGGATTTTGGGGGAGGGGGAGTTCTGTGGGGGCCTTTCTCAGTCCGAGACTTCTGGCTGCTCACGAACCCGTTAACGGGTGAGGAGCCGCTGCAGGGGCTGCAATTGCTTGACAGGCGTGAAAGCTGGTAGCCCCGAGTCACCCCCCCTCAGCTCCGAAGACGGGAAGGAAGGCTGAGCGCGAGGAGTAGAAAAGCCATTCGGCAAAGAGGCTCCAAGGTAAGAGTGGCGGGGGGAGGGGGAGGACAGCAAGAACACCTAGATGCTGCCAGAACACGAGGAGACAGAGCGGCCTGCAGCCACATGATTGGGAGCCTGCAGCGGTGTGGGAAGCTCCCCCTGCTGCGTTTAGGCACGATTTCTTCTTATTCAGGCCCGCATGTGTATAACCCCTTGCTGTGTTTTGGGTGCCTGGGAGAGGCAGCCACCGGCGAATAAAGCAGGACAGAGCAGCCTCTTTCTAGGGGGCCATTTGCAGTTTCTTTTTAATTTCAGTTTCAGTTAGATTTTGGTTTGTTTTTATTTTATTTTAGCTCAAGTACTCTAGTGCTCTGTGCCTGAGCCTGTGGAGGTGCACTGTGCTGGGGATCCTTTTGCCTGCCTGGGTACAAATTGAGGGCATTCCTGGGGAGTGCCCCCAGCCCTTCCTACCATGCCAGCCAGACCGCAGTGCCTGGTATAGGATGGTATCAAGGGGCGTGAACCCCACTTAATCCTTAAGCATTCCTTGTGTTATACAGCTCAAAACTGATTCAGTGCACAATGACTTGATGCAGACATGTGGAAAAGGCCTAATCAGATAGGCCATTGTTTGTTGCTAGGCGGATTTTCATAGGGCTGTTGTGCTGGGTCAGGTGATTGTAATGGGCACTTGGTTGAAACATTTTTGCTTTCTCCTGAGAAGGGTCTGATTAAAAAGTCAGACACAAAGATAAGTGTAAAAAAAAAAAAGACTGCTTATAGGTTTGTAGCAGCTACAGCTCTAGAAAACAGGAAGTACCTGCATCAAGAAATATATGTAATTTGAAAGATAGTGGATTGGACGCAAATGAAATACTTCCGTCTGTCTATGTTCAGTGAGTAACCTGACATGATCATCTCTTGTCGCTTAGCCCAGATTATGTACCTATTAAATCTGTAATATTACTTGTAAGGGAAGCTGTACTCCCTTAAAGCCATTTGTAGTATTAGAAGAAAAAGGTAAATTTTACTCAGAACGTGTCAGTTTGATTGGATCAGGGCAAGGTCCATTTCATATCTTTAAGATACAACACTGCAGCGCAATCTAAAAATCCTCAAGATATGCAGTCCCCGATGTGGTGTGGTTTCTGAGGCAGGTGTCTGCCTAAACTGCATTCAAAAGGTTGTCATGGGAGCAGGACCTGCAGGATGAGATGAGGCAGAAGAGTCCCTCCCGGTTGCAAGAGACCCTGGGGTCAGGGGGCGCCATGTTACCTTCAACGGATCCGGCCCCTGGTCCCAGCATGATGCCCGGACCATCCACCGCTTGAGCCCAGGGAGCAGTAGGGCTCCTGGGGGAGTTCTCACCAGAGGTTTTCTTACTTTTGCAGAAGTCGTTTTGCCTACCAAGTGGCTCCTCAGCCTCAGAACACAGGGCTAAGAGGATGTCAGACGCAAAAGAGCCCAGTGGCGTCTAAGTGGGCTAGAGGCTTAGAGGAGTGGCAGCAATCGCCATTGTCGGAGGGGCTGGATGGGGAAGACCTTGACACGGCGCTAGATCTGCAGGAGGAGTTGGAAGAAGGAGAGAGCCTAGAACAGAAGGATCAGGCCCGGATTGTTCGGGTTTTCTGCAGGAAGAAGCTACCAGTGCTCATATTTATGCTTATGTTTATGCAATTTCTCAATATACTGCCCAGACCAAAGGCCATTAGGGCGGTTTACAATCACTACAAGCAGGTATTGATACAATTCCTCGTCCCCAAAGGGCTCACATTCTATGTGTAACTTGGAGACCCTCAAGGCCCTGAATATGCCTGCTAACCTCCCGGCAGAGGAAGAGGCGCTGTAGGGTCCGCTGTTCAGGCAGTACGGAAATCGTAGAAAGTCTTATCAGTACATGGAGTAGTAGGACAGATGATCCAGGATGAGTGGGATCTGTCGGAGGTTGGCCTTAAAAGGGTGCAATCCATGACGCGTTTATACCTGCTGCCGGAGCAAGAACGAGCTCCTTCGATCACACAAAGTGGGCGCAGCGGTGTTGGCAGCAGTCAAAGAGACCTTGACTTGTCTCCTGAGAGCCTTGGAACTAGTTCCGCAAGATCAGCACGTCTGCGGTCGAGGCTTCATGTATTTCGTGGTGCCCAAATGGAAGGTTCCTTTCGCCCAATTCTCTACTTCGAGGGCATGAACTACGGTCTCCGGGTACCGCATTTTCACAGTAATAATGGCGGTAGGAAGCAGAGATTTTGGGCGACTTTCGATCTCGCAGAGGCATATCTGCACATTCCCATCCATCCAGAACATCGGCAGTTTCTCTGCTTTGCGGTGCCAAGGGGCCATTTCAAGTTTTTTGAGCGTTTTCCTTCGGTCTAGCGACCACCCCTCATACCTTCACCAGGGTCATGGTGGTGGTGGTGGTGGTGGTGGCGGCGGCGGCAGCGCCAATGTAACACCAATTTTTAAAAAGGGTTCCAGGGGTGATCCGGGAAACTACAGACCGGTGAGCCTGACGTCAGTACCGGGAAAAATGGTAGAAACCATCATAAAGAATAAAATTACTCGGCATGTAGATAGTCACAACCTAATGGGAGACAGCCAACATGGCTTTAGACAAGGAAGATCTTGTCTTACTAATCTGTTATGTTTTTTTGAAGGAGTGAATAAACAGGTGGACAAAGGTGAGTCAGTTGATATTGTGTATCTGGACTTTCAGAAAGCCTTTGACAAGGTCCATCATCAGAGACTTTTGGCAAAACTAAAGAGTCATGGGATAGGAGGCAGTGTACTATTGTGAATCAGGAACTGGTTAAAAGATAGAAAGCAGAGGGTAGGGCTAAATGGCCAATTTTCCCAATGGAGAAAGGTGAATAGTGGTGTACCCCAGGGATCTGTGCTGGGTCCGCTGCTTTTTGACATATTCATAAATGACCTGGAAAATGGAATAACGAGTGAGGTTATCAAATTTGAAGATGACACAAAACTATTTAAAGTTGTTAAAACCCAAGAGGATTGTGAAAAATTGCAAGAGGATCTTGATAAATTGGAAGACTGGGCATCAAAATGGCAGATGAAATTTAATGTGGACAAGTGCAAGGTTATGCACCTAGGGAAGAACAACCCAAACTATGGTTACACGATGCAAGGTTCCACATTAGGAACCACCACCCAGGAAAAAGATTTAGGCGTCATTGTGGATGCCATGTTAAAACCCTCGGCCCAGTGTGCAGCGGCAGCCAAGAGAGCAAATAGAATGCTAGGTATGATAAGGAAAGGAATGGAAAATAAAACAAAAGATATTATAATGCCCCTATATCGTTCCATGGTGAGACCGCACCTTGAATATTGTGTGCAATTCTGGTCACCGTATCTTAAAAAGGATATAGCGATTTTAGAAAAGGTACAGAGAAGAGCCACCAAAATGGTAAAGGGGATGGAAGGATACTCCTATGAAGAAAGGCTAAAAAGGTTAGGGCTCTTTAACCTGGAAAAGAGACGGCTGAGGGGAGATATGATAAGAAGTCTATAAATTAATGAACGGAGTGGAACGGGTAAACGTAGATCGATTGTTTACCTTATCAGAATATAGAAAGACTAGGGGACATGCAATGAAGCTACAGGGTAAACTATTTAAGACTAATAAAAGAAAATATTTTTTCACTCAACGTGTAATCAAACTCTGGAATTTGTTACCGGAGGATGTAGTAAAGGCTGTTAGTGTAGCTGGGTTTAAAAAAGGTTTGGACAAGTTCCTGGAGGAAAGGTCCATAAACCATTATTAAGAAGTGATCGAAGATATCAATGCTTGACCCAGTACAAGCATTGTGGAACTTGTGTCTCTTGGGGAAACTGCTAGGTACATATGACCTAGATTGGCCACTGTTGGAAACAGAATACTGGGCTTGATGGACCTTGGTCTGACCCAGTATGGCATATCTTATGTTCTTATGTAAGGGGTTCTCGTCCACCCGTACCTAGACGATTGGCTGGTCCAGGCGAAGTCCAGGGACGATAGCAAAAAGAGCAACAGTGTGGGTGGAAGTTTCTTCAAAGTCTCGGGTGGGGGTCAACCTGGTTAAAAGTCAGTTACGGCTGGCCCAGGAGCTAGAGTATTTGAGTGTGCGCTTTGATATCTGCGTGGGCAGGAGTTTCCTGCCAGTTCGCCAGCGCAGGAGCTACGACAATGGATACGGCAGGTCCTGAAGATGGCAAGACCATCAGAGTGTGGCGGCATCTGCAGGTTTTGGGGACCATGGCGGCCACTCTCAAGCTAGTCCCATGGGCAAGGATGCACATGCAACCGCTGCGGAGGGCTCTGCTCAGTCGATGGTCCCATCAGTCAACCCCTATCCCAAGTACTCCCCTGCCTGCAGAGCGCCAGGAGAGCCCTCAGTTGATGGCTGCTTGTGGGAAGCTTGGAAGGAGTCCCCGGTGTGTGTTCCTCTGATGACCGTTGCCAGCCTGTCGGGTTGGAGAGCCCATTGCGAAGGACGCTTTGCTCAGGAACAAGAGTCCGCAGGAGACTCCTGTGGTCGATCAACAGGCTCGAGATGCGAGTGGTGACCTTGGTGCTAGAAAGTTTAGGGCCATGGTTGCAGGGGAAGGTCATCCAAGTCCTCTTGGATAATGTGACCATGGTGGCTTACATCAACCGGCAAGGTGGCACAGGCAGTGCAGCCCTGGAGGAGGAGGCCGAAAAGCTGTTCGGAGGGGCAGCGATTCGTCTCCAGCCGTTATCGACGGTGCATGTAGCAGGAGTAGACAGTGTGACGGCAGCCTACCTCAGCCGAGTGCGCATGGACCCCAGAGTGGCAGCTCAATCAGGTGTTTGAGCAGGTGGTCCGCCCATGGGGCACACAGGTCATGGATCTAATGGCAATGTTCGAGTCGGCCAAGGCCTGCCGGTTTTTTCAGCAGAAGAAGAGGAAGTCCAGGGGCCTGGATGCTCTAATTCAGCAGTGGATCGAAGAGGGTCTTCTCTGTTTTTCCCCTTGGGTGCTCATAGGCCGGTTAGTGCAATGGCTAGAGGTGCACCGGGGATTTGTAATTTTGGTGGCACTAGACTGGCCGAGGTGCCAGTGGTATGCTGACCTGATTCGGATACTGGCGAATTGACTGTGGTGGCTTCCGGTTGGAAGGCCCTCTTGAAACAGGAGCTGCTTTGTATTCCCCAGGTGCATCAATTATCGCTTACGACATGGCTCTTGAAAGGGCAAAGTTGAAGAAGAAAGGATAATCAGGCTCAGGGATAGCGACCTTGCTACAGGCCCAGTGGTGGTCTACAAACCTGGCGTGCATCTGCGAAGGGTGCATTTTTGAATCATGGTGCGGAGAGAGGCAGGCATGCCCTTCCACTGCCTCCGTCCCAGACACCTTCGCGTTCTTGCAATCCGGCTTTGATAAGGGTCTAGCTGCCAGTTCCTTGAGGGCGCAACTGGTGGCGTGTTCTGGTTATCGCGGGAAAGTCCACTGTGTGCCGTTGGGTACACACCCAGACGGGCTGAGCTTTTTAGGAGCGGTGACCCACCTCCGTCTGCCAAAGAGGGCAGTGAGTACCGCCTTGGAATCTCAATCTGGTGCCGACGGTGCTGTCTGGGGAACCCTTTGAGCCATTTAGTCAAGCTTTCCTGAAGGATTTGACTCTCTGAAAATGGTATGCCTAGTGGCGATTTGCTCGGCACGCAGGAGTTCGGAGCTTCGGACCCTGTAATGCCAGGAGCCATTCCTATCCCTCTCTGAGGAGAAAGTGGTCCTGCGCCCGGTACCTTCATTTTTGCCCAAGGTGGTGTGAACATTTCATGTAAATCAGGCCGTTTTCATACCTCTGATGTGGGCGAGAGCGGATATGGGCTCTACCACTCCACAGCTGTGCCACTTGGATGCGAAGGTATGTGAAAAGGACTTCGTCTGTTGGTTCTGTTTGGCTGGTCGCGAAAAAGTGAGGTGGCAGCTAAGCCTCCATTTCCAGATGGATCAGTGAGGCAATCATGTCGGCATACATCTTGAAGGGTAGAGTAGTGCCGGCGGGGTTGCAGACGCATTCCACAAGGGCTCAGGCAGCCTCGTGAGCAAAGTATAGTTTAGTTCCCCCGATGGAGATCTGTAGGGTGGCATGCTTTATCTAAACATTTTTGCCTGGATGTCTAGGCAGCAGGGGATGCTCATTTCGGCTTGGCGGTGCTTCAGGCTGGTTGTGCTGGGTCCCTCCCATTAGTTTAACTGCTCTGATACATTCCAGAGGTGCGGAACTGGACTGGAGGGACGATAAGGAAAGAGAAATTAGACTTGCCTGCTAATTGTTCCTTGAGGAACTCCAGTCAAGTCCCGGAATCCTCCCTGAGTGCTTTCTGTGATCTATGCATATCCTGGTCCTGAATCTGGTTCCTTTGGTGGAGGACGTGGCCAGGAGAAGCCGGGGAGTGGGGTGTAATCAGTGTTTGGGAGAGGAGCGGACCAGAAGAGCTGTCTATTGTTCGCTTCCTGCTGGTTTGAGTAGCTCAAGCGCTCAACAGGTAGGCCTCCCCATCCTGGAGGGGGGGACGGGGTATCCTTTCCAGGGGATGGAGGGGGTACTAGTTTATTTAGACGTAGAAGTGTTTTGTTGCATGTTTAACTACTTATTTGCTGCTCCTCTGAGTTTGCTTTGTCAGTAGGTACTGGGGCTGGTGGTCGGTGCCAGCTGCATATGTACACTAGTTTTATCAAAAAGTTGACTTGTTCAGTCTCCAAGCTGCTGGAGGAGGTGCACTACCCAGAGGTGCGGGACTGTACTGGAGTTCCTCAAGGAACAACAATTAGCAGGTAAGTCTAATTCCTGATCGTAGCTCCAGTCTAGTCCCGAACCATAGAGTTGTGTACCTCCTCCCGCAGCTAGGAGACTGAGCATGTCACTCTTTTAGTGACCCTAGTATAAGTAGTCCCGGGTCCGCCCCCTTAAACCAGTTTTGCTCAGTCTTCGTGCAGCGGAAGGAGGTTGTGATCCCAGTGGTAGAGCAAAGAATAAGGATTTTAGTATTAGTTGTTTTTTTTTTTTTTTTTTTTTTTTGATGGATGGATGGATAGATAGATAAAGAGACAGGGGTTCTGCCCCTTTAAATTGGCGCTTTTTATTGGGGCATTTCTAAGTTTGCTGGAACATTGCTTGAGAGCTTCCCCCCTTCTCCCCCCTCTCTCTGGGGTGCAGAACTTCCAGGGGAGTGTGCAGGGGATTGAGCAGGGGCCCTTCGTCTTCCTTTCCCCCGAGGCGGGAAAGAAGGCGTTGAGGACGGTGCCACGTGCGCGCGCCCCGGCTGCGGTCAGGAGGCAGTGAATTTGGCAGCAGGAGAAAAGCGCCAGGCTGCAGGAAGAAGACGGCACCGGGTAAGAGAGACTGCATCGGGTTGCTGGAGTAGCGCCGGCAGTTCCAGCGGCTGTTTTTTGAGCAGGGCCATGTGCAGGTGGCTCAGCTCATGTGGGCTCTGAGGAACAGGCCCGGACCGCGTGGCAAAGCGCGGGAGCCGCGAATCGAGCGGGACGCTCTTCAGGGGACCCTAGTTGGTTTGGTTTTTGGGTCGGGGGAAGGCCCGACCGGGGGGGGTGTGGAAACAACAAGGAAAGAGGCAGATAAAGAACGTGGTGATTCAGTTGGTCTCTGGCTCCTTGTTGGTCCCGGGGCTGAACAGTGGGCTTCATGCCGGGTAAGCCTAGGTGCCTCTTGTGTGGGGCACGAAAGAGTTCAGTCTCTGAGACTGGTTTGTGCAGAGGCTGCAGTCTTGAAACATCCATGATGGATAGGGAGCCAGAGGGATCGGAGGCCCCTGGAGAGGGGGTGCCGAAGGATCTTTCTTCGTCCCCGGAACCAAGGCAGGACCCCAAGCTGGGGCCTTCCTCGGCGTTGGAGGGGCCCCTACCCCAGGTACCTTTGCAGGGAGGTCTGGGGGCGATTTTTTTCGCCTCAGTTTTTGTCTCTGTTGCAGCAGGCGGTTGGAGGGGCTAGTGCTGTGGCAACGGGGACCTCGGCAGTTGAGCCTCGAGGGCCTAAGAGGCCGGGGGATAGATTGGAAGATGAAACCGGAAATGGGGGTAAGAGACCCAAACTGCGATTAGAGGTTGAAGAGCAGGATTTGGGAGAGTCAGCGCTCTGGGAGTATTCGGATGGAGAACAGGATTTAGAGGAAGGTGAGCTTACGGAGCCAGAGGAACAGGCTAGAATTGTACGAGTGTTCCGAAGAGAGGAGCTGTCGTCCTTGATTACCGAGACGTTAAAGACCTTAAAGGTCCCGGTCTCAGATTCGGCAGAGGAGACTGCGCTGGAAGATCCTCTTTTGCAGGCCGTGAGGAAGTCCCAGAGATCCTTTCCCATTCATAGGATTTTTAAGGAGATGATTCAGGAGGAATGGGATACTCCAGAAGTCGGTGTCAGAGGGGCTAGGGTTATGGCTAGGCTTTATCCTCTGGTGGAACTGGATAAAGATATATTTAAGCTGCCGAAAGTGGACGCAGCGGTGTCTGCGGTGACTAAGAACACTACTATTCCGGTAGAGGGGAGTGCAGTGCTTAAGGATGCACAGGATAGGAGATTAGATTCTTTGTTGAAACAGGTGTTTGAGGTGAATGCCTTGTCCTTGCAGGCCTCGATTTGTGGGGCCTGGGTGGCACGGGCGTGTCTGCGGTGGTCCCAGAAGTGGAAGGGAACTCAGTCGGATGACGTTTCGGAGGAGGCAGCACGCATTGAGTCAGGGACGGTGTACCTGGCGGATAGTCAGTATGATTTGATTAGAGGCTAGCTAAGAGTATGGCTTCGGTAGTGGCGGCCAGGAGGTACCTGTGGCTGCGAAATTGGGCTGCGGATGGGGCCTCCAAGGCACAGCTAATCAAGCTTCCGTTCAGAGGTAAACTCCTTTTTGGAGAGGAGTTGGAGAAGTTGGTCAAGGATTTGGGGGAGTTGAAAGGAGGTAGGTTGCCGGAAGACAAGCTGAAGCAGAGTCGGACAGGGGGTCCGTCCAGGAGTCAGCAGGCGTTTTCGGCCCTCCAGGTTTGCCCCGGCGCAAAGGGGAAGTTTTTCATATAGGGCGCAAGGGTTTCGGGGGTTCAGAGGAGCAGGCAGAGGTTTTGCTGCCTCCTTTCCCCGGGCGCCAAAAAGCCGCAATGAAGTGAGGGGGGGGCCCAGGTGATGATACCAGTAGGAGGGCGGTTACGAGGTTTCTTTCCTGCCTGGGCCCAAATTACTTTGGATCAGTGGGTGTTGGAGATCGTGCAGAGGGGCTATGCTCTCGAGTTCCAACATCCGGTAAGAGACGCGTTTGTGCGGAGGCGGTTTGCCAGACTTTGGAAAGGCTGATAGAGCTGGACGCGGTGGTACCGGTACCGCCAGACGAACAAGGCAGCGGTCGGTACTCGATTTATTTTGGGGTACAAAAAGAGGAGGGTACCATGCGTCCTATTCTGGATCTAAAGAGGGTGAACAGGTGTCTCTGGGTGTCGCATTTCCGCATGGAGACCTTGCGGTCGGTTATCGGAGCAGTGCGACAGGGAGAATATCTAACGTCTTTGGACTTGTCAGAGGCTTATCTGCACATTCTGATCAGAAGGGAGCACCAACGGTTCCTTCGCTTTGCGGTCCCTATGGGGCATTTTCAATTCTAGGCCATTTATTTATTTTATTTAGCAAGCATTTGTAGCCCGCTCCTTCCAGCGATCAGAAGCGGGTAGGATTACTATTGTGAAACTGCCGAATCAAGGCAGGTACAAATTTTGTTTACATACAGATTGTCAGAAAAGCACATCATACAGAGTTAACACTTCTTAGCTATGGGGGAGTTCATTTACATATATACATAAATACATATATACAGGATAATCTTCTTGGACTTTGTCTTTTGGCCTTGGCGCCGAGAACATTCATCGAGATTATGGTAGTGGTAGCGGCGGCGTTACGAAGGGAGGGAGTGTTGGTGCACCCGTATCTGGACGACTGGTTAATTCGGGCGAAGTCGTGGGAGGAGAGTCAGCAGGCGACGGCTCGAGTGGTGGACTTCTTGCAGAACCTGGGTTGGGTAGTCAATGTGGCAAAGAGAAAGTTGACGTCTGCCCAGGAGTTGGAGTATTTGGGGGCCCGTATCGACACGTGCAGAGGAAGAGTTTTCCTACCACGGCAGCGGGTTCAAAAATTGAGAAGTTTGATTCGGGAGTTCCAAGGGCTCCGAGCGCCGTCGGCTTGGCGGTACTTGCAGCTGCTGGGGACGATGGTGGCCACAATAGAGGTAGTGCCATGGGCCAGAGCTCATATGCGACCTCTGCAGAGGGCGTTGCTCCGGAGGTGGTCTCATCAGTCAGATCCATTGTCCAAGACGGTGTATCCCAAGGAGGCTCGCAGGTCGCTGCGGTGGTGGTCGCAGCCGGGGGGGTCTGGAGAAGGGCATGTCTTTGGAGACGCCAGAGTGGAAGCCCTTGACGACAGATGCGAGTCTGTTCGGTTGGGGGGCGCACTTTGAGGGACATTTTGCTCAAGGGCAGTGGTCCGATCTAGAGAAGGGATGGTCCATCAACAGGTTGGAGTTGAGAGCAGTGTTTTTGGTGCTTCGGGCATTGCAAGGGCTGCTGCAGGGAAAGGCGGTCAGAGTGTTCTCCGACAATGCCACGGCGGTGGCTTACATGAACCGGCAGTGTGTAGTTGGAAGTGGAAGCGGAAGGATTGCTGGAATGGGTCGAGCAACATCTGGAGGTGTTGTTGGCGGCGCATGTGGCAGGAGTGGACAATGTGACGGTGGACTTCCTGAGCTGTATGCGAGTGGATCCGGGAGAATGGAGCTTGAATCAGGACGTTTTCGATATGCTGGTGTGGCGTTGGGGTCGGCCAGTGATGAATCTCGTGGCAACGTTCGAGTCGGCGAAGGTCGACAGGTTTTTCAGCAGAAGAGGAGAACGGATGTCGGAGGGACTAGATGCTCTGATTCAGAGCTGGCCGGAGAGCGGTCTGCTGTACGTGTTTCCGCCGTGGGTGCTCATCGGCAGAGTTCTTCAGTGCATAGAGCGGCACAGGGGGCTGGTTCTGCTGGTAGCTCCGGACTGGCCGAGAAGATTGTGGTATGCCGACCTGCGGCGTCTACTGGCGGAACCGCTGTGGAAGCTCCCGGACAGGCTGGATCTCCTGGTACAGGGACCGCTAAACATACCTCAGGTACATCGATTTTCGCTTACGGCCTGGCTATTGAAAGGGCGCGGCTGATGGCTAGAGGTTACTCGTCAGCGGTGATTGCTACCTTGTTGAGGTCAAGGCGTAGGTCCACGTCTTTGGCGTATGTCAGAATGTGGAGGTTGTTTGAAGCTTGGTGTGAGGAACGACAGTTGCGAGCGTTGAGGGCCATGGTAGCGAACGTTTTGTCCTTTTTGCAGGATGGGTTGGAAAAGGGCTTAGCAGCGTCTTCCCTCCGGGTACAGTTGGCGGCGCTTTCCTGTTACCGGGGAAACGTGCAAGGGAAGCTGCTGGGTGTTCATCGAGATGTGAAGAGATTTTTGAAGGCAGCTTCCTTGTTGAGGCCCCCGTGCAGAAGAGCAGTGCCGGGTTGGGATCTCAATGTAGTTTTGGAAGTGCTGGTGAGAGAGCCTTTTGAGCCGTTGGCGAGGGCGACCTTGAAGGATCTCACGCTAAAGGTAGTGTTTTTGGTGGCTATTACCTCGGCGAGGAGGATATCGGAGTGCAGGCTCTGTCGTGTAGAGAGCCGTTCTTGACCTTTTCTAAAGAGAAAGTGGTGCTTCGGACGGTTCCGTCCTTTCTGCCTAAGGTAGTCTCCGCCTTCCATGTGAATCAGGTAGTGGCTTTGCCTGTCTTTTCCAGGTTAGCGGACAGTGAAATGGAAGTTAACTTGCATAAATTGGACATAGGCAGGGTCCTCGAGGTATATTTGCAGCAGGCGGAGGCATTGTGCAAGTCCGATAGATTGTTTGTCCTGTTTGGGCGCTCGCGTCAAGGAGAGCCTGCGTCGAAGGCTTCAATTGCTAGATGGATTAAGGAGGCCAATGCGTCGGCTTATCTGATGAAGGGCAGGCCAGTACCGCAGGGACTGCGAGCACATTCCACGAGATCCCAGGCGGCTTCCTGGGCGGAGTGTGGTTTGGTTCCTGTGGCAGAGATTTGCAGGGCGGCTACCTGGTCGTCGTTGCATTCCTTTGTCAAGCATTATCGGATTGATGTGCAGGCAGAGAGGGATGCGCGGTTTGGATCGGCAGTGCTTCAGGCTGGTCTGGCAGGTCCTTCCCGTTGAGTACATTCACTGCTCTGCTACATCTCTATGGTTCGGGACTAGACTGGAGCTACGATCAGGAAGGTTAAATTAGACTTACCTGCTAATTGTAGTTCCTGGAGTAGATCCAGTCTAGTCCCGCTTCCCGCCCATTGGACTGCTGCCAGGGGATAGCCTGAGCACATGGTAAGAGGTGCAGACAGTTGTTTTACAGGCTTGGCATAGCAGTTTACAGGGCCCGTACGGTGGGGTCGCCCGCTTCTCTGGCGGGTGTCCAGCTTCTCTAGAGGGGGGGCTTGGGAGAAAGGGCGGCTCCTTCTGTTCCAGCAAGGCTCTACTATAATATATTTGGAATACTATATCGTTAGAGAGTTAAGGTTCCTTTGTTGGTTAAAGATGTTAATGTTTTTTGCTCTGGTGAGTCTGCTTTGACAGTAGCATACTGGTTTAAGGGGGCGGACCCGGGACTACTTATACTAGGGTCACTAAAAGAGTGACATGCTCAGTCTCCTAGCTGAGGGAGGAGGTACACAACTCTATGGTTCGGGACTAGACTGGATCTACTCCAGGAACTACAATTAGCAGGTAAGTCTAATTTAACCTTTCTCTTTCCTTTTCAAAAGCATGTAATGGTCAAATTAAGTAATACTATATATAAAAATGTTAGCAGCTTATCTTTCTTTCTAGTAGTCTAGTTCCCAGAGTTCTCGTTGCTAGTGGCACACTCTGCTCAAGTGAACCTTGGCTACCAGGATGGTGAGAGACCTAATACTGTGTAATAATTTCCCTTAATGTAATTAACTGGTCATTAGTGAGAATTCTGAGTCAGAAGGTCAAGTAGTGTTCAATATTCATTATAAATCAAGATAAGTATAATGATGCTAATAACAAATTCTGTAGATAGAATGAGAGATCTGATGGTGACACCATGACCCTATTGAAATCAACAGGGAACATCTGTATGGGGAGAGGAGGTGGTTAAAATTTTTGTGTGCTTGTTCTCAGCTTTAGACCTTTCCTTTTTTAAATTAATTTTTTTTTCTTCATGCAGTTCCTGGGCCAAAATCTGCCTCTGGTGATGCTTCTCTCAGCATTGAGGAAACAAAGTAAGTGTGAAACAAATGGATCCAAAACAGAAATGCTGCACTCTAAAGTTGTTTCAGTAAAGCACCGATTAAAACTAGAGAAGACAATATGTTTAAAAAAGCATGTAAGCCAGTGGTTCTCAGTTGGTGTGCTGCAGTGAATTCATATGCTGTAAAACTTTCTTTGAACTAGAGCCATTAATGGGGAGAAAAGTTGGGGTAGGCTTTAGCTTATAAAGTTAAACTTTGACAGTTGTGGCAGTATCATTTTGGCTCTCCTGTGGTAGCACATCTTGACTTGTAGTCTTTTGCCTCCGGTTGGCAGGGAGAGGCGGTGAGCAGTGATTATCTGCTGTTGCTACTTCAGTTAGTTACTCTGCCAGTTTGTGCAGTTAGAGCCATATGAGATGTGCTGGCTTTGTATGTTTTTGACTACAAATCAGGCCAGCAGAGGAGGTGGCTGCATTAACAGGTAAGAGCTGCTCGTGGATATCTCGTTGCATAATATTAAGGATGGAGGGGGGGGGGAAGTAAACTAATTCCTCAGGAAGTTATGTTGGAGAGCAAGAGAGATGATTGCCTTGCAGCATTCATTCTACTCTCCCTTCTACCTCTCTAGGGCAGAGTGGGGTAGAGTGAAAGGGAAGGGATGGTGATTGTTTTATTTCACTTGATATCGCTCCTTAACTGGAATAGCAGGGTGGTGTACATTGTAAGTAGAGAAGGAAAATAATATAAAGCATAAGATGTGCTGTACTGGGTCAGAGCAAGGTTCATCAAACCCAACATCCTGTCTGACAGTGGCCAATCCAAATCATAAAACCTGACAGGATCCCAGAGTTGATCCATTCCTTGTTGCTCAAACCCAGAGATGAGCTGTGGCTTACTCAAGACTACATGATTGATAATGATTCTTTTCCCCCATAACTAAGAATTAGTTCAGAGCGGATTACAAAAATACAGAGAATACAGTATGATTCATGATCATAATAAAGCTAAAGAAGAAACATATAATAAATTCAAGGCAATATAAAAATAAACATTAAAAAATAATGAATTGCAAAGATACCAAAAAAACCTACAAATATAAAAAAAAAAATGATGAAGCCTAAATCTCTAATAAAAAAAAAAAAAAGGCAGAAAATAAACTTCCATAAATACTCAACACTTAAGCATGTTTAGCAAGCTCTATCTTATAATCTTAATTCCAGATAATCATTTTTGCAACTAAGCCCTTTAGATAAAGCATTCAACACAACTCCAGCTTGAAAGGAAAATGATTTTTCCAAACTTCTTTTAGAATTAATTCTAGATATAGGTGGAAAAGAGTCTGATATCTTAATTAAAATGTAAGGGCTTAGTTTGATGATAAATCAATCATATTATACATATGTGTGCCATACCATGCAAGATTTTAAAAATCAAACATAAATGTTTAAAAGTAATTCTAGAATGAACTGGTAACCAATGTAGATGGACTAAGTATGGGGTGGCTCTATCAGTAGCATAACACTTAAAAATCAGTTTAGCAGCAATATTTTACAGGCCTTGCAATCTAGATATTTAGTTGGTGATTGCTGCTACTACTACTACTACTGCTCCTTATTTGTGTAGTGCTACCAGGCATACGCACTGCTGTACACAAGTAAGTAAAAGACAGTACTTGCTCAGTTTGCAGTCTTTTCAAGAAAGAGACAAACCTTACAAATGGAGCTAGAATAGAACCAAGGAGAAATGTTATAACGCACAAAGGAGATCAGCTTTTAGCCTCGATTTAACTAGTCCTTGTGTCCCTGTAAAAAAGTTGATGTGTTTTCTCTTTTTCTCAACCGGTTGACACCGGTACCTCTTCCTGGTTTCGGCTCGGTACGCTGGTATCGAGTCTGTCTCTATTTTTCATTTTTTGTCCTTTGTGACTGGCGTTTGTGCCTTTTTTTTCTTTTTCACTGGCAGCCCGAGTCTTCGACCTTGCAGGGGCCCTTTTTCCCCCGATGGCTGCCAGCGGGTTTAAAAAGTACAATCTGTGTGTGAAGCTGATGTCTCTCACCGATATGCATGACTGCTGTCTCGTGCCTCTGGCCTGACCATGACCCGTCGGTCTGTGGCCCGTGTAGGAAAATATCCTTGAAGGCCCTGAAGAGCCGCCAGCAGCAGCATGATAGGATTTTTTCCGTGTCCTTGCCTGGACATCCGAGGCCTCCATGTCTCGGGAGGGAGCTGTCTGAGCCTGAGCAGTGGAGAGAGGGTCTCCCTTGAGGGAGCACAAGAGGAAGAAGAAATCCTCAAAGGCGGTGTCTTTGGATGGCTCAGAGCGACCCGGCTCCTCCCGAGGCTGGTCGTGGAACCCCGAGCACCGGCCGGGATCTTTGGAGACTGAGCACCCGACGAAGATGCCTCGCCAAGAACTGGATCAGCCGAGGCAAGTACCTACTATCCTTGTCAAGGACTCCCCTCTGGGGGAATTGGTATTGGGCCCGACCGTGCAGGGGCCTGAGCCGGTGGCTGCGGAGCCTTCTGGACTCGAGTCCAGAATGGTGGCCTTGGAGTGCAGTTTCACTGCCTTCATGGAGCAGCAGCAGGCGCTGATAGCTGGCCTGTCTGGTTCCTCCGCCCCGACCACTGGGCCCTAGACGTCAAAGTCTACCCCAGAGGCCGAGCCGATCCTCGAAGCCCTTCGGGCTTGAGTTGATCCTCGGCCGAGGTCTCTCTCGGCATCCCGTTCAGGACTGAGGTCGTCGTCGCTGCCGAGCCAGCTGGCGCCAGGGCCCTCAGTGCCTGAGGTGCCCCCTGATTCCTCCTCGGAGGCATTGGCATGGGAAACAGAGGATGAGGAGTCCCCGGATACTCGCTGACACAGGGATGTACCGTCTGATTCCCCTGGTATTCGAGCCTCAGAGAATGTCCCCCCCCCCCCCCGGAGGACATGAGGTTCTTGGACTTTGTGCGGGATATGTCCAAGGCATTGGCGTTCCCTACGGAGTCTGAGGAGGATCCTCAAGCCAACTAGCTCGAGATCCTCCAGTATGAGGACCCTCCTTGGGAGGCCCTTACTGTACCTGTGCCTCCGATCCTGGAATGACTGAAGCTCCGCATGTGGGAGACACTGGCGTTGGTGCCAGTGATCAGCAAGCGGCTTGACTTGATGTATCGAGTCCGATGGAGCCCTTGGTTTCAGAAGTCGCAGCTGTCGCACAATTCCGTGGTTGTGGAATTGGCCATGCGACAACTGAAGAGCCAGAAGATGCACTCCTCTGTGCCTCTCGACAGGGAGGCCCACAACTTGGATACCTTCAGCAGGAAGTGCTTCCAGGGTTCAATGCTGACTTGTTGGATCCAGGCCTACCCAGCTGTACATGGGCATGTACCTTAGGGACCTGGCGAAGGAACTCGCCGTGTTTTCGGCTGATCTCTCCGAGCAACCCTTGCAGCACTTCAAGGGTCTGTCTAAAGCCGTCCGTGAGTGCTCAAAGTTTGTCTCGGGCGGCCTATGACTGGTTCGAGTCAGCAGCCCAGGTAGCCGTGGCTGGCATCGGTGCATGCCGCCAGGCATAGCTGCAATCGTCGGACCTCGAACAATGGGTTCAGGACAAGTCTGTCGATGTCCCAAGCCAGGGGGAGAATCTCTTTGGCAAACCCATGACCAACAAGGCCGCAGAGTTGGAGACGAAGTACATGACGAGGACACGGCTCTCCAAGAAGACCTATGCCCCTTCTCGCAAGAAGGGCTCAGGTAAAAAGCCCTTTTACCCAAGGAAGAGTGCTGCTTACCGAAGCAACCCCCATTTTCAGGCCTCCCCGGCTCCCCAACAGGGGCAGCAGGCCAAGGGACAGGGGTATGGCCCACGTAAGCAGAAAACCCCAGGCACCTGCTCCGGCCCAGCCTGGCTGTGGCTTTCGACTCCTACAGCATGGCCACTCTTCCCACAGGAGAAAGGCAGATCACAGGGGGGGGCCGGCTTGCTCTGTATGCCCACAGGTGGACAGCCATTACCACCCATACCTGGGTCCTGCAGGTAGTCCAAGAGGGCTATCTTCTTCACCTAGCCCAGATGCCGCCTCACTATTTTCCAGTAGTGCCCATCAGGTCTCCACTTCACCAGGACCACCTTCTGAAGGAGTTAGCAGGTCTTCTCGAGGATCAGGCGGTAGAACCGGTGCCCCACCACTTGCAGGGAAGGGGCTTCTACTCCAGGTACTTTCTGGTAACAAAAAGGACAGGAGGTCTCAGACCCATCCTCGACCTGCGCAACCTCAACAAATTCCTGGTGAGGGATATGTTCAAGATGCTCTCCCTTGAAATATTGCTGCCTTGCCTCCGCCAGGAAGACTGGCTATGCTCCTTAGACCTGAAATAAGCATATACACACATCTTAATACACCCAAGTCACAGGCAATATCTATGCTTTGTGGTGGGGGCAATCACTACCAGTACAGGGTACTCCCATTTGGCCTTGTCTCGGCCCCTAGGGTGTTCACAAAGTGCCTAGCTGTGGTTGTCGCCTTTCTCAGGTTCCAAGGGGTCTTTGAATTTCCCTACCTCGACGACTGGCTCATCAGAGGTTCCTCGGCTGCCGAGGCCCACCAGGCCACAACTCGCACCATCCAGGTTCGTGATCAACTACCCCAAGTCCAACCTCACTTCAACTCAGCAGCTAGAGATTTTTGGGGCCAGCCTCGACACCCTTTAAGCGAAGGCCTATCTGCCTGCAGACAGGGCAAGCAGACTTATGGCTCTGGCAGGGCAAGTGAGTCACAAGTCTGCAGTGTCAGCAAGGCTTTTCCTGTACCTCCTCAGGCACATGGCTTCCACAGTCCATGTGACCCCGGATGCCCGCCTCCACATGTGGACTGCTGAGTGGTGCCTCAGGGACCAGTGGTCTCAGGCATCAGGATGCCTGATAACAAAATGCCTTCGGGACAGGGTCAAAGTATCCAGGCGTCTGGTATGGTCCTTAGCCTGGTGGCTCCAACCGCATCACTTGGAGATGGGAATGACTTTCCAGGTCCCTCTGCACATGGTGATCCTGACCACAGACACATCCCTGCTGGACTGGGGTGCCCATTGTCAGGATTTCCGTACTCAGGGTCTATGATCACCGAGTGAGAAGACCCAACAAATCAATTTCTTGGAACTACGTGCCATCCGCCTAGCACTAGAAGTCTTCAGGCATTTCCTGGCCCATGAATCTATCTTGGTGCAGACAGACAACCAGGTGGCTATGTTCTATGTGTATAAGCAAGGTGGTATGGGGTCCCACTCCCTATGTCAGGAAACCTTGGATCTATGCTCCTTTGCAGCCCGGCATGGCATTCGTCTCTGAGCAGTCTACCTGCCTGGCTAGGACAACTGTCTAGCAGACAGGCTAAGTAGGATTCTCCAACCCCACGAATGGCAGCTGGACCGCCGGGTAGCCATTTGGCTCTTCCAGATCTGGGGGCGGCCAGTGATGGACCTGTTTGCGAGTCCGGGGAATCACCAGTTGCCCCTTTTCTGCTCCAGGCGACCCCACCCGCACAGGGTGGCCGCTGATGCGTTTCTGATATCATCGTCCAGGGACCTTCTGTATGCGTTCCCCCCAACACCTCTGGTAGCCAAGACATTGTTCAAGATTCTCCAGGACAGGGCCTGGTCATCCTTATTGCCCCTCGGTGGTCCAGGCAACCCTGGTTCCTGCTTCTTCTGCAGCTAGCAGTGGAGGCCCCAATCCCCTTGGGGTCCTCCCCACGTCTCCTGTTTCAGGAGGGGGGCTCTCTAATGCACCCCAATCTCAGCTCCCTCAACTTGATGGCATGGTTGCTGAAAGGGTAGTTCTTGCTCTGCTCCTCCTTCCAAAAAATATTGAGGAGATCTTGCTGGCCTCGCGGAGGCCATCGACCAGACAGGCATACGCCTTGAAGTGGCGTAGGTTTGTGGCATGGTGCAAGGAGCGGGAGGTAGATCCTTTCTCTTGCCTGTTAGGGGTGGTTCTACAATACCTTCTCCACCTCTCTGATTTGGGCCTCAAGCCCAACTCTGTAAGGGTGCACCTCAGTGCCCTTGCGGCGCATCACTTTTCAGTGGATGAGAAGCCTCTCTCCGCCCACCCTTTGGTCTCTCGGTTCCTGAGAGGCTTTCTTCTCTTGAAACCCCCAGTGCATCCCCCTGGCAACGGGGTGGGGATATCAGTGTTGTGTTAGGGCAGCTTACTAGGCTGCCCTTTGAACCAATGGCTACCTGCCATCTATGCTATCTTTCTTGGTAGATGGTTTTCCTGGTGGCACTCACATTCGCTCGGTGGGTGAGTGAGCTCTAGGTCCTAGTGTCAGAAAGACCCTGCATCAGGTTCTGTAAGAACCAGGTGGTGCTTCACACGCACCTCAAGTTCCTTCCAAAAGTGGTCGTCTCATTCCACCTCAGCCAGTCGGTCAGAGTCGGTCTTGCATACCCTGAACTGTAAGAGGGCGTTGGCCTTCTATATCCAGCATATGCAACCGCATCGGAAGGCTTCTCAGCTTTTCGTTTCTTACAACCCCAGTAAGCTGGGGATGGTGGTATCTAAGCGTACGCTGTCCACAATGTTCCCTCTAATTTTCTGTAGGCTGTGTGCGTATAAAATATCAGCTGTGCAACTTTTGAAGGAAGGTTAAATTTTTGTGCGCCACATAACGACACTTGGAGTTATATACTTCAAAATTTGACTACACGTCAGAATACAGTATGTACACCACATTGATTTTAATCAAATTAAATGAAAATAGACGAATACTAAATGAAGTGGAAAATTTCTAGTAATTACAATCACAACTTTTTAAATTTTAAGAAGTCTGTTTTTTTTCTATCAGAATCAGAACTGTAATTTTTGTGCGCTCTGTTGTAAAGTATGTGCGCTCGCTCGGCGAGGTGTGTGTGCGCGCGCACACGCGCACAGCTTAGAGGGAACAGTGGCTATCCACCTAGGTGGCAGACTGCATTGCCTGGACATACAGGGCAGCCGAACTTCCAATGGAAGGTCGGGTTACGGCCCATAGGGTTAGGGCCATGGCGGCATCAATGGCTCATTTGCGCTCTGTTCCTTTGGCAGACAACTGCTGAGCCGCCACCTGGTCTTTGAGTCAGACTTTCGCAACCCATTATTGCCTGGACAGGGAATCCTTGCGGGACAGTGCCTTCAGCCAGGCTGTTCTCCGTAACCTTTTCCGAAGTCTAGGCAACTCCTGCCCTCCGACCCTTCTGTGTTCAGGCTACCAGAGTGCTATTCCCTTAGTTTACATTGCTATTGCAGCTGCTTGCCGCTCTCGTAGAGGGAGCCTTTAGCTATGGGTTCTCGGTAGCCTATAGCTGGGAAGTCTCTTATGTGAGGACTGACTTCCTGCTTGTTCCCGGAGAAAGCGTAGTTACTCACCTGTAACAGGTGTTCTCTGGGGACAGCAGTAATCAGTCCTCATGACCCTCCCTCCTCCCCTAGGAGTTGCAGTCCTATTATATTAGTTCTATTTGCCGTCTTTTTAGCTATGTCATTTGACTGAGCAAGATGGCACCCTTGGGCGGGAAGGGGACCGCGCATGCGTGATGGCAACTCCCAAAGGCTTTCTCTGAAAGCTGGGGATTTGCTCTACACTAGGGCTCCATCGGCACCGACGTCACCCATATGTGAGGACTGATTCCTGCTGTCCCCGGAGAGCACCTGTTACAGGCGAGTTACTACACTTACTGTTGGGTGTTTAAATATCATTGTGTTGGTTGGAATAGTTTGTGTGCTGGAGTGCTATTGACAAAGCTAGCATTGTATTTTGTGTTTTGTTTTGTGACTTTTTGTTTTTCCCCTTTAGTAAACTACGAGCAAAGCTTGGCCTGAAACCTCTGGAGGTAAATACAGTGAAAAATGGTGAGTCATTCCACGGAGGTAATCTTAATCCTTTTCCCTTCTTTTGTGTTGTACATAGCATAGAGATCCAGTAGCCATTTTGATCCTGGAGAAAACGTGAGACTGTGTTACAGTCCTTTATTTTTGATTCTGAGCCAAAGCTTTATGAGCTTTCAAGATAGAGAGATTATTATCTTGGCTTGTCTGAAGACCTATGAATCTTGAAAGCTTGTGTATAGCATCATTGGTGCCTAAGTTTTACATATCTCTGATTAAAAAGCATTCTTGTGTCTGAAGCTGGTTTTAACTGTGGAGGCATATAAATATAAAATAACATAATAAAGAATTCTTCCTAATTTTCCCTCCATTGCAGTCCAGATGAAGACTGAGAAACACAGAATTGAATACACCTCCTTAAATAGTCTGTGCCGTCATGCCAACTCCGTATGTCTCATTCTTCAGCAGGTGGATGATCATAGCCTGTGTTTTGCTCGTACTGATTTTGTGCTGGGTCGCATTGGGGTGCAGAACCTGATGGATCCGGTTCTTTCCCCTAGCCACCCGTTAGTCTTGCCTTTGGGGTCTGCAGGTTGGTGGCTGTTCCCTCTTTCCCTCTCCCCAACTCTTGGGAGAGGGCCAGAGGTTAAGCCTTGTTCTGCCCATTTACTGTTTAAAAAAAAAAAAAAAGACCAGAGCATAGGGGATAAGCAGCGGAAGCCACAGGAAACCCTCACAGCCATCAGGAGCCGGTAAGAGGGATTTTCTTAGTGTATTCCTCCTTTCCAGTCCCGACCTGTAGATAGTCGCCTCTCACCAGCAGCTGGGAGACTGAGCGTGTCAGGTTCTCTGACCTCGCCATAGAAGGGCAGCTAGCACCTTCCACCAGCCCCCAGCATTTGCCTCCAAGCAGCTGGAGAGATGGAGACTCATTGAAGGAGCAACTATGAACTTGGGCGGGTGCTGGGTGCAGGGCTGGCCCTTCTAGTAGTTTGGGGGACTTTGTGCACTGAATAAAGTCTGTTTTGATTTAAAAAAAAAAAAAAAAAAAAGGATTAAGACTAGAAATGGAGCGCAGGGCTGATGGGTAGCAAGAAGCCCCTTCTGGGGAGGCATTGGGGGCCCAGGAAGGGAAAGGACTCAGTGGCTTCCACATCTGGCGAGGAGTAAGGAGCTGCTGACTGGAGAATGCTAGTCAGTGAAAGTGTGTGCACTCCAGGAGGCCAGTACTGCCGAAGCTGTACTGTTAGCTGAGCAGCTGTTGGGGGAAACATTGCAGCCGGCCGCTACTTCAGGAGAAGGATTTTCCTGCTTGATGACCTTGAGGAAGGACACGAATTAGGGCATACAGCTCATTGGAGGTTTGCAGTGGGCGTCAGATTGCGAGGGGACTCCGGGTTTGCGTGGGAAATGCCACCATTGTTCAGGGCCCTTGGTCAAGTGGAAGGTTGGACTTGGGGGGTGGGCTGGATGCTGAGGGAGCCTGCCCTCGCAGTTGGTTGGGTTTTTTTCTGGCCTTTCTGCGGTCCTTGAAGAAGCTGGAGCACTTGGGTAGGTGAAGCATTTTCATTGCTGCTCCATAAATTTGCTGCTATTTTCAGCATAGAGCTGGACCCAGGCCAAGGGACATTCTGGCCTTTGGGGTGGCTTCGGGAAGGTGCAGCTTTATTTCCGGGCAAGACTATATCCCTAGACCCAACTGCCTAGCTCTTGTTAGGGATCAGTCTCGGCTGCTGGCTTCTGCCTTGGTTATCAGGCAGAGGCCAAGTCGGCTGAGGAAGGTTTTTTTGAAAGGGAGGATGGACCTAACTCCTCGAGGAACGGAAGAACCTTCCCTACTAAGAGGGTCCATCTTCTCCCGCCCCTGGCGAGGTTACTCCTGCTCCACTGGTACTGGAGCCTAGAGGCAGGGGATTTAAGTCTCCTAGACCCATCCAAATCTGAGGATTCACTCCCAGGGGGTTTTTCACCTGAGTTTGTCCTGCTCATGTACAAGGCCTTTTGCACAAAGCTGCGAGATGAAGAGGGACTGGTTGACTCCCAAGGGCAAACTAGGAAGTGAGCCTTCTCCCTCTTGGACAAGGACAGAAGTGGAGCTCAGCCCTAGTTGGAAGCATATGGAAACTAACTCTTAGGAGGACCTGGGTTGTGCTTATTCAGATAAGGCCGAAGACTTTGGGATGGAAGTGGACATGGAAGCAGAGGCTTTGGCGTTTGAGGAAGGTGAGATCCCATAAGAGGAAGAATCTCGCATTGTTCGTGTTTTCTGTAGAGAGGAGTTGGCGATATTAATCACACATTCCACTAAAGTCTTTAATATGGCGACTGATGCCCTAGTAGAGGAAGAGCCGCTAGAGGACCCATTGTTTCAAGTGGTCAGAAAGACCTAGACTGTTTTTCCTCTGCATCGGGTGTTCAAACAAATGATTCAAGATGAACGGGACATCCCAGAGATGGCCCTTAAGGGTACGCAAGCTATGGCCCAGCTCTATCCACTACCAGATTGGGATACATCATCAATGTAGCCTCCTTGGTGATGGCCCCACCCTTATACGTAAATCCCCCCCCCCTTTTATGTAACGCCGCTTTGACCCGGTGAAAAGCGGGATACAAATACAGCTAAATAAAATAAATAAATAAGGAATATCTCCAGGAACAAGCAGGAATGTAGTCATCACATATGGATATTGTCGGTACCGACGGAGCCTGTGTGGGAACGCTCCCCAGTGTCCAATTAGAACGCTTTTGGGAGCATCCCACAGCGCCTGCGTGCTGCCTTCCCGCCTTTCCCAACTGCCTCTCTCCAGTTCTTCTTTTTCCGCGGAGCCAGCAGGTCGTATTCCTGTCACCGCAGAAGAATTTATTTTTTCTTTATTTTTTTGTGGTCGCGTCTGCCTTCTTCGATGCTCTACCGGTACCGCAGTTCTTTCTTTTCTTATTTCTACAAAAAAAAAAAAATATATATATATATATCTGTTTTCCATTTTCTTCAGGTGCATGCGCCTTTTTGGGCCTTAGGCCCGAAAACGTTCCTTAACATGGAAAAACCTGCCTCGGGTTTTAAAAAGTGCACCAAGTGTGGCGGTACCATTTCCGTCACCGACACCCATGAATGGTGTTTAAAATGTTTAGGTCCTGAGCACTCCATCATGGATTGTGTCCGGTGCCATGATGTCTAAAAGAAGTCGGCAGAACTGAGCTGCCAAGCTCGGTACCCTGTTTAGCTCTGATGCGGCTTCAGTGGCATCGACGTCTTCCAGGGCTGCTGCTTCCTCCCGTGGATCTCAGGTAACTAAACATAAATCCAGCCGGTCCTCGAAGGGTAGATCTCCTTCTAAGCATCGAGATGCCTCTGGTGTTGCCCTCAAGGATTCTGCACCGGCAAAATTACCCCGGCGGGAGGCTTCGGCTTCCAAAGCGTTATCGGGGTTCCAGGATGTTCTCGATGGCTCTTCCTCGACAGATCTCCTGGTGCCATGCTTTGGAGTACTGGTGGTCTCCACCGGTACCGACATCCAGGCATTGGTGGCGTCTATGGACCAGAGAATTCTGACCATGGAACGCAGTCTGTCGGCTTTCCTTGCGGCATTGATGACCTTGGTACCGCGACAGACAACTCCACCGGCACCGATAGCATTGACATTGGCATCGGTGTCTGCTATGCTGGTACCCTGTCCTCCGATGCCCTCCGGTACCGATTCTCCGGTACCAGTTATTCCCGGTACCAACCTTGGTTGGTACGGGTATCGGGCTCTGCAGGAGCATCCGGACAGACGATACTTCGAGTCCTCAGATTCTGCAGCGATGCTTCTTCCAGAGGAGTCGTCCTCCCCTAAATGTAGGATGTCTCCTCCAGAGGACATGTCCTTCCAAGACTTCATCAGGGAGGTGACTCGGGCCTGTCCATTACTGTGGCCCCTGAAACAGGGCCAAGGAGTTGGAAATTTTACAATATCCCAAAACTCCTAAAGAGGCAGCTACCTTACCCATTCATGAGATTCTATATGATCTCATGTTGAGGATGTGGGAAACATCTCTTACCACCTCCTCATTCTCATAGATTGGATACTATGTATCGTGTCCCTCCTTGTCCTGGGTTCCATAAGACTCAGCTTCCTCACCACTCTATTGTGGTGGAGTCAGCTATGAGAAGGATCAGAAGTGCAAAAAGACATGCCTCTAATCCTCCAGGATGTGAATGCAGAACCCTGGATGCTTTTGGATGTAGTCTTTCAAGCTTCCATGCTTGCTGCAAGAATCAGTTCCTATAGTCTCTACATGGGAATGTTCCTAAAGGAGGTTACAGATAATTTACAGACTTTAAGTCCTTTTGTTTCTGAGGATAAAAGACAGGACTTTCTCACTTGGGTCAGACATGCCCAAGATGTCTCTAAATTCCCCAACCATGCAGCCTTTAACTGCTTTGAGTGTATAAGCAGAACCTCGGCTATTGCCATAGGTGCACGTAGAATTGCTTGGCTCCAGGCATCTGATTTAGAGCTCTGGGTACAAGAAAAATTGGGAAATATCCCTTGTACTGGTGAGAACCTGTTTGGTAAAGATTGGCAGGAAAAAGCCAATGAAATGGATGCTGAAAATTCCACCTTGGATAGACTATCCAAGTCCACTGCTGATCCTGTTAGAAAGAAGTTGTTCAAGAAAACATCTTTTTCTAAAAAGAAAAGATTTTATCCTGCTTATGGTTAGCAGGCATCTTCTGCAGGTCAGTTTTCAACCAAACGTCAGCAACCACCCAAACAGAAGAAAGCAAAGGCTTCTAGGCCTCCACCGGCCCAGCAGCCTCAGCCTCCTCAGGGCCTTTGACTTTCAGCTAGAGAACTTAGCCTTTCTGGTTCTGGAAGGACCAGAACCGTCCACCATTCCAGGAAGGTTATGTCATTTTGCCCCCAGATGGGGGCAAATAACAGCAGAGCATTGGACACTCTCCATCATAAAAGAGGGGTACAAACTTCATTTTTCAAGCATGCCCCCTCACACAGTAGTGAAGCAGTTCAATTCTCCGACCTCTCTCATCAACCTGTTAGGTCAGGAGGTTGCCATCTTTCTTGCCCAAGGGGCAATAGAAGAAGTGCCTCTTCATCAACAGGGCACAGGGTTCTATTCCCCTTATTTTCTTATCCCAAAGAAAACAGGGGGATACAGACCTATCTTAGATCTCGGAGAATTGAACAAATTCCTTGTTGAAGAGAAATTCAAAATGATTTCTCTCGGAGCTCTGCTTCCATACCTTCAGAGTCAGGATTGGCTTTGTTCTCTAGATCTCAAGGATGCGTACACCCATGTCCTCATCCATCTAACCCACAGAAGGTTCCTTCGGTTCCTTCTTCAAGGGTCATTCCATGTCAAGTGGTCTAGTATATAAAAAGCGCCCCACTCGACCATCTTGGATTTTGCTGAAATTTTTTATGCACACTACCATGTGTCTCAAACTAATTTTGGTAAAGTTTTAGATTCTCTCGTGGAATACTTTCTGAGATATAGTTGTTTGTCTGATCACATACCTTGACTTTGTACAGTACGAGTCTGAGATTTCAGCAACTTTGAGAACCTATATTTTCTTTGCTATTATAAAAAATGAAACTTGACTATCCTGTACAACCTTTTGCGCTCTATTTAATGACACTAATGATAATATTTTTTGAATATGTCGGAAGTAGATATATTGCAGCAAAGTCAGCCAAAGAAATTGACGTTCTAAAAAAATTAAAACGACATTATGCAGCTTCCTAAATCAAGTAAAAAGTATGAAATTTTGCACATAATACCTCTATGTACTGAAGTTCTTGAATTTATAATTTCATGCTCTTAGCATTCTCCGTTAGTTTACAAATTAAGTGTAAAGTTGATGATTTTTAGCAAAAACGTAAAAATAGGGTATTTTTAACCTCCTTTTACACAAAAGTATCATCTAAAATCGTTTTGAAACCAATTTCATTAGAGCATGTTTTAAGCTTTCAAGAAAAGCGGATTTAATTTACTAACCCTGGCGTACAATACCCTGAAAAGAGGGCTAAACATAGCGGACATTACCATGCTTGACAAAGGCATATAATTCAACCTGCAGTTCTAACGTTATCCAAATGTTATATTTAAAACTCATTTATTTCCATAGGAGTTGCTCAATAACTGTTAAGTGCATATATGTCGTGAGCTTAACGTATAGATTTTCAGATTAGCATTAGTTGGTACACATTTACTAATTAATTTACTTCAAAATGGACATCGACGAATCACTTGATAACAATCCTCCTATGCCTGAATGTACCGTTGGACAAAAATTGTCATCAAAATGTCACCATGGCTCATTTTATTTCAATAAAACTGGGCTCAATTCTGTGAGCTGCTTGTCAGCAAGCGAGAAATTGCTTATTACTCGACGATCAGAAGTTGACCTTACAGGCAATGACAGTATCTGCTTGCATCACCAAGCACAGTATCTCAGCAAATATGAAATGAACCAAAAGTCGTGTTGCAATCCATTTGAAAAGCAGAATCACGTCACTAAAAGTGGATTATCAAAAGTAACTTTAGCCATGTCTGAGGGCTTGAAAAAAGTGACCAAAATGAATGTAAAGCCAGGACAGAAAATTTGCATCAGGTGCAAAGCAAAATATGCTTCTATGGTTGAAGCCACAGCATCTTCATCTTCGGATGATTTTGATCCAGATGCCTTGGACACCCTTGATCAAAGCTTGACTGCTTTAGGCACTTCTCCATTAAAAATACGAAGAATAAGCAGTAGAGACAAAGCTGGCTATTTGAAACAAAAGATTAAGCGCACACAGAACGTGGTAACAAAAAAAATAATGTCTGCTGCTGGAGTGGCTGACAACGTTGAACAATCTAGGCTATCTGCAGAATGCAATCTATGTAGCGATTACACTGAGCTTATTAAAGAAATGAAAGCAAAGATTGATATATCCAATAGGTCAACAAAAGTTTAATTGTTGACTTTGGCCCCAAAAAGTTAGTCAATAAGGAAACAGCAATGAAGTTTGGCTTTTCTGAACGTTGTGATAAGGAAGCTTATCATAGTTCAGGAAGGAGCTATAGAAAAGGTGAAGTGACTCTGAACAAGCAACCTGTCAGTTCTGATAGAAATAAGAAAACAGAATTTTCCCATAAAAGACTACCAGTCCCAGAATGCACCAGGTTTCCAACAGCCATTAGAGGAGCTGAAGTGGGGAAACGTGTGTTCAATCAGGAGGGCTATGAGGTAATCCCTAAGCACTCATCTCAAAGGGCAGGGCCTGATTCAGCACAGCTGCGCTGTGTTAGGGAGGATCACTCATCTAAGCAGAATAAGAGTAGAGTTTATTCTACAGAGGACCATCTTCATGATCACCTTGGATATCCAGAGAATTATCCTCAGTTTCATCTGAAGGATCATCAGAAGCAGAAGCCAAACTGGACGGACAGAGAGGGAAAGAGACCCTCTGGAAGAAAGAGGAGAAAAGCCTTTGAGAGGTCTAGAAGAGTCCAAAGCAGTAGTATACTGGGAGGTATTCCAAGGGCCAGCATACACCATTGGACTGGGGAAAGCCAAAGGAATGGTGCTGCAGAGCTAGAAATCACCAGAGGCTACCTGTGAGGGAGATGGCTGCACGTGGAAGGGACCCTAAGACCTGTGCCAGAAGGTATGTGAAGAGAGATCCAGTGTCCAGGGATCTGGATTGGAAGGCTGGACATAAGAACTGGACTACATACTGGCCAGGCTATATAGAGAGGAACTCTAGCAGCAATGGAAGCTCAGGTATGAACACTGATCTATGCCCTAGCTATAACCTTGAAAGACAGCAGGGAAACAAGTATTCTCCTGAAAATGCTCCATTGAGAGATTCATCTGTGCCAATCCATGATATTGAACCCATGCTTGTTGAACAAGGGGGAATAATAGCAGATGAGGATCCTGTTTATATGGACTGTTCTCTATCCAAACTCCGTTGGTAACTTTCTGTTATAAAGTACAGCAACCATCACAAAGAAATAAAAATTTGTTCTTTAATCTACCTAGAAAAGCTCCTGAAGCAGGATTTGACCCCCACAGTAGAAAGCAAGCCAGCTAAGGGGTTTCAGCTGGATAAACTGCTAGCAATTAAGCCTTACCTAATTGCTTGTGAGCTAGGAGAGAATCACTTCTGTATCTATGTGGGAAGTAATCAGAAGTTAACCTGAAAAGAACAGTTTGTTTCTTGCTTTGTGGCTTTTCATTTGTTGTTTTCCTGATTTTGACTTTGTTTTTCCAAGTTAACACTGAAAGCAAGTAACCTAATTTATGTGCTACCAAGCATATCTGTGTTGGGAGAAATAACCCCATAAATAAATATCATATTGGCTTTACCCAAGAGCACAACTAAATTATTGTCAGCAGCTGTGTCTGGTGTGAATGAACTACATTGCCCACAATACCTTGCAAATCATATAGAAATATGCACTTGCCAAGAGTGTGAAGATTCTCACCCAGGCAGCCGTCTGACAACGTATGGTCAAAATGGCCTGAAAAGTCAGAGACAAAGGCATTTGTGCTTTACCTGATGCAAAATTGGCAAACCATTATCAGAGGAAGTCGCTAAAAGAGTCAAGGATTTCTATGAAGTTGATGAATGTGTCCTGGCAAAAAAAGACTGCATTTCAGTGCGACTCGATGGTGTCAAAGTTCATAAACAAAAACTGTTGCTGTTGTGTAATCTTAAAGAGTTGTATGTAGCATATCATAATAAATTTGGAGCAGAAATCGTTTTTTCAAAATTCTGTGATCTCATGCCAAAGTGGTGTCTGACTGTTGGTGCTTCAGGCATGCATTCTGTTTGCGTCTGCAATATACATCAGAATGTAAAGCTCATGCTGCAAGGTGCAAATATTAGAGGACTACAAGCTGCTAATGGAAAAGACAGTGTGTGACCTGAATTCCAAGGAATGTATGCTACAAAGATGCCAAAGCTGCCCTGGCAAAGAATCACTTGTAGCGTATTTGGATGAAATATTCCAGGATTATGATGCAGAGGAATCAATTGAATTCAAACAATGGATTCACACTGACCGAGAAACACTGGAAACAAGCATATTAACAGTGGACAACTTTGTTGAAAAACTTTCAAGCAAAATTTGGAAGCTGACAGGCCATCATTTTGTTTCAAAACACCAAAGTGAATATCTGAAGTCACTGAAAGCTGACTTAAAAGAAACGGAGTTCATTGTTTTGATGGACTGCCGAAAATTACTCATTCGTTGTCCAAGATGCTGCAGGGCTTTCACTGGGAAAATTCACAAGCCACAGTACATCCATTTGTTGCTTATTATGCAGACAAAGTGGGCACCTTGCAAATTGTTAATTTTTGCATAATTTCCGATCATATGCAACACGATACTGTGTCAATACACATGTTTATTCAGAAGTTTATTGAATTTTTGTTGACCCAAGCAGATGTTACGAAAATATACTACTTCATAGATGGCTCAGCAGCGCAATATAAAAACTACAAAAACTTTGTTAATTTATGCAACCACAAAAATGATTTCAATATCGAGGCTGAATGGAACTTTTTCGGCACAAGCCATGGAAAATCACCTTGTGATGGGGTTGGTGGCACAACTAAATGTTTGGCAGCCTGAGCAAGTCTACAAAGACCTTCGTCTGACCAAATATTGACACCAAAAGATCTGTATAACTTTTGTGACCAAAATAATATACACGGAATTAAATATATTTGTCGCAAAAGGTGAAATTGAAAAAAGCAGGAAGTTTCAAGAAGAAAGGTGGAAAGAAAGCAGCACAATAGCTGGCACTAAAGAGCATCACCAATTTGTACCAGTTGACTCAAACTTGGTTTGTGTCAGCAGAGTTTCAAATGATACAATAAGTTTTTTAGCCAAAATTTCCAATACTGCTATTTTGTATTTGAAATTATCTGAGTTGTCCCTTGGTTGCTACGTAGCTTGCATCTATGACAACAAATGGTGGATTGGCAATGTTGTTGAAGTTTCAGCTGAGGAAAATGATGCATTGATAACATTTATGTATCCTCAAGGTCCTGCTCATTCGTTTTATTGACCAGAAAGGCAAGATGTTTGCTGGATTCCAGAGCAGCACCTCCCTCATTAGCATGCTCCCTGCACCTTCAGTTACATCATCTGGCCGACAGTATCAATTCCCAGAATCCATTTTGAAGGAAGTGGCTTGCAAACATAACAGAATGTGAAAAAATTGCTAACATTAAAATTGAGGTGAGTACTTCGGCTTGGGAACCATATAAGATACACAATTTAGGCTTGGGAACCTAGGATAAGATGCCCAATCATTGGCTCGGGAACCAGCTAGACACCCACTGAAGGCTTTGGAACCTCAAATAAGAAACCAAATTAAAGGCTTGGGAACCTAGATTAAGAAACCCACCCGTGGCTGGTATTGCACAGCTATTGGGCGTGACCTCTATGGTGATGGGGTTGCCAGTTCATGTTCCTGAACTGGTAATAACAATGTCACCATGGACCAACGCAATACAATATTGATAATTTTTCAATATAAAAATGTTAAAACAAGTATGATTCAAAAAATTAATAATATGATGATATATACGCTGTTGCCATGGCAATGTCCGCTGAATTTTGTCCTCTTTTTAGAGCACTATATGCCAGCGTTAGTCAATCAAATTAACTTTTTTAGGGAGTTTAAAACATGCTCTTTCTAATGGTGGTAGTTTGAAAACATTTCTAGAAGATACTTTTGTGTAAAAGGGAGTTAAAAATACCCTATTTTTAGCCTTTTTGCAAAAATTATCAACTTTACACTTAATTTGCAAATTAATGAAAAGGGCTAGGAGCTTGAAATTATAAACACAAAAACAGTACCACGAGATACTATGCCTCAAATTTCATGTTCGTTGTTTACTTATTTCAGGAGCTATGCAATGTTAAACTTTTAATTTTTTTAGGCCACCAATTTCTTTGCCCGACTTTGGTGCAATGTGTCTATTTCTGACACAATCAAAAAAGATTATTATTAGTCTCATTAAAAAGAGCGCAAAAAGATGTGCAGGGTAGTTAAGTATCTCCAGGAACAAGCAGGAATAAGTCATCACATATGGGTATGTCGGTACCGACGGAGCCCGCGCGGGAAAGCTCCCCAGCTTTTCAGATTAAAAGCTTTTGGGGCCTCCCACTGCACATGCGCGCTGCCTTCCCGCCTTCCTGACCAGCTCTCGTCAGTTTCTTTTTTTCCGCGGAGCCAGCAGGTCGTGTTCCTGTCACCGCTGAAGAAATTGTTAATTTTATTGTTTTCTTTAGACCGCGTACCTGCCTTCCCCATTCTGAAACCGGTACTGCCGGTCTCTTTCTTTCTTTTAAAAAAAAAAATATATATATATATTTTTCTTTTCTTCAGCACAGCTTGGTACTTTGTTAGGCCTTCAGGCCTACACAAATTCTCCTCATGGAGAAGCCAGTTAGAGGATACTCTGCTTCTTCAGAGGATTTTAACTCCTCTGATGATTCTGATGAGTTCTCCCTTGATCTTCCTGAGGAGCCTTCTTCTCCTAAAAGGAGAATGTCTCCACCAGAGGATTTGTCCTTTCAGGACTTCATCATAGAAATAGCTAAAGGTCTTTCTATTGCTTCATCCTCTGAAAAGGAACCCAGATCAAAGAAACTGGATATTTTAGGATACTCTAAGTCTCCTAAAGAGGCAGTCACCCTGCCTATCCATGAAATCCTTCAAGAACACTTGATGGACTTATGGGAGGCTCCTCTAACATTGTCTCCTTCTCGCAGGTTGGACACCATGTATCGTGTCCCCCCTTCTCCTGGTTTCCAAAAAACCCAGTTGCCTCACCATTCTATTGTGGTGAAGTCTGCAATGAAGAAGATAGAGTACCAAAAGGCACTCTTCTACTCCTCCAGGGCGAGAATGTAAGACTCTAGACTCTTTTGGCAGGAAAATTTTCCAGGCTACTATGCTTATAGCCAGGATTAATTCCTATAGTCTTTACATGGGCATGTTTCTCAGTGAAATCGCTCTAAAAGTTCGGCATTTTGCCCCCTTCATCCCTGAGGATAAAAGGGAGGAGTTCATTTTCTTAGTGAAACACCTTTTGGATATTTCAAAGTTCTCCAACAGGGCAGCTTTTGATTCCTTTGAGGGTGCTGGTAGGGCTTCGGGCATTGCTATAGCAGCCCGACGTCTTGCTTGGCTCCAGGCTTCTGATCTAGAACCTTGGGTCCTAGATGACTTACGGAATCTGCCCTGTACAGGTGAGAACTTATTTGGTGAGGAGTGGCAAATTAAGGCCACTCAAATGGACGCAGAAAATGCCACCTTAGATAGACTTTCTAAGTCTACCTCCACTCCTGCCAAAAAGAAGTCTTTTAAGAGGCCTTATTACAAGAAGTCCAGATTTTCCACAAATACTGGCCAACAATCCTCTCAGCCTCGTTTTGCTGCTAAACGTCAGCAACCTAAACAGACAAGGTCAAAGCCTGCGGTGTCTGCTACGCCTCAGCAGGCTCAACCCCCTCAGGGGTTTTGACTTGCCCCTAGAGAACTTAACTTTTCTGGCTCTAGAACAACCAGAGCCCCTCACCATACCCGGAAGGTTAGCTCACTTTGCTCCCAGATGGGAGCAAATTACATCAGAGCAATGGACCCTCTCTATCATCAGAGAGGGTTACAAACTCCATTTTTCCGACCTTCCTCCTTATACTATGGTGAGGCAGTTCAATTCTCCCCCATCTCTCCTGACCCTCTTGGGTCAGGAAGTCTCCTCCCTCCTTGCCCAAGGGGCAATAGAGGAGGTCCCTCTTCTTCAACAGGGGACGGGATTCTACTCCCCTTATTTTCTAATACCAAAGAAGACAGAGGACTTCAGACCAATTCTAGATCTGAGAGAATTGAACAAATTTCTTTTCAAGGAGAAATTCAAAATGCTTTCTCTGGGCATTCTCCTTCCATACCTTCAGAGTCAGGATTGGCTTTGTTCTCTAGACCTAAAGGATGCGTATACACACATACTCATCCACCCATCCCACAGAAAATACCTTCGATTTCTGTTTCAGGGACAACATTTCCAGTACAGAGTACTCCCCTTCGGTCTAGCCTCTGCTCCAAGAGTGTTCACCAAATGCATGGCAGTCGTAGCTGCCTTTCTAAGAGGCCTGGGAATTTTCATATTCCCATACCTGGACGACTGGCTCATCCGAGCTCCATCTCAGTCCCAGGCCCAAATTTCCCTGGACCGCACAAGGCGTCTTCTGCAGTATCTGGGACTGGTAGTAAACCTTCCCAAGTCTCAACTAATCCCTACTCAGTCTCTCGAGTTCATAGGGGCCCAGTTAGACACCATCACTGCGAGGGCCTACCTGCCTCAGCTCAGGGCCCAACGCCTGCTGAGTTTGGCCTCCCAAGCTCAGTCCAGCAGTCATTTGACAGCCCGGGAAATGCTGCGACTTCTGGGCCACATGGCCTCCACGGTACATGTGGTGCCCTACGCTCGTCTGCATATGAGAGCAGCTCAATGGACCTTGGCCACCCAGTGGACTCAAGCATCTGGAGCGCTCTCCGACCAAATACTCACCTCAAGCCGTCTGTTTTGGTCCCTCCAATGGTGGACATCCACCAAGAATCTGTTGTTGGGGGCCCCCTTCCAACCTTTGTTGCCCCAAGCAACCCTCACAACAGATGCCTCCCAGACAGGGTGGGGAGCTCATCTTCAGAACCTCTCCACTCAGGGCACTTGGTCTCCACAGGAGACCACCCTTCATATCAACCTCCTGGAACTGCGAGCAATTTACCTTGCCCTCAAGGTCTTCTATACCCTCCTTGTCAACCTGACTGTCCTAGTTCAGACAGACAATCAGGTAGCCATGTTCTATATAAACAAACAAGGAGGGACAGGCTCTCTGTCGCTTTGCAACGAAGCTCTCAGATTATGGGCCTTCGCCAGAGAGCATCAAATTCACCTTCTTGCAGTGTATCTTCCAGGAGTTCAAAACTCTCGTGCGGACAGACTCAGTCGAGTTCTGCTTCCACACGAATGGTCCCTACATATGGACCAGATATGCAGAATCTTTCAGGAATGGGGGACCCCGGACATAGACCTCTTTGCAAGTCCGTGGAATGCCAAACTTCCCCGGTTCTGTTCCAGAACTCAGTGTCAGGGAGCTCAGGCCCACGATGCCTTCCTCCTGCATTGGGGTCAGGAATTCCTCTATGCCTTTCCACCCATTCCTCTAATATCCAAGACTCTGTTCAAGCTCCAGAGGGATCACGGGACTATGATCCTCATAGCTCCCCGCTGGCCACGCCAGGTGTGGTTCCCTCTACTTCTGCATCTCTCCCAGGGATCCTCCCTGGACCTGGGAGCTGCGCCAGACCTCCTGTCTCAGGAGAAGGGGACTTTGTGGCACCCAAACCCCAAATCCCTACATCTCAGAGCTTGGTTACTGAAGGCCTAAGTCTTCAAGACTTTAATCTTTCTCAGCCTGTGAAAGATATCCTTCATGCCTCTAGGAAACCTTCCACGAGGCGTTCTTATGCTTTCAAATGGAAGCGTTTTTCCATTTGGTGTGCTCAGCAGGGTCTTGACCCTCTAGCACTTCCTTTGAATTCCCTCTTGGACTATCTCCTGCATCTTTCAAATGCAGGCCTTAAGACGAATTCAGTAAGGGTCCATTTGAGTGCTATTGCAGCATCCTTAAAACCTATAAATGGACAACCTGTCTCCTCTCATCCTCTTGTTGCACGTTTCATGAGAGGCCTGACCCTAACTAAACCTCCCATCCGACCTCCCCCGGTAGCATGGGATTTGAACCTAGTTCTAGGTCAGCTTATGAAGTCACCTTTTGAGCCTTTGGACTCTACCTCCTTCAAATTTCTTTCCTGGAAGGTTGTTTTCCTTATTGCAGTCACTTCGGCTCGCCGCATCAGTGAACTGCAGGCTTTAGTGGCTCAACCACCTTATACTAGGTTTCATCATGATAAGGTGGTCCTTAGGACGAATCCCCACTTTATGCCCAAAGTGGTCTCGCCTTTTCATCTTAATCAAGAGGTATATCTACCTGTCTTTTTCCCGGCTCCTCATGCATCCAGTGCAGAGAGGAACCTTCATACTCTGGATTGTAAAAGAGCTCTTGCCTTTTACCTCAATTTTTATTTATTTATTTAACTGCATTTATATCCCGCTTTTCACCGGGTCAAAGCGGACAGGACTCAACCACATCGAAAGTCTTCCCAACTTTTCGTGGCTTTTGATCCTTCTCATTTGGGACTTCCAGTCACCAAGCGTACACTTTCCAATTGGATCGCTCAGTGTATTTCTTTTGCTTACCAGAGTAAGAACATTTCTCTGGAGGGCCATGTCACAGCTCACAATGTGAGAGCCATGGCCACTTCTATGGCTCATCTTCACTCTGTGTCCATAGATCAGATCTGTCGAGCAGCCACTTGGGCCTCGGTTCATACCTTCACAGCCCATTACTGCTTGGACAAGGACTCCTGCTGGGATGCCTTGTTTGGTCAGGCTGTCCTCAAACACCTGTTCCATACTTAAACAACTCCTGCCCACCTTCCCTGGATGGATGCCTGAGATCCATACGAAGATGGTTTACCCTTGGAGGGGGATCTCCCAGGCATCTTAGCTAGGGAGTCCCCATATGTGATGACTTATTCCTGCTTGTTCCTGGAGATAGCACAGTTACTTACCTGTAACAGGTGATCTTTGGGAACAGCAGGAATTAGTCATCACAACCAACCCACCCACCTCCCCTAGGAGTTGTATCTCTATCTATCTTCCTGTCCTCTCTCTCTATTGTCTCAGCTTTAAACTCGAACTGACGAGAGCTGGTCAGGAAGGCGGGAAGGCAGCGCGCATGTGCAGTGGGAGGCCCCAAAAGCTTTTAATCTGAAAAGCTGGGGAGCTTTCCCGCGCGGGCTCCGTCGGTACCGACGTACCCATATGTGATGACTAATTCCTGCTGTTCCCAGAGATCACCTGTTACAGGTAAGTAACTGTGCTTTCATTTCTTATAAACAAATAACAATATTAGGTCTCAAAGTTGCTGAAATTTTGAATCGTACTGTACATGTTCAGGCTATGGGGTCAAACAAACGGCTATATCTCAACAGGTTTAACACCAGAGAATCTAAAACTCTACCAAAGTTCATTTGAGACATGGGGGGGCTCTAAATATAAAATTTAGTCAAAATCCGTGATGGTCATGCAGGGAGCCCTAGACCACTTGACATGGAATGACCCTCAAGGAAAGCACTACCAATACAGGGTGCTTCCTTTTGGTCTGGCCTCAGCACCAAGGGTGTTCACGAAATGCATGGCTGTGGTAGCAGCATTTCTCCGCACTCTGGGAATATTCGTCTTCCCTTACTTGGACTACTGGCTCATTCGAGCTCCAACACAATCAGAGGCCAAGACTTCTCTATCCTGCACAATGCGTATCCTTCAGTATTTAGGGCTAGTAATAAACATCCCAAAATCCAGTCTGACTCCCACTCAGTCTTTAGAGTTCATAGGAGCTCTTCTGGATACCACAAGGGCAAGGGCCTATCTTCCCCAGGCCCGTTGCCTTTGCTTGGTGCAGTTAGCTTCTCAAGCAGTGCTAAAGCCTCATCTAACTGCTCGAAATGTTGCAATTGCTGGGCCACATGGCATCCACCGTGCATGTGGTTCCATATGCTCGCCTCCACATGAGAGCAGTTCAGTGGACTTTATCCACCCAATGGACCCTGGCATCAGGGTGCCTGTCAGACATAATAGCAAACACAAGTCGCCTCATTTTGTCCCTCCAATGGTGGACGTCCACTCAAAATCTGTTGCTGGGGTGCCCTTTTCAACAACCCTTACCCCAAGCAACTCTCACAACAGATGCTTCTCCAAAGGGTTGGGGGAGCTCATCAACAAGACTTCTCCACCCAGGGCACCTGGTCTCCGCAAGAGAGTTGTCTGCATATCAATCTCTTGGAACTCAGAGCAATTTTCCTGGCTCTGCGAGTGTTCCACTTCCTGCTCAGCTACAAGACAGTCCTCATTCATACGGACAATCAGGTAGCCATGTTCTACGTGAACAAGCAGGTGGGAACAGGATTTCTGTCGCTTTGCAACGAAGCTTTGCGACTATGGGCCCTCGCCAGAGAGCATCAGATTCATCTGCTGGCAGTATATCTTCCAGGCATTCAAAACTCTTGGGCGGACAGACTCAGTCGAGTTCTCCTTCCACATGAGTGGTCTCTGCATGCAGACCAGGTGACCAGGATATTTCAACTTTGGGGAACCCCGGACATAGACCTCATTGCAAGTCCGTGGAATGCCAAACTTCCCCGGTTCTGTTCCAGAATTCTGGCTCAGGGGGCTCAGGCCAGGGATGCTTTCCTCCTTTACTGGGGCCAAGACTTCCTGTATGCCTTTCCACCCATTCCCCTAATTCCCAAAACCCTCTTCAAGCTTCAGAGAGACAGAGGCCACATGATTCTCATAGCACCACATTGGCCACGGCAAGTGTGGTACCCTCTGCTTCTACATCTCTCTCAAGCTCCCTCCCTGGAGTTGGGGTCTGCTCCAGATCTCCTATCCCAGGAGAATGGAATGTTATGGCATCCCAATCCCCAGTCTCTGCATCTCAGTGCTTGGTTGCTGAAGGCCTAGATCTCCAAGATCTTCATCTCATCTTTCTCAGCAAGTGAAAGATGTTCTTTATGCTTCCAGAAAACCTTCCACTAGACGTTCTTATGCTTTCAAGTGGAAAAGGTTTACTATTTGGTGTTCGGAAAACGGTCTTAACCCCCTTGCGATATCTCTGGAATCTTTGCTGGAGTATCTCCTCCATTTGTCTAATGCAGGCCTTAAGACAAATTCAGTAAGAGCCCATTTGAGTGCTATTGCAGCTTCTCTTAAACCTTTAAATGGACAGCCTATTTCCTCTCATCTTCTTATAGCAAGATTTATGAGAGGCCTCCTTCTAACTAAGCCTCCCATTAGACCACCTCCGGTGGCATGGGACTTGAGCCTGGTTCTTGGGCAGCTCATGAAGCCACCTTTTGAACCTTTAGCTACCACCGCCTTGAAATTTCTTTCTTGGAAGGTTATCTTTCTCATTGCAGTCACATCACGCCGCATTAGTGAATTGCAAGCACTAGTAGCTAATCCACCTTATACAAGGTTCCATCATGACAAGGTAGTCCTTAGGACTCATCCACACTTTATGCCTAAGGTGGTCTCGCCTTTTCATCTGAACCAAGAGGTCTACCTGTAGGGCTGGTACCCCTGCAATTCTACATGCAAATCTCCGGCCTGCTCAGCAACTCAGGCCTGAACCAAACTGCACAGACAAGATGGATTCTTCACTACGCTTTTGCTGTGTTCAGCTACAAACGACCTCTAAGCAACTGCTTGTGCAGCGTTTCTAAGTGTACATACAGAAGCTATTGTCCGTGGCTGGCCTTGGACACTTGTACATGCCCAGAAGTTACATACTGTTGCCTCTGCCTGATTTCTTACTATGGTGCCTTTGTTTGCAAGAAGCTGCCCATGATCTACCTCCTGATTCGCTGAGAACACCTCAGACTGCCTGGTGCCAACCAGTCATCGGACCTATGACAGAGGATTCTTACACAGAATAATGCAATCTGCACTGAAACTTTAGGGAGAGTTGGGGGGCTTTTCCCACCTGTTCATACAGACTTCTGCACCGGTTCCTCTCTGCTGTGCACTGCGTACCTGATTCCTGCGACCTGACCCTTCCGCAAGACGGCCACTAAGTGTGGGCTAGGCCGTCCTCCAAAGGTCTGAGATAAGACTTTCACAGATACCTCCTGTTCGGACTTACTGCGGCTCGCCTCTGACGGGGCTGGAGCCGCATTAGCTAGGAGCTGCCTCCTTGGACTGCGTTGTTTCTGAGTGCCCGACAGAGCTAAGGTACTGGCTTATCTCTCCTCCGGATGGGCAAGGGGTTAGCAATATATTTCTTGCTTTTCCTCAGTGCAGAGCGAATCAGTGACATCTGGTTACTAATCAGTGATTTATTAAGTTGTCCAAGTGTACATCTGTACTATAACAAATTTCTACCTCATGTTTCTAATTAGCTATATGTGTGTGTATATTTTTCTACCTGGTTGCCTATAATAAAGTCTAATATATATCTGCAGACCAGACTTCTTTCGTGGCTCATTGCCAGAATAACTCACCGAACTTTGGGCTGGGTAATAGTAGCCATTCCCCCTGGACAACAGAGTCTAACTTATTTTTGTGCTACTAATATACCCTACATAATAATGGGGGCTCATCCGGGATGAGTATTTCTGACTGTGCTACGTCTCTCAGAATTTGTGTAATATTTCTGTGCTGTTTATTGTGGTCCAAGCAGCTGTTTATGCTGAGGTTTGTGGCTAGAGAGCATTGTCTGAGACGGCTTTGGAACCCACATTACAGGATCTCTGCATTAGAGTAATTCTTCAGCAGCTATTCCTGTGTTTGTTCTTACAGACAGTCTCAGCTATTGATTTACAATGGCTCACGCAGATAAGGTTGATTTGGCATTCCAGAAATTAGCTTCCCTATGTTGGTCGAAAGATACCTCTGCCGACCACATTGAAAGAATTTCTAAGTGCCTTACAACAGATACGCAAGAGCTTGTTAGGGCTGATAGCTTTTTCAGTGAGTTCCTAGACCGGCTTCTTGCTCATAAGGCTAAATTACCGGTGGATATGGTAGCCGAGCATGCCTGTGTGCTGCATATTTTTACTGACAAACTGCAGAAGGCATTATGTCACCTGCAAACTAAATCTGAATCGCTAGAGTCTGATTTAAGGACAGCTCACAGTCAGCTACAGTGTGCCAAGGATACAGCAAAACAGTGTGAAAAGGAGAGTGCTGAATTACGTCATCAAGTTGACGAACTTCAGGCTGAGGCGACCAGACGGGCTAGCAGTAGCCTCTTTTCCCCAGGTACTACTAGCCTGTGGTGTCTGCGATGCCAAGAGTTAGTGGCTCAGGTTTCTGCTCTTAAGAAGCGGGGTGAACAGGATCAAAAGGAATTGCAGTTTCTGACAGTTTGTAGAACTGAACTAGCCACCCAGACCAAGAGGTTAAAAGCGGACGCTGCTCTTTATGAGCAGCGAGAGAGAGGGCTGAGTTAAATGAGACAGAGACTGCTCTGAATGCAGCAAGACAGCGCACGGCTGGTCTCCAAAGCGAGCTAGCTGTTGCACGTCAGGAATGTGGGCAGGAAATACAGAGAGTTAACCTCGAAATCCAGCAATTAAGAGCTGATTGTTTTGACTTGGCCTATGAGTCCTCCTCTCAGGGTAATGAAACAGAGTACAGGGATAATTTGATCCCTCTAGGCTTCTCAAATTACCAGAGGGTAGATGACGGCAGTTTGCCACTGGAAACCCTGCCCAGTGTAGAAAGGCAGCTTTTCCAGAACAGAGTCAGTTCTCTCCCATCAGTGCATGAGCACAGGAGAGAAACAGGGCGGAGTGAAACACCCTACTCTCGACCCCTCCCCATACAGGGAGCGGTGGAGGGGGGGTTGGGAAGTCCCCCTAGTGATGGAAGACTGTACCAGCAGCGACCACCAGAGGGAGCTGAAGGCAAGCGAAATCCTCTATGCTCCCATGTCCTGCAAGGAAATCAAATAAATGAAGGTGCTTCTGTCGCACAATTACAAATTATCAAGACCTTGCGGAGCATGGTCACACCTTTTGAGAAAACTGGTCATGCCACCATAAATGAACATTTAGCTGCAGTCAAAGATGCCTTTCGGGCACTGAACATTACCAGGGGGGAGGACATGGTTCTGTATCTTCCATGGTCCTTTGATGTACCTTGTCAGCAATTTATTCGGGCCATGGCAGACGATGAAAAGAAGGACATTGTCATCTTTGAACAGGCACTAAAGAAACATTATGGGCCATACCCTGATGATATCGCTGCAAAGCAGGCAGCATTTAGTATGACTCATAGGGAAAATGAAACACCCCGAGAGTTTGCTTACAGACTTAGGCAGACCTTCTTCCAGAGTGACCCTTCTTGGGAAACAATAGAACACCATCAGGAGTTTTGTAATCTTTTCTGTCAGTTGCTCCTTCCATCTATTAAGCCTTATATGTCTGACAAGCGTCACGAACCCCTGTCACGTGTGATAGAACATGCTGAGTGGATTTGGGAAGCTGTTCCCAACATGAGAGCCACCAATTGTGGCAGCACCTCAGAGGCTTCAAGCAAACCCAAGGAGCCAAAACAGAGTGTTAGTGCTGTAAAATCTACTCTTTCGTTGGAAAATAACTCTTCTTCTGCTCCACAGAATCCTCCCAGGCCACCCCAGAATAACCATCATCTGGGTCTAAGCAGCGCTCTGGGAATCAGCGTTTCACTCCGCAGAACCGGAACTGGAAGAGAAAGCCCGGTTTTGACAAATTCCAGGAGCTGGAGAAGAGAATAAGCAAGTTGACAGATATGATGAAGGCTACCATTGCATTCAGCTCCTCACAGGAGGAGGCTTCTGCTAGTAGTGCGCCACCTAAGCCACGAGCAAAGCCTCAGAAGCCAGAGGAGAAACTGGTTGACTCCTCTTCCCCTTCTAATGCGACTGAATGACTAACCGACTTTGTTTCTGTCCCACAGGTCACTATTGAACAGGTGCAGCCAGTTCAGATAGATGCCACCCCATGGACACAGAGCGACAGTCCCGCAATGGACAGCGAGGGTCCAGCCTTCGACACCATCAGGAAGCACAAGTACTTTCTGGGTAAACTCAAGCCAAAAGGACAGGGGTACACTGTTCCTGTTACAATTCAGGATGAGGATCAGGGCATCAGTGACGTGGTTGCCATTGCAGTGAGTTCAGTAGCTAACATTGTCCTTGATACTGACTGCCTGCAGATATTCCTGAAGGAACCTGTGGAAGGTTGTGAGGTGCAAACCCCTCCTCCATCCCATCCCTGCCTAGATCACCCTAGGAGACTGACGGACATATTCTCGGCTGAGAAAGGTCCCTTTATATATGTGCAGGTGGGCATGTCCCAAAAGGAAAGGGCCTACCTATTACCCCACTGTGACCACTCCCTCATCAGTGAGACTCTTTTCTATCGGCTCAAACAACAGCTTACCCTTGATTGGGTAATGGGAGCGAAGAATTCATTCCAAGTGCCTGGGGAAGGGCTCAAGACATTAATGGGCTACTGCAATCTCCCCTTGCAAATTGGGGTCAAAGGTTTTTGGCACACCTTCTCCATCATCAGAGGACTTGAGGTGCCCCTCTCCTTAGGCTCAGATTGCCTTGTTCGACTGGGAACTTATGTGGATTTCATGAACAACATCCTCTGGAGTAGGATGGAAGGAGATCCGGTGGATTTCTCTGGTGCCCGCCCATCCCTACGGGCTGGTCAGACTATTCCTCAAGTCTGTGAAGTGGTCAGTGCAGAAGACACCCACATACCTGGGAGGGTACAGGATTGTCCCCTGCCGATACAGGTGACCCGAGGACATGTGTTCTCAGACAACTTGGTCTTCTTCAGTCCAAATTCCCGTTTTGAGGAGTTGGGCCTAGCCATGGGTCCCATACCCTGCATGGAGGCCACCGCTCCCTCCTTACACTTATTGCTCACCAATCCAAACCCAGATCGCATTCACCTTGTGAAAGGCGAACCCCTGGGATTCCTAGTGGGAGAATCGTTCCCGAGTGTGGAATTGAGTCTCCAGATTATTGGGGAAGCCCCTGTTTCCTGGAACATCTGTGAAGGGGGGGGGGGACCCCTGCGTGTGTACGATCCTCACCCCGAGGCCTCCTCACCTTACAGTTTGTCTGGCCACATAGTGCTGTGACCTCTCAGGTGGTCCTCGAGTCTGACCATCTGATTTTGTCAAGTACACTCGATGAGGCTGTTAGTTCCCTCACCCACCAGGGGGGGGAGCCCCATGCTGTCCAAGCCATCCAGGTCTCCTCTCTCCAAGATGAGATTGAGGAGAAGGTTGAAATACCCTCAAACAAACCTGTTCTGGGATTTGACGAAATGGTTGCGGGAAAACTTGCTGAAGCAGACGCCTGCACTGATGAGTCAGAAAAGGCCCAATTAAAAGAACTGCTGTACCGTCACAAGGACCTGTTTGCCACTGACACCTATGACTGGTCTCACCGACCTACATGTCACCCGTATTCCTACGGATCCAAACAGTAAACCCGTCTTTGTGAGGCAGTATAAAATCCCATTGGCCTCCTATGAATCCGTTCAGGAAATCATTAATTCCCTGGAACAAAAGGGAATTATACGTCAATGCAACAGTACTTACAATGCCCCACTGTGGCCTGTCATCAAGAAGGATTCTAGCTGGCGCTTAGCTTTGGACTATCGCCAGCTTAATAAAAAGGTACCTCTATCCAGATGGCCTATGGCACATCTGGAACAGAACTTAGCCACCATCAAGGGTGCAAGGTACTTTACAAGCCTGGATCTGGCCTCAGGATTTTGGACTATACCTGTCCATCCAGAAGATCAGCATAAGCTGGCTTTTACCTTCGGTAGGCGACAATATACTTGGAATCGGACACTGTTTGGTTATTTGAATGCCCCAGCAGACTTCAATATTTTCCTGCATAAGGCTTTGCCTGATGCTGAGACTAGAGGCACCCTCGTCTATGTAGACGACATTCTGGTGAAGAGCACCAGTTTTACTGACCATTTGCAAGAAATAGAGCATGTTTTCCAGCAACTGAAAGCTGCGGGAGAAAAGCTGTCCTTGTCAAAGGGCCAATGGTGCCGGAAATCCCTCAATTATTTGGGTTACGAAGTTTCTGCTGAGGAACTGCGGCCTCAAAGGAAGAGAATTGTGGCCTTGCAACAACTCAAACGTCCGACCAACGTGAGTGAGCTGCGCTCATTCTTGGGCATTTGCAATTATTCACGCCAATTTGTGAATCAATATGCGGAGATTTCCCGACCCCTGGTCAAACTCCTCAAAAGAGATGAACCTTGGGCATGGAATCCCGACCAAGAGGCAGCTCTAGAAGAGCTGAAGGCGGCTTTTAGTCGAGCTCCCTGTCTTGCCTATCCAGAGTGTGGCAGAGAATTCTTCGTGGAACTAGGTTTCACTGATCACTCTGAGTGCTGTTCTGTACCAGATGCATGACACAGATAGGAAAGTTATTGCCTATGCCAGCAAAGCTTTAACGGAAGTGGAGAGGAAATATTCCGACTGAGAAGTCCTTGTTGTCCACAGTCTGGGCCCTCCAATATTTCCGCAGTTATATCCAAGGTGAGAGGCTGGTTGTTGAGACTCATCACCAACCCACCAAGTGCCTAGGCAGTGATCGGATTAAATCGGGACAAGTGTCAAACAGTTGCATTGTCTCCTGGACCTTAGCACTTCAGGGCTGGCCCCTAGAAGTAAGGTATGCTCTGTCTTTTTTCCCGGACCTCATGCATCAAATGCAGAGAGGAATCTTCATACCTTGGACTGTAAAAGAGCTCTAGCTTTTTTCTTACAAAGAACACAGCAACATAGAAAGTCCTCTCAACTCTGTTGCTTTTGATCCTTCTCATTTGGGACTTCCAGTCTCTAAGAGAACACTATCTAACTGGATTGCTCAGTGTATTTCTTTAACCTATCAGAGTAAGAACCTTTCTCTGGAGGGCCATGTCACAGCTCAGAATGTGAGAGCCATGGCAGCCTCAATGGCTCATCTGAACTCTGTGTCTATTGACGACATCTGTCGAGCAGCCACTTGGGCCTCGGTTCATACCTTCACAGCCCATTACTGCTTGGACAAGGACTCCCGCCGGGATGCCTTGTTTGGTCAGGCTGTTCTCAAACACCTGTTCTATACCTAATCAACTCCTACCCACCATCCCTGGTAGGATGCCAGAGATCCATGGGGGGAAGTTGAGCCCTTCTCAGGGACACACAACGTCTGGGGTCTCTCCCTGGCACCTAAAGCTAGGGAGTCCCCATATGTGATGACTACATTCCTGCTTGTTCCTGGAGATAGCATAGTTACTCACCTGTAACAGGTGATCTCCGGGAACAGCAGGAATTTAGTCCTCACAACCCACCCACCTCCCCTAGGAGTTGTATCTAGCTATCTCTTTTCCTTTCCCTCGCTCTCTCTCTCTTTGTCTCAGCTCTAAAACTCAACTGGAGAGAGGCAGTTGGGAAAGGCGGGAAGGCAGCACGCAAGCGCTGTGGGATGCTCCCAAAAGCGTTCTAATTGGACGCTGGGGAGCGTTCCCGCGCAGGCTCCGTCGGTACCGACAATACCCATATGTGAAGACTAAATTCCTGCTGTTCCCGGAGATCACCTGTTAAAGATGAGTAACTATGCTTTTTCCGCTATCCAAGATGAATGCTGCAGTGGCGGCGGTCACGAAAAAGATCACTATCTCGGTGGAGGGCGGGTCGGCGATTTAAGGGTGCGCAGGATCGGAAGTTGGAAACCCTCTTCAAGCAGGTGTTCGAGATTAATGCATTAACCTTGCAGGCCTTTGTTTTCAGAGCTTTTGTGGCCCAAACCTGTTTGCATTGGGCACAGATGGTGTGGGAGGGCGCAGCAGACTTGTAGTTGCTTCCACCAGAGGTTAAGTTAGTTACAGTTCGGAGCAGCCTACTTGGTGGACACTTTTTATGATCTGATTAGAGGATTGTCCAAAGGCATGGCCTTGGTGGTTGAATAATTGGGCAGCAGACATCTCCTCCAAATCCCAGCTCAGCAAACTTCCTTTTTGGGGGAAGCTGTTTGGAGATGATCTTGATACGTTGGTGAAGGATCTCAGGGAGTTGAAAGGAGGCAGGTTCCCAGAGGGCAAGCAGAAGACTGTTCATTTCGTGGGCCTGGTGAGGGGCCAACTGCTGGATTTTTGGTGCTTTCATACTGTTCTGTTTACACCCTATCAGAGAGGATGATTCCCTTCATGGGGGCAAGCTTTCCAAGGGTTTTGAGGGAGAAGCAAAGACTTCTACTCCTCAGTTACCTCTTCTGCCAAGAAAACTGAGAGATTCCAGGCAAGTCCAGGAGAGGTTGGTCAGCTGCGGGACTTCTATAATGCCTGGACCAGTATCACCTCTGACCAGTGGGTGCTGGAAGTCATTAGAGAAGTTGAGTTTACCCTTCCTCTCGCAGATGCCTTTGTCAATTCCCCATGCAAGGCCCTGCAGAAGCTAGAGGCCATACAGGACATTCTACGGCATGTGCTAGTGTTGCAGGCTGTATTGGAGGTGCCTAGAGACCTGTGTAGTTTTGGTTGGTACGTCATATACTTCGTGGTCTCCGAGAAGTAAGGTTCATTCTGTCCCATACTGGATCGCAAGCATTTAAATCGCTGCTTAAGGGAGCCCCGCTTCCACATTGACACTCCACTTGGTTATAGAGGCAAGTCGGGGCAGGCAAGTTCTTGACCTTGCTCGATCTCACATATACTTGCACATTCCCATTTGGCCCTAGCATCATCAGTTCAGTTTTGCGGTGCCCATGGGTTATTTTTAGTTTTGGGCTTTGCCTTTTAGGTTGAACTATTTGATAAACTGAATAGTAGCAAATCACCTGGACCGGATGGTATACATCCAAGAGTGTTGAAAGAACTGAAATATGAGATTGCAGACCTGCTATTAGTAATCTGTGAACTTTCATTAAAATCATCTGTAACACCTGAAGATTAGAGGGTCGCCAATGTAACGCCAATTTTTAAAAAGGGTTCCAGGGGTGATCCGGGAAATTACAGACCGGTGAGCCTGACGTCAGTACCAGGGAAGATGGTAGAAACCATCATAAAGAACAAAATTACACAGCATGTAGATAGTCATGGCCTAATGGGAGACTGCCAACTTGGCTTTAGACAAGGAAGATCTTGTCTTACTAATCTGATATGTTTTTTTGAAGGTGTGAATAAACAGGTAGACAAAGGTGAGTCGGTTGATATAGTGTATCTGGACTTTCAGAAAGCCTTTGACAAGGTCCCTCATCAGAAACTTTTGGCAAAACTAAAAAGTCATGGGATAGGAGACAATGTACTATTGTGGATCGGGAACTGGTTAAAAGATAGAAAGCAGAGGGTAGGGCTAAAGGGCCAATTTTCCCAATGGAAAAAGGTGAATAGTGGAGTATACCAGGGATCTGTACTGGGTCTGCTACTTTTTGATATATTCATAAATGATCTGGAAAAGGGAATAACTAGTGAGGTTATCAAATTTGCAGATGACACAAAACTGTTTAAAGTTGTTAAAACACAAGAGGACTGTAGAAAACTGCAGGAGGATCTGGATAAATTGGAAGACTGGGCATCCAAATGGCAGATGAAATTTAATGTGGACAAGTGCAAAGTTATGCACCTAAGAAAGAACAACCCACACTATGGTTACACGATGCAAGGTTTCACATTGGGAACCACCACCCAGGAAAAAGATTTAGGAGTCATCGTGGATAACATGTTAAAACCCTCCGCCCAGTGTGCAGCGGTGGCCAAGAAAGCAAATAGAATGCTAGGTATCATAAGGAAAGGAATGGAAAATAAAACAAAGGATATTATGCCTCTGTATCGTTCCATGGTACGACCGCACCTTGAATATTGTGTGCAATTCTGGTCGCCGTATCTTAAAAAGGATATAGCGTTATTAGAAAAGGTACAGAGAAGAGCTGCCAAAATAGTAAAGGGGATGGAAGGCTACTCCTATGAAGAGAGGCTACAAAGGTTAGTGCTCTTCAACCTGGAAAAGAGACGGCTGAGGGGAGATATGATAGAGGTCTATAAATTAATGAATGGAGTGGAACGGGTAAACGTAGATCGATTGTTTACGCTATCAGAATATAGAAAGACTAGGGGACATGTAATGAAGCTACAGGGTAAACTATTTAAGACAAATAAGAGAAAATATTTTTTCACTCAACGTGTAATCAAACTCTGGAATTTGTTACCGGAGGATGTAGTAAGAGCTGTTAGTGTAGCTGGGTTTAAAAAAAGGTTTGGACAAGTTCCTGGAGGAAAGGTCCATAAACATTATTTAAAAGGGACCCAGGATATCAATGCTTGACCCAATACAAGCATTGTGGAACCTGTGTCTTTTGGGGATACTGCTAGGTACGTATGACCTAGATTGGCCACTGTTGGACACAGGATACTGGGCTTGATGGACCTTGGTCTGACCCAGTATGGCATATCTTATGTTCTTATGTAAACCACCCTCTGCACATTCACTAAGCTGATGGTGATGATAGCGGAGTTCTGGCCGGAGGGGATTCTGGTGCATCCCTACCTGGATGATTGGCTCATCCTGGCAAAGTCCAAGGAAGAAAGTGCATGTTCCACAGCGCGAGTCACAGCCTACCAGCAGAGCCTAGGCTGGGTCGTCAATTTTGCCAAGGGCTGTTTCTAGCCATCTCAGGACTTTGTATACCTGGGAGCTCGGTTCCCCCAAGCACAGATCCGTCAATTTCTCTACATGACTGCTCTCACGGCATGGCATTATCTGCAGGTGCTGGGATCGATGGCTGCATCGATCGAGATGGTGCCATGGGCTCGAGCCCGTATGAGACCGTTGCAGAGGGTGCTGTTGTGGAGGTGGTCAGTGCAGCACCACCAGCTCACTTACCAGTTGCCATGCCTGTGGTTATTACAAGTGGCACTTTTCTGGTGGTTACAGCTGGACAAGCTTTTGGCGGGGGATGCCATTAGAGACTCCGGCATGGATCCCTCTGACAACAGATTCGAGTCTGTCATAATGGGAGAAGGGGGGCATTGTGAGGCCCAGATAGCCCAGGGGCTCTGGTCACCACTGGAGAGAAGATGGCCAATCAGTCGGTTGGAACTGAGGGTGGAGTTAGTGTTGCAGCGGTTCCGGCCCTTCCCACAGAAGAAAGCAGTGAGTGTTTTCAGACAATGCCACCTTGGTGGCATACATCAGTCGACAAGGGGGCACAAGCAATGTACAGCTGGAAGAGAAAGTAGGCCCGTTGTTGCAGTGAACGGAGGCTAATCTGCAGGCACTGTCTGCAGCTCATGTGGTAGGTAAGGAAAATGTGGCAGCAAACTACTTCAGTGTGATCCAGTTAGATCCAGTGGAGTTGACCCTCAATGAGGCAGTCTTTGCTCAACTTGTGTGCTGCTGGGGTCGACGGATCTTATAGTGATCTTAGAGTTTGCCGAGGCAGAGTGTTTTTACAGCAGGAGAATGGAGCATATTGAAGGGGCTCCTTGTGCTGGTACAACAGTGGCCAGCAGAGTCTATCTTTCTTCCTTTGGTGCACATAGGTCGGGTCATGCAAAGAATTGAGGTGCATCGGGGGCTGGTACTTCCAATAGCACCTGATTGGCCGAGGCGACGTGATATGTCACCTGATCAGTCTGGCAGCCAATCATCTATGGTGTCTGCCGGTGCAGGATGACCTACTGTTGCATGGTCGATTCTAATGCTTCAGGTGGCTTGATTCTTGCTTACAGCTTGCCTCTTGAGAGGGCTTGGTTGAGGAGACAAGGTTATTTGGCCTCTGTCATTTCCACCTTGCTAGCAGCCCGGAAATGCTCCACTTCTCTCGTCTGTATTTGAGCGTGGAGGATCTTCAAGGGCTTGTGATCAGAGCATGGCTGTTGCCCTCTCTTAGCCTCAGTGCCGGACACACTCACCTTCTTGCAGTTGGGGTTGGACAGAGGTTTGGCTTGCAGCTGTCTTCACGTACAGGTGGTGACTATCACCTGTTATCACAGTCGGGTCCAGGGGGTTTTCCTGGCAGTGCATCCTGATGTCGCGCAGTTCCTTCAGGCAGTAAAGCATGTTAGTCTCCCATTCCAGGCAGTGGTTCCTCCTTGGGATCTCAATCTGGTGTGATCAGTGGTGACAGAGGAGTCTTTTGAACTGATGAGCGCTTGCTCATTGAAAGATCTAATGTTGAAGACACTCTTTTTGGTGATTATTTGCTCTGCCAGTAGAACTTCAGAACTGCAAATGCTGTCCTGTCATGACCCTTTTCTGTGCATTTCTAAGGAGAAGGTAGTGCTTTAGCTAGTACCTTCTTTTTTTTTCCGCAAGGTGCTATCAGTTTTTCATCTTAATCAGCCGGTGTCTCTTCCAGTATTTTTGGAGGTGGAAGATCTTCTGTTGCGATGTCTGAATGTTTGTCGGGTGTTCCGATGATATCTGTTGTAAATAGTTACCCCTGTTATCCAAGTTTCTTACCCTGTTATCTGTAAACTCATACATGTTATCTGTAAACTCATACATGTTATCTGTACTGAGCATTTTTGTTCCATGTAAACCGCGCTGATGCTGAATAGTGCGGTATAGAAGAGACCGTAAATAAATAAATAATAAATAAATAAATCTGAAGTGGATGGAATAGTTTCACAGATCTGATCGCTTCTTTGCACTGCTTGGAGTTCTGCGTAAGGGGGATGTGGCTTCAAAGGCTTCCATCTCACGATGGGTGAAGGAGGTTGTCTCCTCGGCATACTTGCTGAGGCAGAAGGAATTGCCCAAGGGGTTAAGGGCTCATTCCATGTATGCTCAGGCAGCAGCGTGGGCAGAATCCAACTTGGTTCCGTCAATGGATATCTGCAGGGTAGTGACATAGTCTTCTCTGCATACCTTTGTGAAGCATTATTGCCCCGATGTTCAGGCAGCAGGAGACATGCAGTTTAGTTTGGCAGTAGTTCAGGTCAGCCTCGTGAGTCCCTCCCAAGATTAGTACTGCTATGGTACATCCCACAGGTCAGGACTGGACTGGAGGAACAATAAGGAAGGTGAAATTGGTTTTCCTTGACTTCCTCCAGTCCAGTCCCAGACCCTCCCTGAATTCTATTTGGCTGCAGCGTGATGGCGTTCCCGGATCTGAAGAAGTTCATCTGTATTGGCATTGGTCCGAAAGTTGATCAGGAAGCAATCGGTGTGTGCGGCTCCTGGAGTGGCTATCTGATTCCCTTCCAGAAGAGAAGATCTAGAGAGCACACTGTCAGGTGTTCATGTACGTGTATGGCACTCTGTCAGGGTGTTAAAAAAAAGAAAAAAAAAAGTAAAAAGTATTTATTTTGTTGGGGGGAGGGGTTTTTCTGCCTGTTAGGGTTATGTGTATTCTGAAATGTTGCTTGAGAGAATGTTTAATTGTTGCTCCTTTGAGTCTGCTTTGCCAGTAGGATACTGGGGGCTGGTCGGATGTGCCAGCTGCCTGCTATGGTGAGTTCTGACATGCTATGGTGAGAATCTGACATGCTCAGTCTTCAAGCTGCTGGTGAGAGGGGACTACCCACAGGTCGGGACTGGACTGGAGAAACTTAAGAAAAACCAATTAGCAGGTAAGGCCTATTCTCCAGGTACAAGCAGGAAGGCAGTCCTCACTTATGGGTGACATCTGCACCGGCGGAGCCAGCACGGAGCAATTCCCCAACTTTCAAAGAAAGCCTTTGGGATTGCTGCCACGCATGCGTGCTCCTCTTCCCGCCCAAGGGTGCCATCTTGCTCAGTCTTTCTTTTTCCGCGGAGCCCAACGGACGTGAGTTCGTGTCACCCGGGAAAAGTAGATTTTTTTGGCTATTTTGGCTTTTTCTCTTCCGGATCGACGCCGGTTCCCCTTCCCGCCTGGGCTCGGTACACCGGTATCGAGTCCGGAGTTTTGATTTTCGGTTTTTGTCCTTCGTGACTAGCGTTTGCTCTTTTTGTGTTTTCACTGGCAGCCCGGTCTTTTGACCTTGCAGGGGCCCTTTTTCCCCCGATGGCTGCCAGCAGGTTCAAGAAGTGTGATCGGTGTAAGAAACGTATGTCTCTCACCGACACACATGACTGCTGCCTCCGTTGCCTCGGGCCCGACCATGAACCGCTGGTCTGTGGCCCATGCGGCAAAATGTCGTCGAAGGCGCTTCGGAGCCGTCAGCATCAACGTGAGAGAATTTTCTCTGACTCCGCATCCGGCCAGACCCGGACTTTGTCAGAGGCCTCGACATCTCGGGAGTCTGACCCCGAGTGCTGTCGGGGTTGCTCTGAGAGGGAGTCTCCCACCCAGGAGCACAGAAGGAAGAAGCAGCTCGCGAGGGTGGCGTGGGTGCAGGCTCCTGGATCCTCGAGGGCCAGGTCGCGTAGCCCTGACCGACGCCCCGGCTCTCGGAGTCGGCGAGGCCATCCAAGTTACTTCGTGTGGAGCCGGAGTCCCTGAGTCACGTAAGTGCAGTTGTCCTCGTGGACTCTCTGGAGGAGCTGATGTTGGGCCCGATGCCGTCGGGGCCCGAGTCTGGGGCTGCTGAGTCTCCTGAGCTTGGACTCAGGTTGACGGCCTTGGAGAGCAGCTTGGCTGCCTTCATGGAACAGCAGCGGGTGCTGATCGCCGGTCTGACCGGTGCATCTGCCCCAACCACTGGGACCTCGACGTTCAAGCCGATCCTCCAGTCAATGAAGTCTCGAGTCAATCCTCAGTCAAGGTCACCCTCGACCTCCCATGCGGGGCCGAGGTCGTCGACGCAGATACCCTCGGCGTCGGGGCAGGTGGCACCGAGGCCCACACGGCCAGAGCCGCTTGATTCCTCGGAGGAGGAGTCGGGGTGGAAGACAGAGGACGAGGAGTCCCTGGACACCTTCCGGACCCAGTGCATTCCTTCGGACTCACTGGAGTCCGAGCCTCGGAGACAGTCCCCCCCCCCCACCCCCCGAGGATACCCGTTTCTTGGACTTCGTGAGGGACATGGCCAAAGCCTTGGCCTTCCCTGCGGATGCCTAGGAGGAGCCTCGAGCCGAAGAGCTCGATGCCCTCCAGTATGACTTTCCTCCGAAGGAAGCCTTTACTGTATCGGTTCCTCCGATGTTGGAACGGCTGCTCTTCCGTATGTGGGAGGCACCGGCCTTGGCGCCGGTTCTTAGCAAGCGGGTCGATTTCCATTTATCGAGTCTGTAAGAGCCCTGGGTTCCAAAAGGCGCAGCTACCGCACATCTCCATGGTTGTGGAATCATCCATGCACCGCCTGAAGAGTCAGAAGATGCACTCCTCGGTGCCCCCCGGTCGGGAGGCCCGGAACATGGATGCCCTCGGTAGAAAGTGCTTCCAGGGCTCTATGCTATCTTGCTATGTCCAGACCTACCAGCTGTACATGGGCATGTACCTACGAGACCTGGCAAAGGAGATTGCTGGGTTCTCAGCTGGCCTCTCTGAGGAACCTTTGCAGAGGTTCAAGGCTTTGTCAACAGGGATCCGAGAGTGCTCGAAGTTTTTTATCTCTCGAGCAGCCTATGATGGCTTCGAGGCTTCGGCCCGTGTAACCGCAGCCGGCATCGGTGCATACCGTCAGGCCTGGCTGCAGTCATCAGACCTGGAGTCATGGGTGCAGGACAAGTTGGTTGATGTCCCCTGCTGAGGTGAGAACCTTTTCGGTAAGCCTATGACTGAAAAGGCTGTGGAAATCGAGACTGAGACTCACCAGGACAAGGTTGTCCAGTACTACTTCTGCCCCTTCTCAGAAAAAGAAGGGCTCGGGAAAGAAGCCCTTTTTCCCCAAGGAAGAGTACTGTCTACAAATCCTACCCTCAATATCAGGCCTCTCCAGCTCCCCAACAGGGCCAGCAGGCCAAGGGGCAGGGGCATGGGCCTCGTAGGCAGAAGACACCCAGCCGCCAGCTCTGGCTCCAGCACAGCAGGTTTTGACTCACAACAGCATAGCGTTTTCTCCACAGCTGGCTCCACTCAGCACAGGAGGTCGGCTGATCCTGTACGCCTACAGGTGGCCAGCCATCACAGGGGATACCTGGGTCCTCAGCATAGTCCACAAGGGCTACATGCTCCACTTCTACCAGCTACCCCCTCCTACTTTCCAGGGGAGCCTCCAAGACTCCCTCTGCACAAAAACCTCCTCCTTCAGGAGTTGGCAAGTCTTCTAAAGGAACAGGCGGTGGAACCAGTGCCTCACCACCTGGAGGAAGGGCAAGACTTCTACTCCAGGTACTTCCTGGTACCAAAAAGGACAGGAAGCCTCCGGCCTATCCTAGACTTGCAAAACCTAAACAAGTTTCTGGAGAGGGAAAAGTTCAAGATGCTTAGCCTTGGGATACTGCTGCCCTACATCCAGCAGGGAGACTGGCTATGCTCCTTAGACCTAAAGGATGCTTATACTCACATCCTCATTCATCCGGACCACAGACAATATCTCAGATTTGTGGTGGGAGGAAACTATTTTCAGTACAGAGTACTTCCCTTTGGCCTAACTTCCGCCCCCAAGGTAAATGCCTGGCGGTGGTGGCGGCCTATTTCAGGAATCAAAGCTATCTATCCTGTATATGTCCAAAGTCTGTCCCATGTCCAAAGTCTGTCCTATGTCAAAATCATCAATGTTGCCTCCTCAGTGATGGCCCCGCCCTATACTTAATTTCCCCACCCCTCTACGTAACGCCGCTTTGACCCGGTGAAAAGCGGGATATAAATACAGCTAAATAAATAAATAAATCGTGGAATTTTTGTCTTCCCATACCTGGATGACTGGCTCATCAGGGGCCAGTCTCTCCAGGAGGCCAGACAAGCCACTCTTTGCACTATCTCTCTTCTTCAACATCTGGGCTTTGTCATAAACTACGCAAAGTCCACTTTGCTTCCCTCACAGAACCTAGAGTTTGTAGGGGCAAGGTTAGACACCCTGCAGACAAGAGCCTACTTGCCCAAGGACAGGGCCCACAGACTGATGGACTTGGTCAACTAGTTCCGCAGCAATTCTCAGGTCTCTGTCAGGCACTTCCTGCGGCTCCTGGGCCACTTGGCATCCACGGTACATGTGACTCCGAATGCCCGTCTGCACATGCAGGCTGCTCAGTGGTGCCTCAGAGCTCAGTGGGTGCAGGCCACAGGCGACCTCCGAGACACAGTAAAGGTGTCCAAACCACTATTGGACTCCTTGCAGTGGTGGCTACATCTCAGGGGGATACCTTTTCAGGCCCCAGCACACACAAGGGTCCTGACGACCGATGCTTCCTTTAAGGGCTGGGGTGCACATTTCCAGGGCACGTGCACTCAAGGCCTCTGGTCTCCTCGGGAGGCCACACAGCAGATCAACCTTTTGGAACTGCAAGCGATCCACTTGGCTCTACAGACTTTTTCTCATGCCCTCTCTCACCAGTCTGTCTTAGTTCAGACAATCAGGTAGCAATGTTCTATGTGAACAAGCAGGGGGCACAGGGTCCAGGCTCCTATGTCAGGAGGCGTAGGCCCTTTGCTCCTTTGCAGTCAGACAAGGCATGCTTCTCAAAGCAGTTTATCTACCGGGTCAGGAGAACTTCTTAGCAGTCAAGCTAAGCAGGATTCTCCAGCCCCACGAATGGCAGTTGAATCCATTGGTTGTCCAGCAGATCTTTCTACAGTGGGGACTTCTATCCATCGATCTCTTTGCAAGTCCACTGAACCGTCAGCTACCCCGGTTTTGCTCCAGACAGCCGCATCCCCTGAGAATGGCAGCAGATGCTTTTCTGATCTCTTGGTCTACGGGCCTCCTGTATGTGTTTCCTCCCACGCTCCTGGTGGCCTAAACTCTGTTCAAGATTCTCAGGGGCAAGGCCTCGGTGATTCTGGTAGCCCTCAGATGGCCGAGGCATCTGTGGTTTCCACTTATGCTACAGTTGGCGGTGGAAACCCTTTCCCTCTGGGGTTGCAACACAATCTCCTGTCTCAAGATCAGGGTTCCCTTCTGCACCCCAATCTCAGGTCCCTCAATCCGATGGCCTGGCTGCCGAAAGGATAGTGCTAGCTCCCTTGCTTCTACCTAAGGAGGTTGAAGAGGTGGTTTTGGCCTCTAGGAGGCAGTCCACCAGAAAGTCCTATGCCCTCAAGTGACGTAGGTTCACAATATGGTGTGTTCAGCGCAATGAAGATCCTTTCTCCTGCCTTGTACCAGTAGTACTGCAGTATCTACTTCACCTGTCAGACCTAGGCCTTAAGTCTAACTCTGTTTGGGTCCACCTCGGTGCTCTATCAGCGCACCACTCACCGGTGGAGGGACACTCTTGTCGTTTCACCCCTTGGTGTCCCGCTTCCTCAGAGGTCTGCTTCTGCTCAAGCCTCCGGTTCTTCCACTGGCGACTGAGTGGGATTTGAACGTGGTCTTACAGCAACTTACTCACCCACTGTTTGAGCAGATGGCTACTTGCCATTTGCGCTTCCTTTCTTGGAAAGCGCTCTTCCTGGTAGCTCTTACCTCGGCCAGACCTGTGAGTGAACTACAAGCTCTGGTTTCTGATAGACTGTACACACGGTTCTATAGGAACAGGGTGGTCCTACGGACCCACCCGAAGTTCCTTCCAAAAGTGGTCTCCTCTTTCCACCTCAACCAGGAGGTGGTTCTTCCGACCTTCTTTCCCAGGCAGCATACCAGCTGGGCTGAAACAGTCTTGCATACCCTGGACTGTAAGAGGGTGTCTTTTTACATAGAACGTACGCAGGGGCATCAAAGGGCTACTCAGCTCTTCGTCTCCTTTGACCCTAGTAAACTGGGGTTACCTGTCTCCAAGCGTAACTTGTCCACTTGGGTAGTGGATTGTATCGCCTGGGCGTACAAGGCAGCCGACCTCCCCTTGCAGGATCAAGTCACGGCCCACCATGCCAGGGCGAAAGCAGCGTCAGTAGCTCATCTCCGCTCTGTTCTGTTGGCAGACATCTGCTGGGCCACTACTTGGTCTTCAAGCCAGACATTTGCAACCCACTACTGCCGAGAGAGAGAGTCACGAAGGGACAGTGCTTTCGGACAGGCAGTACTCCATAATCTCTTTGAGGTTTAGGCAACTCCGACCCTCCAGCACTTGTGTTGGGCTACCGTACAGGGGTGTTCTCAGAGGATATTCTTATTACGAATGCTGAGGCTCTTGAGAGGGAGCCATTTTTTCAGCTTAGGGTTCCCGGTAGCCTAGAGCTGTGGAGTCCCATATGTGAGTACTGACTTCCTGCTTGGTCTTGGAGAAGGAGTATTACTCACCTGTAACAGGTGTTCTCCAGGAGCAGCAGGAATCGTTCCTCACGACCCTCCCTCCTCCCCTGGAGTTGCAGTCATATACTTCATTTTGTTTTTTTACTGTCTTTTAGCTATGTCATCAGACTGAGCAAGATGGCACCCTTGGGCGGGAAGGGGATCGCGCATGCGCGCTGCATTCGCAAAGGCTTTCTTTGAAAGCTGGTGAAATGCTCCGCACGGGGGCGCCATCTGCGCCGACGTCACCCATATGTGAGGACTGATTCCTGCTGCTCCTGGAGAACACCTGTTACAGGTGAGTAACTACTCTAACATGTCTCTCACGGACACCCATGACTGCTGTCTGCGGTGTCTCGGGGCCAACCATGATCCAGGGCTCTGTTCGCTGTGTAAGAAAATGTCCTCCAAAGCCCTGCTCAGTCGTAAGCAGAAGTCTGAAGACATTTTCAGGAAGGTTGCCTCAGAATCCCCGGTGGCGCCCTCTGTCGTCTCTCCTCTGGTGGGTTAAGAACATAAGAACATAAGACATGCCATACTGGGTCAGACTGAGGTCCATCAAGCCCAGTATCCTGTTTCCAACAGTGGCCAATCTAGGTCCTACACACCTAGCAATATCCCCAAAAGACCACAGGTTCCACAATGCTTGTACTGGGTCAAGCATTGATATCCTGGGTCCCTTTTTAATAGTGGTTTATGGACCTTTCCTCCAGGAACTTGTCCAAACCTTTTTTAAACCCAGCTATACTAACAGCCCTTACACGGTCATGGTGGCACTACAACCAGGGGTCCCCTGAAGTGTAGTGGCATAAGAAGAAGGCCTCGAAGTCCGGGTCGGGGACTCCCAACAAGCGCAAGTGCTCCTGTGCTCGGTTGCTTAGCCCCCTTCGGCCGCTTAGCCCCCTTCGGCCGCTTAGCCCCCCTCGACATTCCCGAGAGTCTGACAAGGAGCGGCCCCGCAAGGTACCTCGTACAGATACAGAGGCCTCCGGCGATGGCGCCTGGTCTCCTGAGGATTGTCCCTGCAAGGACCCCTTCTCCTGTATGCCTGACCCGGTGACCCCAGTGTCGGCGTCACAGGGCTCCACGCCCATGTGGAAGTTCTGCATGCTGGCGCTAGAATGCAGCATTTCTGTGTTCATCGCTTCCCAGCAGGTTCACACGTCCAGCTTCACTGGCTCGCGCCTAGAGACCGGGGTTCCGTCGCGTGGGGACACCAAAATCTGTCCAGGAAACCCCCGAGAGCCGTGGGCCTCGTGAGGGTTCTCGGCGTCTGTTTCGCTCGCCTTCCTGTTCCTCGGGGGCGAGATCCTCTAGGGCCTTCGTCTCTAAGCAAGCCTCGGCTGAATGATGGGGCGACCAGCCCAGATCGGATTCCTCCTCTAACTTCTTGGGCTGTGAGTCTGGGGATACATTCCCAGAAACTCGTGCCCATCGGGATCTTCCATCTGACCCGTCCCCACCCGCTTTTCAGTAGTGCTTGCCACTCGACACCACCTTCCTCGTGTTTGTGCGAGATATGGCACGGGCTCTCAACCTGGCTACCCAGACTGAGGAGGATCCTCCGAGCTGAAGAGCTTGACATTCTTCAGTTTGAGTCCCTGCCTCGGGAATCTTACTGTTCCAGTTCCTCCCATCCTGTCCAGGCTGCTGCTCCGCATGTGGGAGGCACCTGCCTTGGTCCCCATTGTGAGTAAGCAATTCAATGCCATGTACAAGGTCCAGTGCAGCCCCGGTTTTAGGAAAACCCAGTTCCCCACACATCCATGGTGGTGGAATCAGCCATGAGGAAACAAAAGATTCGGAAGTCATTCTTCGGTTCCTCCAGGCAGGGCGTTGAGAGCCCTTGACGCACTGGGTCTCAAAGCCTACCAGGGTTCCATGCTCTCCTGCCGTATTCAGGCATACCAGCTCTATATGGGAATGTTCTTACGAGACCTATGAATGTAAATAAATAAATGAATAAAATAAAATAACCTGGCCAAGGAATTTGGAGATTTCTCTGTGAGCCTTGAGGATGAATCCCTTGGTAGGTTCCGGACCCTGTTAAAGTCCATCACAGAGTGCTCAAAATATCTCTCTCGTGCTGCCTATGACTGCTTCAAGTCCTCAGCTCGAGTGGCTGCTGCTGGCATCGGGGCCCGTTACCAGGTATGGCTCCAATCCTCTGCTTTGGAGCAGTGGGTACAGTAAAAGCTCCTGGATGTACCCTGCCTCGGTGAGCAATTCTTTGCTAAACCGATGGAGGACAAAGCCGCTGAGATAGGTGGAGTTTCATCACTCAAACCAGGCTCTCGCGCAAGACCTCAACCCTCCCTCGAAAGAAACAGCAAACCAAGAAGCCTTTCTTTCTACGGAAGGGCCTACCCACCGTACCCGCTCACTCCCATGCCGACCACCGCAGCACAAGTGAAATCAGAGTCCCAAGGTCACCGCAAGCTGAAAGGGCCCAAGGTCCAAACCTGGGTACCGCCCCAACCCACGCAAGGTTTTGACGCCAGCTGCATAGCCTTTCACCCCCCCCCCCCCCCCGCAACGCAGCATCCTGTCCTCTTTCGCCCCTCAGTGAGCTTCTATCACCTCAGACACCTTTGTCCTCTGGGTGATCCGGGACAGCTACCATCTCCGCCTCGACAGGCTGCCCCCTCCCCGGCGGAACCTGTTGAGGGTAAAGGCCAAGGCAGAGAGAACATAAGATATGCCATACTGGGTCAGACCAAGGTCCATCAAGCCCAGTATTCTGTTTCCAACAGTGGCCAATCTAGGTCATATGTACCTAGCAGTTGTACCTAGAGAGGCTCGCATCCTGGAGATGAATGCATGGCTGCGTGGATGGTATCATCGAGAGCGTTTTGGCTTCCTAGACCATGGGATGCTGTTCCAAGGGTTGCAGAGCAGAGATGGCATCTATCTGTCCAAGAAAGGTCAACGCGTCTTCTGTAGTAGACTGGCTAATCTAATGAAGAGGGCTTTAAACTAGATTCGTTGGGAATGGGTGAAGAAAGCCCCCAGGTAGGTGATACCCCTGTTACCCATTTCCATAAAGGTATTTAATGTGACATCTGGAGAGCAGTGTGTATAAATGCCTGTAGCATGGGAAATAAGATCCCTGATGTTGAAGCTTTGGTGGGAGTGGCTGACTTGGATTTAGTGGCAGTTACAGAAACATGGTTCACAGAAAACTATGATTGGGATGTAACTATACCTGGCTGTACTTTATTCAGAAAGGACAGGGTAGGAAGTAGGGGAGGAGGAGTGGCACTATATGTAAAAACTATTAAAGCTTTGGAATTACAGAGCTTAAAAGGGAGAGAGGAGGCATTGTGGGTTAAACTAGAAAGAGGGAAAGAAAAATCTATTTACATTGGTGTGATATACAGACCTCCCTCACAAGAGGGACAGAGAGTTAATTGAAGACATACGCAGCATTGCTAGGAAAGGGAAAGTGCTACTGATAGGAGATTTCAATATGCCAGATGTTGATTGGCACATTCCTGCTGCAGTATCATCTAGAAGTAAGGAGATCCTGGAATCTCCAGGAACAAGCAGGAATGAGTCTTCACATATGGGTACATCGGTACCAACGGAGCCTGCGCGGGAACGCTCCCCAGCGTCCAAAAAAGAAAGCTTTTGGGAGCAGCCCACACGCATGCGCGCTGCCTTCCCGCCCATTCACTTCACTCTCATCAGTTTTCCGCAGAGCCGGCAGAACGTATTCCTGTCACCGCAGAAAATTTTTCTTTTTATTCTTCTTTTTTGGGTTGCGTCTGCCTTCCCTCGATGCCACCGGTACCTCCGGTGTTTTCCTTTCTTTTTACTAAAAATTTCGTCTTTTCTCTGGAAATTTTTTCCTGTTTAGTGCCTGACGGTTTCTAGGCCACTAGGCCTCTATCCTTCCATTATGGAAAAGCCAGCCACTATCCTTAAGAAATGCTCAAAGTGTGGCGGTACAAATATATTTTTAAACACTCATACTTGGTGTCTAAAATGTTTAGGTCTTGACCATTGCCCACTGGAGCGTCTCTCCTGCTGGAGCTCAAACAGAAGAAGTCTTCAAGATCGAGCACAACTCGATACCCGGTTCACATCGGACTCTGTCACCAACCAGAATATCTTCTTTTTCACAGGATCAGGTAACCAAACAAAAGTCTGTTAAGACTAGCCAGTCCTCGAGTGGTAGATCTCCTTCTAAGCATCGAGATGCCTCCTGGCGTTGCCCTCGAGGACATTTTGACAAAGCCCCGGCGGGAGTCTTCGGGCTCCAAAGCATTAACTGGGTTTCAGGTTGTTCCTGAGGTTCTTACCTCCATGGACATACCTGGGCCATACTCGGTGGTTGTGGCCGCTGCGAGCGGTACCGACACCCCGGCATCGGCTGTGGTGATGGATGAAACACTCTTCACCGATGAACGTAATCTAGCACTCTTAGCTATTTCGGTACCGCTAGAGTTGCTACAGACCGTTCCTCGGGTATCAGTATCGGTTTCGGTACCGGTATCGGCATCGCTACCGGTGTCGGTACCGTCGATGTTTTTTTCGACAGACTCGCTCCCTTCGATGCCGAGCCTGGTATTGCTCTCTAGCATAGAGGATTCGGTACCGACTCATCTCGGTACCGACCTCGGGCGGTACCGAAAACATCTCTTTAAAGAAAATCCGATGCTTCATCCTTTTAAGTCTTCCGATCCCGATGATTGGGATGAGTCGCTGTGCCAAGGCTGAATTTTCAGTAATTTCAGGAGAGATTTCTTTTCAAGCTTTTTTGCTTGATATGGCAAAGTTACTTGCCATTTCTTTACCTGGTAAATAATCTATACCAGGGGATTCAGAAACTCTGCAATTCCCCTGGATTCCAAAGGAGGGTCATCATGCTTCCTTTGCATCAGATCTTACAGGATCTACTATTTAGAATGTGGGAAACTCCTTTAACGGTATCCCCACATTCTAAGACACTTGATACTATGTACAAGGTGCCACCTTCTCCAGGTTTTCAAAAGACTCAACTTCCTCATCATTCTATTGTTGTAGAATCAGCAATGAGGCGTATTAAGTGTGCAAAGAAGCACTCCTCTTATCCGCCAGGTCGTGAGTCTAGGACTTTAGATGCCTTTGGACGTCGATGCTTCCAGGCATCCATGCTTTCAGCAAGAATTATCTCATATATTTTCTATATGGGATTATCTCTTGAAGAGGTCACAAAGAACTTGAAGCTTTTAAACCCTTTTCTTCAAGAACATAAAAGAGCAGACTATTTCTTATTAGTCAGTTATGCTCAAAATGTCTCTAAGTTCCTTAATCATGCTTCCCTGGACTGTTTTGAGTCTATTAGCAGAACTTCTGCTATAGCCATAGGGGCACGACGCATGGCCTGGCTCCAAGCTTCAGACTTGGACAAATTGGGTACAAGACAGGCTGGGAGATACTCCTTGTACTGTTGAGAATCTCTTTAACAAGGATGCTTTATTCCAAGCTAATCAGTTAAACACTGATATTGTTGCTTTCAGAGGATTGTCAAAACTTTCCTCTATCCCAGCTAGTAAAAAATCTCCTAACAAACTTTATCCCCCTAGGGGAAAAAAGTTTTATCCATCTTCTACCCATCATGCAGATGTTTCCAAAGAAGGGCAACATCAAACCAGGCTAAGAAAATCAAAACCTCAAGCTGAGCAAACCCAGCAGTCGCAGGGTTTCTGATATTTTATTCATTAAATCTCTTTTTCCTGTTTGAGGTTTAGAACCAGTAACCTACTTCTCATCAACAGAAGCATGCACAGTTCATCTCATCCTTACTGAGAGGTCAGTGATACACTGACTCAATCCTCGACTCTAGGCATGAATCTCTTGCCACAAGAGAAATCCATTATTTTAGCTCCAAGAGCTATTGAGGACAATCATGCTGTACAGGTAACAGGGTTCTCCTCTCCTTTTTGAAGGAAAAAGAGGAGTAACAACTAACAACAAGGTAGGCTATGCCCTTCACCTTGACAGTTTTCCTGTACGAGGATATCTCATAGTTTTTGACTGCAAGGGGGCTTCACCTTTTCAGGGACTTACCAAATTGTAAGTCTTCTCAACTCTGTATTACTTCTGTCCCTCTTAGTCGAGACATTTAGTCTCTAAGAGTGATACTATTCAACTGGAGGGCTTACTTTTTAAGCCCATAGGTTTTTCTTCAATACCTACTCCAGTAAGTGGTTTCCATACAGAGTTTTTCTTCCCCTTTGCAATCTTCTCAACTATTTCTTTTAAGACAGCTTATCAGACGGTAATTGAGTTTTACCACTCCTAATTATGTCTGTCGGTCCTTTTCCAATCTATAGGACCTAACGTTTTCTGCTGCCTTAACAGATCATTCCAAGAGAGGTTCCACAACCCACTTGCACAATTTATCATTGCAGGCAACCAGCCTGTCTACTATTCTTAGCCATCTTCACGTCTTTTTGGCTCCAACAGAATAGATTAGGTTGCACACTGGCAATTAAACAGCCAGATCTCACCTAAGCAACCTACAACGAGCTCTCTGAAATTATACAAAAAAGCTCTGCACTATGGGCCTTTGCCAGAGAGCGTCAGAGCCATTCCTAATAGGTAACTTCCAGATGGTTAAAAAGACTTTGCCCAGTCATGTGTCATGCTCCTACATGACTGTTTTTTTCCTACTCTTGCCATCTTCCTTAAAATTTCCTTTTAAGGAAAAGGAACCAGGGCTTAGACCACGTGAAAACATAAAGAATTGCTCAATTCTCTGGGTTGTTCCACATCTCCAGTGGAACTCTTACAACAGGGATGCATTCTTTTTCACTGCAGTCTGTCCTTGTCTACTGCTTTCCTTCTAATTCCCAATACTTCATTGAAGCTTATGCTGAACAAAGAACACATGATACTCATGTTGCCCTCATAGAGGGGCAATCATGGTATCCCCTTATATTGCGTCGTCTTCTTCAGCTACTACACTGAAGTTATAGAAGGATCCAGACTTCATGTCTTAAGACTAAGGATCTCCTCTGCACCCCTTCACGTAGGTCTCCATTCCTGGTTATTCAAAGGCTAGAATTTTTAAAGAAATCTAGACCTCTCCTTATAAGAGCATTCCACTGGTTTCCATGAAACCTTCTCCATGGCTCTTCCACTTATAACCAGAAAGAGATTCTCTAGCCATATTCTCAAACAGGTCTTACGCCTTCTTGTTAAGTGAATCTCTCTCTATATATATCCATATCTATATCTATATATATATCTTTATCTCTGGAAGAGCTTTAAACTTTGGCCTACAGAAGCTTCAGCTTTTCCTCCAAAGTCCAACCTCATTAAACTCCCCCAGTTTTTTCTTCTGGGATTAGTTCTAGCCATTAAGGCTTCTTACCTCTGCCTGTATTGCAAAATTTATTTTCCTCTACTTCACAGTGAGGTAATTTCTTTGAGGATAATCTACTGGCTCTTAGCAGCAGACCCATATTAGCCTCAATAAACACTTTTGCAATACTTTTGAGTAAGGTCCACATTAGAAAATTGGAATTCAATATTTGCTAACAATTATGGTCTACACAAGGACTCCCCTCTAGACGCCTTGTTTAGTCAAGCTGTTCCACAGCACACCCTTTTTAATTCAACTCCTACCCTCCATCCCTTGGATTCTCTCTCTCTCTCTCTCGTCTACTGCCCTCCTTCGGTCTCAGCTACAAATGCAACTGATGAGAGGGAAGTGAATGGGCGGGAAGGCAGCGCGCATGCGTGTGGGATGCTCCCAAAAGCTTTTTTTGGACGCTGGGGAGCGTTCCCGCGCAGGCTCCGTCGGTACCGACGTACCCATATGTGAAGACTTATTCCTGCTGTTCCCAGAGATCACCTGTTACAGGTAAGTAACTGTGCTTTCTCTACAGGGAGAACTATTCAGGCAATTGGTAACAGACCCCACACATGAAGGGGCCATACTGGACTTGGTGCTTACCAATGGTGAAAGTGTTTCTGATGTTGTAGTGGGAGATCATTTTGCCTCCAGTGATCACCAGATGGTGTGGTTCAGTAGTAGGACTAGGGCTGTTAGAATCCATTCAAAGGTGAGGATCTTAGACTTTAGGAAGACTAACTTTGCGAAGATGGGCCATTACCTCCGGGAGTTGTTAATGGGATGGGAACAGCTGGGGGATGTAGAAAAACAGTGGGCAAAAATGAAAGGGGATATTTTAAGGGCAACCAACCTTTTTGTTAAAATGGTAAATATAGGTAAAAGGAAAAGGAGACCGCTATGGTGTTCAAAAGAAGTAGCTGAAAAAGTAAAGAAAAAGAGCGAGGCCTTCATGAAATACAAGAGATCACAGAGAGAGGAAGACAGGCATCTATATTTGGAAAAACTTAGAGAAGCTAGCAAAGTAGTCAAGAAGGCAAAGATTCAAAAGGAGGAGGAAATAGCCAATGCAATAAAATGGGGGGATAAGACATTTTTCAGATATATTAGTGAGAAGAGGAAGGGCAAAAATGGTATTGTCAGACTCAAGGGTGCAGGGGGGGATAATATGTAGAAGCTGAGAAGGATAAAGCGGAATTGCTTAACAAATATTTTTGTTCTGTGTTCACAGATGAAGAACCAGGAGCAGGACCTCAGAAAACACCCCCAAATAGGAACAGAAGCGAGGGACAACTTGAACAATTTTCAGAAGACTGTTTGTGAGAAACTAGCTCAACTTAAAGTAGACAAAGCGATGGGACCGGATGGGATACACCCTAGAATACTGAGGGAACTTGGGGACGTTCTAGCAGCTCCACTGACTGACCTTTTCAATGCCTCGTTGGAGTCAGGAGTGGTGCCAGAGGACTGGAGAGAGTCTCATGTGGTGCCTTTACACAAAAGCGGAAGTAAGGATGTGGTTGAAACTACAGGCCGGTTAGTTTAACTTCGTTGGTGAGTAAATTATTGAAAACGCTGCTGAAAGAGAAAATAGTGAGGTTTCTGGAGTCCAGCGGATTACACGATCCGAGGCAGCATGGATTCACCAGAGGCAGGTCTTGTCATACAAATCTAATTGATTTTCTTTGACTGGGTGACCAGGGAGTTGGACCGAGGAAGAGCCCTAGATGTGGTGTATTTAGATTTCAGTAAGCCTTTGACACTGTTCCTCACAGGCGACTTATAAACAAACTGAGCGCCCTAGGGATGGACCCTAAAGTTACTGCTTGGGTTAGAAATTGGTTGGGTGAAAGACGACAAAGAGTACAAGTAAATGGAGCTCACTCTGAGGAGTAGGATGTTACCAGTGGTGTGCCCCAGGGATCTGTCCTTGGTCTGATTCTTTATAGCTTCTTTGTTAGTGATATAGCGGAAGGGCCGTTGGGTAAGATTTGCCTCTTTGCGGATGATACCAAAATCTGCAATAGAGTAGACACCCAGGAAGGTGTAAATAACATGAGGAGGGATCTAGCTAAGCTTGAAGAATGGTCTAGAATTTGGCAGCTGGGATTTAATGTTAATAAATGTAAGGTCATGCATTTGGGCTGCAGCAATCCAAGGGAGCAATATAGTACAGGGGGTGAAGTACTTTTGTCCACTAAAGAAGAGCGGGACCTAGACGTGGTTGTGTCTGATGATTTTAAAGTAGCTAAACAGGTAGAAAAGGCGACGGCCAAAGCTAAAAGGATGCTTGGGTGCATACGGAGAGGGATGGCTAGCAGAAAAAAGGAGGTGGTAATGCCTCTGTATAAGTCTTTGGTGCGACCTCATTTGGAGTATAGTGTGCAATTCTGGAGACCGCACCTTCAAAAGGATGTGAACAGGATGGAGTCGGTGCAGAGGGTGGCTACTAAAATGATTAGTGATCTTCATTATAAAGCATATGAGGACATACTGAAAGATCTTAATATGTACACCTTAGAGGAAAGGCGGGATAGAGGTGATATGATTGAAATGTTTAAATACCTCCGTGGCATAAATGTTCAGGGAGAGAGCCTCTTTCAATTGAAAGCAAGTTCTGCTATGAGGGGACATGGGATGAGGGTGAAGGGAGATAGGTTCAGGAGTGATATGCGGAAATATTTCTTTACGGAAAGAGTAGTGGATCCGTGGAATAGTCTCCCAGTGGAGGTGGTAGAGATGAGGACGGTAACTGAATTCAAAAAAGCATGAGACAAACACAGAGGATCTCTAAAAGTAAATAGGGGACTGTTGTAGTTGTTGATATGAAAGGACAGACTAGATAGGCCATGTGATCTTTTACTGTCGTCATATTTCTATATTTCTGTGTTTCTCCTCGACGCCCCACACATCAGGTCTTCCTTTTCGTGGGAGCTAATAAACCTCCTCGCCCAACGGGTGGTCGAAAGAGTGCCGGTGCAACTTCGAGGTCATGGCTTCTGTTCCCGGTATTTCCTCGTCCCGAAAAAGACGGGGGGTCTGTGGCCCTTTGTCGACGTCCGAAAGCTGAACAATTTTTTAGCGCGGGAGAAGTTCAAGATGTTATCTCTTGGCGTTCTGCTGCCCTTCCTCCGGCATTGCAACTGGCTGTACTCCTTGGATCTAAAAGAGGTTTATGTGCACATTTTGATCCACCCCAGCACAGGCAGTACCTGTGCGTCAGGGTACAAGGGTAGCACGTCCAATACAGGGTGCTCCCCTTCGTGCTCGCGTCTGCCCTGCGGGTCTTCACAAAGTGCCTCTCCGAATTTGCTGCCTGCCTCAGGTGTCAGGCGTACCGGTCTTTCCTTACCTCGATGACTGGCTCGTCACGGGACCCTCTGTCGAGGAAATCCGTCTGGCTACGTCGCGCACGATTCTCCTGCTTGAGCGCCTGGGCTTCCTGGTCAACTACTCCAAGTCCCACCTTGAGCCAGTGCAGGCCTTAGAATTCATTGGCGCACACCTTGACATTCAGTAGGCGACTGCTTTTCTGTCAGCAGACGATGCTTCCCGCCTCTGAGCCCTGGGGTCACAGCCTGGACTGTGCTGCGCCTCCTGGATCACATGGCCTCCACTGTCCATGTGGTCCCCCACGCCCGTCTGCACATGCGGATGGCCCAATGGTGCATTAGCGCTCAGTAGAGCCCGGCCGTAGGCCACCTCAAGGACCCCATCCGGGTCTGCCACGGGGTTCGCCTGTCCCTGGACTGGTGGTAGAACCCCCTCAACCTCTTCTGGGGACTGCCCTTCCAGGCCCCACAGCACCAGCTAGTGCTGACGACGGATGCCTCCCTGTTGGGTTGGGGAGCCCACTGCGGCACATGTGCACGCAGTGACAATGGTCACCCGAGGAGTCTCAGCAGTAAATAAACTTGCTCGAACTCCGGGCAGTTTGGTGGGCTCTGAGGGCCTTTGAAGATCACCTCAAGGGGATGTCAGTGCTTGTGCAGACCGACAACCGAGTGGTGGTGATCTACATCAACAAGGAAGGGGGCACAGGCTCACGCCTCCTATGCCGGGAAGCGGTGCTCCTCTGCTCCTTCGCCTTCCATTGGGGGATGACTCCCAGAGCGGTCTACCTCCCTGGTCAGGAGAATGTCCTTGTGGACAAACTGCAGAATGCTCCGCCCTCACGAATGGCGGTTGGACCCTGGGGTGGCCGGCTGGCTATTCCATCAATGGGGAACTCTGACCATGGACCTATTTGCCAGCCCGTCAAATGCACAGCTTCCCCGCTTCTGCGGCCCAGTCCTGTACCCGAGCAGGGAGGGCCCGGATGCGTTCCTTTTGAGCTGGACCTCCGGCCTGCTCTATGCATGCCCTCCCACTCCCCTCATTGCAAGGATCCTCCAGAAAGCTCAGCGGGAGCGAGCGTCAATGATACTCGTCGCTCCCTCGTGGCCTCTGCAACCGTGGTTCCCACTCCTGCTCTGGCTCGCTTCCGAGCCTCCAATTTCCCATGGGCTGTGCCTCAGGCCTTCTAACGCAAGAGGGACGGGTGCTACACCCGAACCTGGCCTCATTGTCCCTCGCAGCCTGGCGTCTGAATGAGTCACCCTAGCCACACTAGACCTCCTCGTGTCGAGGAAGGACTTGACGAGATGAGCTTACGCCTTCAAGTGGCGACGCATCTTAGTCTGGTGCTCCGAGCTCCAGATCGACTTTCTCGTGTCCCCCACTCTGTGGGTCCTCCATTACCTTCTCCATCTCTCGTAGGAGGGGTTGAAGTCGAACTCTGTCAGGTACACCTGAGCACCATCTCGGCGCATCACTTCCCCGTAGAGTGCAAACCTTGGTCTCCCACTTCATGCGGGGCCTCTTGCTGTCCATATCTCCCATCCGGCCTTCTCCGGCGGAATGAGACCTGAATGTAGTGCTCATGCAGCTTACGTGTTCACCCTTCGAGCCGATGGCGACGTGCTCGCTTCGGAACCTTTCCTGGAAAGTGGCCTCCTGGTGGCTTTGACCTCGGCCCGCCGAGTCAGTGAGCTCCAGACTCTCATGGCTGAAGCTGCTTACACCAGGTTCTATAGCAGGGGTCTCAAACTCCAGTCCTGGAGGGCCGCAAACCAGTCAGGTTATCAGGGTATCCCTAATGAATATGCATGAGATATATTTGCATGCACTGCCCCATTGTATGCAAATATCTCATGCATATTCATTAGGGATGCCCTGAAAACCTGACTGGTTTGCGGCCCTCCAGGACTGGCGTTTGAGACCCCTGTTCTATAGGAACAGGGTGGTCCTTTGTACCCACCCCAAGTTCCTGCCGAAGGTTGTCTCGGATTTTCATCTCAATCAGGAGATTGTCTTACTGACCTTCTTCCCGAGACCCCATGCTGACCAGGCGTTGGCGGTATTGCAAAGCCTTGACTGCAAGAGGACTCTTGCCTTCTATCTACAGCGCACCTAGCCTCATTGCAAGTCTGTCCGGCTCTTTGTGACTTGCGACCGCAACCGCCTGGTGCAGGCAGTTGCAAAACGCACTCTCTCCATCTGGATGGCGGACTGCATGGCCTTCGCTCATGCGAAGGCTGGCACCCCACTGGATTGGCGGGTCACCGCATATGGCGTCTGAGCCAAGGCGGCTTTGGTAGCTTTGCTGCGCTCGGTGCTGCTATCGGATATCTGCCGGGCTGCGACTTGGGCTTCGGTGAACACTTTCACCTCACACTACTGCCTGGAGAGGGAGTCCCGCTGGGACAGCACCTTCGGCCAGGCTGTACTCCATAATCTGTTCAGGGTATAAGCAACTCCTGCTCTCTGACCCTTCTCGATAGCTATCGAGGGTTTTGCCCTGGGGACCCGAGGACTCTGGCTCCTTCGGGCATCGGCTTCTACTCACAACCTCCAGGAGGCATTTTTTGGTTACAGGTTCTGTAGCCTGTAGTTGGGGAGTCCCATAAGTGAGGACTGACTTCCTGCTTGTTCCTGGAGAAAACGTAGTTACTCACCTGTAACAGGTGTTCGCCAGGGCCAGCTGGAATCAGTCCTCACTACCCTCTCACCTTCCCTGATGAGTTGCTGGATTTTTATCTTTCCCTTGCCATCTGCTTAGTAAGGCTTGAGCTAAGGGACCTGACGGAGCAATATGGCACCCTTAGGCGGGAACAGGACCATGTATGCGTGGCAGCAATCCCATAGGCTTTCTTTGAAAGCTGGGGAACTGATCTACGCGGGCTCCGTCGGTACTGACGTCGCCCATAAGTGAGGACTGATTCCTGCTGTCCCTGGAGAACACCTGATCTCCAGGAACAAGCAGGAATGAGTCTTCACATATGGGTTTCATCGGTACCGACGGAGCCTGTGCGGGAACGCTCGCCAGCATCCAATCAGAAAGCCTTTGGGAGCATCCCACAGCGCTTGCGTGCTGCCTTCACGCCTTTCCCAACTGTCTCTCCTCAGTTCTTCTTTTTCCGCGGAGCCAGTAGGTCGTATTCCTGTCACCGCAGAAGAATTTCCTTATTTTTTCTTTATTTCTTTTGTGTCGCTTCTGCCTTCTTCGACGCTGTACCGGTACCGCCGATCTTTGTTCTTTTCTTCTTGTAAAAAAAAACCCCCAAAACTTTTCTCCGTTCTTTTTCTTCAGGTGCACTTGAGTTTTGGGCCTTAGACCCAAAACTTTTTTTCCTTAAAGATGGAAAAGCCTGCCTCAGGATTTAAAAAGTGCACAAAATGTAGCGGTACTATTTCCGTCACCGACACCCATGACTGGTGTCTAAAATGTTTAGGTCCTGACCATTCCATAACAGATTGTGTGTCCTGTTGTTCCATGATGTCTAAAAGAGGTCGGCAGAACCGAGCTGCCAAGCTCAGTACCGTTTCCCTCTGATGCGGCTTCGGTGGCATCGACGTCTTCCAGGGCTGCTTCTTCCTCACATGGATCTCAGGTAGCTAAACATAAATCCAGCCGGTCCTCGAAGGGTAGATCTCCTAAGCATCGAGAGGCCTCTGGCCTTGCCCTCGAGGATTCTGCACCGGCAAAATTACCCTGGCGGGAACTTCGGCCTCTAAAGCATCATCATCTGAGTTCCAGGATGATCTCGATGGCGTGGCCTCGACAGATCTCCTGGTGCCATGCTCTGGGGTACTGGTGTCTTCCACCGGTACCGACTTCCAGGCATTGACGGCGTCGATGGATCAGAGGATTCTGTCCATAGAACACAGTCTGGCGGCTTTCCTTGTGGCATTGACGCCCATGTACTGCAACAGACTACTCCGCCGGTACCGGCTCTAGCATCCCCATTGGTACCGATCCCGGTGGCATCGACATCGGTGTCCGCTATGCCGGTACTCTGTCCTCTCAAGCCCTCCGGTACCGATACCCCGGTACTGGTTATTCCCGATACCGATCCCGGTCGGTACGGGTATCGAGCTTTGCAAGAGCATCCAGACAGACGATACTTTGATTCCTCTGAAGACTCTGAGGATTCTGAAGTCTGTCGATGCAGTGATGCTTCTTCCACAGGAGGAGTCCTCTCCTAAATGAAGGATGTCTCCTCCAGAGGATTTGTCTTTTCAAGACTTTATCAGAGAGGTGGCTCGGGGCCTCTCTATCACAATGGCCCCTGAGACAGAGCCCAGAGCCAAGGAGTTAGATATTTTACAATATCCTAAAACTCCTAAGGAGACAGCTACCTTACCTATTCATGAGATTCTGTATGATCTCATGTTGAGGATGTGGGAAGCACCTCTAAGCATCTCTCCTCATTCTCGCAGGTTGGATACCATGTATTGTGTCCCTCCTTGTCCTGGTTTCCATAAAACTCAACTTCCTCACCACTCTATTGTGGTTGAGTCTGCAATGAGAAAGATTAGAAGTGCCAAGAGACATGCCTGTAATCCTCCAGGATGTGAATGTAGAACCCTGGATGCTTTTGGAAGAAGAGTCTTCCAAGCTTCCATGCTTGCTGCGAGAATTAATTCTTATAGTCTCTACATGGGAATGTTCTTAAAAGAAGTCACTGACCATTTGCAGACTTTGTCCTTTTATGTCTGAAGATAAAAGGTAAGACTTTCTCACTGGGCTCAAACATGCCCAAGATATCTCCAAATTCTCCAACCGTGCAGCTTTTGACTCCTTTGAATGCGTAAGCAGAACCTCAGCTATTGCCATAGGTGCACGTAGGATTGCTTGGCTTCAAGCATCTGATTTGGAGATCTGGGTTCAAGATGAATTGGGAAATATCCCTTGTACAGGTGAGAACCTGTTTGGCTTTTGCTTGCCAATCCTTACCAATCAGATGGATGCTGAAAATTCTGCTTTGGATAGATTATCCAAATCCACAGCTGCTCCTGCTAAGAAAAGGTTGTTCAAGAAAACACCTTTTTCTAAAAAGGGAAGATTCTATCCTGCTTATGGTCAGCGGGCATCTTCTGCAGCTCAGTTCCCTTCCTAACGTCAGCAATCCTCCAAACAGAGCAAAGCAAAGGCTGCGAGGCCTGCTCCAGCCCAGCAACCTCAGCCCCCTAAGGGCCTTTGACTTTCCGCTAGAGAACTTAGCCTTCCTGGCTCTAGAAGGACCAGAGCCCTCCACCATTCCAGGAAGGTTATGTCACTTTGCTCCCAGGTGGGGGCAAATTACAGCAGAGCATTGGACACTCTCCATCATCAGAGAGGGGTACAAACTTCATTTCTCAAGCTTGCCCCTCTCACAAGAGTGCACCAGTTCAATTCTCCAACCTCCTGTTGGAGCAGGAGGTTGCCACTCTTCTCGCCCAGGGGGCAATAGAGGAAGTGCCTTTTCAACAACAGGGCACAGGGTTCTACTCCCCCTATTTTCTTATTCCAAAGAAAACAGGGGACTTCAGACCCATCCTAGATCTCAGAGAATTGAAAAGATTCCTAGTCAAGGAAAAATTCAAGATGGTTTCTCTAGGAACTCTGCTGCCATACCTTCAGAGTCCGGATTGGCTTTGTTCTCTAGATCTCAAGGATGCGTACACTCATGTTCTCATCCATCCAACTCACAGAAGGTTCCTTCGGTTCCTTTTTCAGGAGAAGAACTATCAATACAGAGCGCTCCCTTTTGGTCTGGCCTCTGCACCGAGGGTGTTCACGAAATGCATGGCAGTGGTAGCTGCTTTTCTGCACACCCTGGGAATATTAGTCTTCCCTTACCTGGACAACTGGCTCATTCGAGCTCCCACTCAATCAGAGGCCAAGACTTCTCTAACCTGCACAATGTGTATCCTTCAGTATTTAGGGCCGGTAGTAAACATCCCAAAATCCAATTTGATCCCTACTCAGTCCCTGGAGTTTATAGGGGCGTTGTTGGATACCATAAGGGCAAGGGCCTATCTTCCCCAGGCCCGTTGCCTTCGCTTGATGCAGTTAGCTTCTCAAGCAGAGTTGAAGCCCCTACTAACTGCTCGAGAAATGTTAGTTGCTAGGCCACATGGCATCCACCATACATGTGGTACCATATGCTCGCCTTCACATGAGGGCAGCTCAGTGGACTTTATCCACCCAATGGACCCAGGCATTAGGCTGCCTGTCAGACAAAATAGCAAACACAAGTCGCCTCGTTTTGTCCCCTCCAGTGGTGGAAGTCCCCTCAAAACCAGTTGTTGGGGTCCCCCTTTCAACAGCCTCTGCCCCAAGCAACTCTTACAACAGATGCTTCTCTAATGGGATGGGGAGCTCATCTTCAGGATCTCTCCACCTAGGGCATCTGGTCCCCACAGGAGACTTGTCTACATATCAATCTCTTGGAACTCAGAGCAGTCTTCCTTGCTCTGCGAGTTTTCCACACCCTGCTCAGCCACAAGACAGTCCTTATCCACACGGACAATCAGGAAGCCATGTTCTATGTAAACAAGCAGGGAGGAACTGGCTCTCTGTTGCTTTGCAACGAAGCTTTGCGACTGTGGGCCCTCGCCAGAGAGCATCACATTCATCTTCTGGCAGTTTATCTTCCAGGTGTTCAAAACTCTTGGGCAGACAAACTCAGTCGAGTTCTGCTTCCACACGAGTGGTCCCTTCATATGGACCAGGTATCCAAGATTTTTCAAATTTGGGGAACCCCGGACATAGACCTCTTTGCAAGTCCGTGGAATGCCAAACTTCCCTGGTTCTGTTCCAGAACTCTGGCTCAGGGAGCTCAGGCAAGGGATGCTTTCCTCCTTCACTGGAGTCAGGACTTCCTTGATGCCTTTCCACCCATTCCCCTAATTCCCAAAACCCTGTTCAAGCTTCAGAGAGATAGAGGCCAAATGATTCTCATAGCTCCACATTGTCCACGGCAAGTGTGGTACCCTCTGCTTCTACATCTCTCTCAAGCTCCCTCCCTGGAGTTAGGGTCTGCTCCAGACCTCCTCTCTCAAGAGGACGGAAAGTTATGGCATCCCAATCCCCAGTCTCTGCATCTCAGGGCTTGGTTGCTGAAGGCCTAGATCTCCAGGATCTTCATCTTTCTCAACAAGTGAAAGATGTTCTTTATGCTTCCAGAAAACCTTCCACCAGACGTTCTTATGCTTTCAAGTGGAAGAGGTTTACCATCTGGTGTTCTGGGAAGGGTCTTAACCCCCTTGCTATACCTCTGGAATCTTTGCTGGAGTTTCTCCTTCATCTGTCTAATGCAGGCCTTAAGACAAATTCAGTAAGGGTCCATTTGAATGCTATTACAGCTTCCCTTAAGCCTCTAAATGGACAACCTATTTCCTCTCATCCTCTTGTAGCAAGGTTCATGAGAGGCCTCCTTTTAACAAAGCCTCCCATTAAACCACCCCCCTGGTGGCATGGTCAGCTTATGAAGCCGCCTTTTGAACCTTTAGCTACCACCTCCTTGAAATACCTTTCTTGGAAGGTTGTCTTTCTCATTGCAATCACATCAGCACGCCGCATTAGTGAATTGCAAGCACTCGTAGCTAATCCACCTTATACAAGGTTCCATCATGACAAGGTGGTCCTTAGGACTAATCCACACTTTATGCCTAAGGTGGTCTCGCCTTTTCACCTCAACCAGGAGGTCTACCTACCTGTCTTTTTTCCAGGGCCAAGTGCAGAGAGGAATCTTCATACCCTGGACTGTAAAAGAGCTCTAGCTTTTTACTTACAAAGGACACAGCAACATAGAAAGTCTTCCCAACTCTTTGTTGCCTTTGATCCTTCTCATCTCGAACAACCAGTCTCCAAGAGAACACTTTCTAACTGGCTTGCCCAGTGTATTTCTTTTGCCTATCAGAGCAAGAACCTTTCTCTGGTGAGGGCCATGTCACAGCTCAGAATGTGAGAGCAGAGGAGATCCATGTGGGGAATGGCTCATCTGAACTCTGTGTCTATCGACGACATCTGTCGAGCAGCCACTTGGGCCTCAGTTCATACCTTCACAGCCCATTACTGCTTGGACAAGGACTCCCGCCAGGATGCCTTGTTTGGTCAGACTGTTCTTAAACACCTGTTCCATACTTAATCAACTCCTACCCACCATCCCTCATGGGATGCCAGAGATCCATGTGGGGAAGTGCAGCCCTGTTCCAGGGACACACAACTTCTGGGATCTCTCCCTGGCATCTAAAGCTAGGGAGTCCCCATATGTGAAGACTCATTCCTGCTTGTTCCTGGAGATAGCACAGTTACTTACCTGTAACAGGTGATCTCTGGGAACTGCAGGAATAAGTCTTTACAACCCACCCACCTCCCCTAGGAGTTGTATCTCCCTATCTTTCTTTCCTTTCCCTCTCTCTCTCTCTTTGTCTCAGCTTAAAAATCAACTGAGGAGAGACAGTTGGGAAAGGCGGGAAGGCAGCACGCAGGCGCTGTGGGATGCTCCCAAAGGCTTTCTGATTAGACGCTGGGGAGCGTTCCCGCGCAGGCTCCGTCGGTACTGACGAAACCCATATGTAAAGACTTATTCCTGCTTTTCCCAGAGATCACCTGTTACAGGTAAGTAACTGTGCTTTACAGGTGAGTAACTACGCTATTTTACCTTCTCCAGTGCATGGGGGAGCCCAGGTTGTAGTTCACATGGGAGACGTTGAGCATGGTTGTTATACAGCTTGTGGCAGCCGTTGGATTCATCTCTCTGAGGCAGAGCTTTTCCGCAGCTGCATTAAGGAGAGTGTAGCTGCTGCAGATTGGCTGGTTAGTGGCCTGGTAATGTCAGGGGCAATTGTTGAAGGGCTGGGGAAGCAGGATTGTGCTGGTATGGACATCGGCAATCCCACGGTTTTGGCAAGAATAGATGCTCTTTTGGGGCTTTATTCTTCTGCTTGGTGAGGTTCGTAATAGCTTGGCATGAGGGCACAGGCTACTTGAGTGTTTTCAACTCAGTATTTCTCAGTCTCCACATGCTAGTGGGTGAGCAGGACCCACACGTCTGGACTGGTCTGGAGGGACTCCAGGAAAGAAAATTAGCAGATTAGGTCTAATTTCACCTTAATCCTGAAAAAAAAAATTAGACCTCAGCAGCAACACTGAGAATTTACATATGAAGAACCTTGTAGGAAAGTTACTTTCTATCCCAATAATCCCTTATTACATAAATAGGTTTCCTTTATTTAGTTTTAAATGATTTGGACGTACTATTTGGTATTTATCTGAATGGGGTGTACAGAAAGCTTTCAGCTCAGAGGAACAAGGTCTTTATAGGGGTTTATTTTTTAACTGTTCCCTATTTGTCATGCTTTTTTCTGCAAATGACCTGCTTAGTCATTCTGCCCTCTTCAAATATTCCTTTACTTGCCATGTAGTATTTGAATGTGAAAAGTTTTCAGTATGACCATAATTTGTTTGCAGAATCTGGCAGCAAGGAGGACCCGGTGGCAGCAGACATCATCAACCCCATTGCTCTGAAGCAGCAGCAGGAGTTGCGGGAGAAGTTGGCTGCGGCCAAAGAGAAGCGCCTCTTGAATCAGAAACTAGGGTATGCTGGGGAGCATGACTCCAATTTCTGATGTTCAGAATATCCACTGTGCATGGGGAAGAATAATGTGAAAATTACTTTTCTCTACAAGCAAGCAGAGGAGATCCAGGCATGTTGTGCGGTGATGTCATCTGATGAATCCAGTGTGCTAGAGCTCTTCTTTAGTTCAAGAGAAGGCTTTTGATGCTCCCTATTAGCGTGTATGCATGTTCCCCCCCATCTGCTAGAACAACTCCTAACTTCAGTTTACTCTTTCTGCATTTTTAACTCTGTTGCAGCTCTCCTCCTACTACTACTACTACTAATCATTAATTTGGTGCTACTCTTCATATACAGCACTATATGCATAGACAAGACAGCCCCCCTCCAACAAATTCCACAGTTCACAAAACAAATGACAGGAAAAGCGAAATTAGACTTACCTGCTAATTGTTGTTCCTTTAGGACCTCCTGTCCAGTCCCGAACCTCTGGGTACTGCACCTCCTCCAGCAGCTTGGAGACTGAGCATGTCACATTCTTAAGAGCACCAGTACTAATATGACTGGCTTCTCCCACAAGCTCCCAGTAAACTATTGACAAAGCAAACTCACAGGAACAACAAATAAGTAGAAATACAACAAACAACAAAACATTAGTAACATAAGTAACATAGTAAATGATGGCAGATAAAGACCAGCATGGTCCATCTAGTCTGCCCAGCAAGATGGCAAGAGTAGGTGCACCTGTCGCTCTGTGCAGGCCACCCCCCCCCATGTCTTTGTTTAGGGGTAAACCCACCACTCCATGTAGGACACCCCTATTTGTTGAGACGTTACATGGTTCAGAAGTCAGATGGTACCGTTGATTTTGTTTTTATCCTATTGCTGTAAAGGGATCCTCTGTGTTTGTCCCATGCCTTTTTGAATTCCGTCACCGTGTTCGCCCCTACCACTTCCATCGGGAGGGCATTCCAAGCATCCACCACCCTTTCAGTGAAAAAATATTTCCTGACATTGCCTTTCAATTTACCCCCTTGCAGCTTCATGTTATGTATGCACTCTAGTTTTACAGGTTCCCCCGTCTTTGGAAGAGGTTTGTTTGTTCATCATTTCTCTTTAAGTATTTAAAGGTCTGAATCATATCTCCCCTGTCCCTCCTCTCCTCCAAAGTGTACATATTTAGGTCTTCAAGTCTCTTCTCATAAGGCTTCTGACGCAGGCTCCAAATCATTTTGGTTGCCTTCCTCTGAACAGTTTCCAGTCTTTTTACATCTTTTGCAAGATATGGTCTCCTAAACTGAACACAGTATTCCAAGTGAGGCCTCACCAGTGACTTATACAGTGGCATAAGGACCTCTTCTTTTCTGCTGGTAATCCCTCTTTGTATGCAGCCCAACATCCTCCTGGCTTTTGCCACCGCCTTGTCGCACTGTTTTGCCACCTTGAGATCATCGAGATAATTACACCAAGGTCTTTCTCCTGAACCGTGCATACCAACCTCTCGCCCCCTATCGCGTACATTTCTCTTGGATTTCTGCTACCCAAGTGCATGACACTGCACTTTTTCGCATTAAATCGTAGTTGCCAAGCATTAGACCAGTCTTCCAGCTTTTGTAGATCTTTCTTCATGTTAACCACTCCCTCGGGGGAGTCCACTCTGTTGCAAATTTTTGTGTCGTCTGCAAAAAGACAGACTTTTCCATTCAGTCCTTCAGCAATATCACTCACAAATACATTGAACAGTGCCGGGCCCAGGACCGAACCCTTGGGCACCCCGCTAATCACCTTCCTCTCATCCGAGTGAGCTCCATGTACAATCACCTTCTGTCGTCTGTCAGTCAACCAATTTCTAATCCAGTTTACCATCTTGAGACCCATCCCCAAGCTATTGAGTTGGTTGACAAGCCTCCTATGAGGAACAGTATCAAAGGCTTTGCTGAAATCCAGGTAGATGACATCCATCGCATGCCCCTGATCTAGTTCCCTGGTCACCCAGTCAAAGAACTCAATCAGATTTGTTTGGCAAGATCGTCCTTCGGTAAAACCATGTTGCCTCGGGTCTTGCAACCTGTTGGTTTTGAGAAAGTTCACTATTTGCTCTTTCAGGAGCGCCTCCATTACTTTTCCTGCCACTGAGGTAAGGCTCACGGGCCTGTAGTTTGACACTTCTTCCCTGTCACCACTTTTGTGTAGAGGTACGACATCAGCCATTCTCCAGTCCTGAGGAACCTCTCCTGTTTCCAAGGATCTGTTGAAGACATCCTTTAACGGTCCTGCAAGAACCTCTCTGAGCTCTTTCAGTATCCTGGGATGTCTCCCATCCGGTCCCATGGCTTTGTCCACTTTCAGTTTAGCAAGTTGTTCTAACACCTCGTCTTCTGTGAATGGTGAGGTATCTACTTCATTCCCATTTTTATATTTGGGAGTCACAGCTGGTCCATCTCCAGGATCTTCTTTAGTAAAAAACAGAGCAGAAGTATTTGTTTAGCAATTTCGCTTTTTCAGTGTCACTTTCCACGAGTCCTTTCCCAGCACTTCTGAGTCCTGCAATTCCAACTCTGATCTTTTTCCTTTCCTGAATATACCTGAAGAAATTTTTGTTGCCACCCTTAACATCTTTAGCCATCTTTTCCTCTGCCTTTGATTTTGCTATCCTTATTACTCTTTTAGACTCTTTGAGTTGGATCCTGTATTCATTTCTGTGTTCTTCTGTTTGCAAGCTTTTGAATTTTGCAAAAGTTGTGTTTTTTGCCTTTATTTGAGCAGCCACCTCTTTGGAAAACCAAATAGGTTTCCTTCTCCTCTTGCTTTTATTTACTTTTCTTACATATTTATCTGTTGCCCCTTTTATTGCCTCCTTTAGTTTAGCCCATTGCAATTCCACTTCCTTTATCTCCTTCCACCCCGTCGTCTCCTTTAAGTACTCTGCCATTTTATTGAAGTCGGTGTATTTGAAGTTTAGTAATTAACTAATAATACCTGCCTCCCCCTTCCTACGAGGTACTCCTCCAGCCCTGCAGAGTTGGAAAGAGTAAGAGGAAAAAAAAGAGAGAGAGAGAAACTCTCTGGAGAAAACTGGGCCTCTGCCTAGATCGCTCGAACGGCGGCAGACTCCCTCAATGCTTTCAAAGTATAATCTTCTTGATAGTTATGCTAGATCGGACACCAGCTCTGGCAATAACAGAGCCGAAACCTAACGAGAATGGCAGTATCCTAAAAAAATTCTGGGTGGGATATGGGACTGGACTGGAGTTCAAGGAACAACAATTAGCAGGTAAGTCTAATTTTGTTTTCCTTATCCCTCCAGTCCATTCCCGAACCTCTGGTATGTAACAGAGCAGTTACTTAATGGGAGGGACTCGCCAAACCGGCCTACAAAACTGCTGATCCAAAACGGGCATACCCAGCCGCCTGGACATCCAGGCGATACCACTTACGGAAAGTATGCAGGGATGACCAAGTAGCTGCCTGACATATCTCTGTCAGTGGCACTAAACTATACTCGGCCCAAGAGGTCGCTTGAGCTCTAGTGGAATGAGCTTGCAGCCCTAAAGGCACCTCTCATCCCTGCAAAATGTAAGCTGAAGCAACCGCCTCTCGAATCCACCTGGATATGGTGGCTTTAGCCGCCGCTTCACCCTTGCGTGGACCCCCAAAGAGGACAAACAAACGATCTGACCTGTGAAAACTCTCCGAACCCTTCAAAGAACCCTGAGGGCTCTCTTGACCTCCAACCGACGAAGGTTCGTCCTAGCTCAGAGCCATCCGAGCTGTCTAACACTGGTGGAGATATCTGCTGATTTGACGTGAAATATCGAAACCACCTTTGGCAGGAAAGAGGGAACTGCACGAAGAACCACTTTTTCCTGAGAAAATGAAAGAAATGGTTCTTTATCTTTATCTTTGTTTGAAATATTTGATAGACCGCCCTTTACCGAGGCGTTAGGGCGGTGTACAATACAGTAGGGTTGCTGGAAAACAGAGAAAGGAATGCCAAAAAAGTGATAGGAAAGAAGTGGGAGAAAAGGAAGAAGGATAGAACAGGACAGGTATCAGCACAGACAGCAAAAAATTACGAAGGAGAGTGGGCGAAATGGGGAAGGGTGGGGTGGGGGTAGGTAAGGGTTGAATGGTTAGGGAAGGAGTAGTCCAAGAATCCATAGAGGATTATGGGAGGTAGGGGAATCAAGGGTCTGATAGTAAATGGGAAATAGTGGGAGGCCTAGTTGGTGATGCGTGAGTGGCTAGGAGGGTCGGGAAGGTTGAAAGCCTGATGAAAAAGATGGGTCTTAAGGAGGGCCTTGAACCGGGGAAAAGATAGTTCAGTACGGAGGGAATGCGGGAGAGAGTTCCATAGGGCAGGACTAGCGAAAAAGAAGGCGGCACGACGGGTTGACTCAAGGTGTGCATTTGTGGGGGAGGGTAGGAAGAGACGATTGCCATGAGAGGAACGAAGAAGGCGAGGCATGGGTTGAAGGTAAATGAGATCTGCTAAATACTGGGGTGTGCTGGTATGAAGGGCCCTATGTGTGAGAATGAGGAGTTTGTAAAGGTAGCGAGCTCTGACAGGGAGCCAGTGAAGGGATAGAAGGCAAGGGGTGATATGGTCTCGAAGAAGAGAAGGTGAGAAGACGGGCAGCAGTGTTTTGAATGAGCTGTATCCTCCGAAGTTGGTATTGTGGGAGACCAGCGAGAAGAGTTACAGTAATCGAGTCGAGTGATCACCAAGGAAAGCACGAGGGTGGTGAGGGATGTGACTGAAAGCAGCGGTCGGACCGCCCTGATCCTACAGAGGTGAAAGAGAGAGGTGCGCACCACACCAGAGATATGCTTATGGAACGAGAGAGATGAATCGAGAGTAACACCAAGATAGCGAAGAGCTATTCTGGCAAGACAAGGCCTGCAACTCAGAAATCCTTCGAGCAGAACAAATTGCTATCAAAAATACTGTCTTTAATGTTAAGTCCTTCAATGAAGCTCTGCTCAAGGACTCAAAAGATTCCTTAGTCAACGCTTTTAGAACCAAGTTGAGATCCCATGGGGGAACCAGCACCCTACAAAGTGGTCGCAAACGATTTACCGCCTGAAGAAAATGCACCATGTCCGGGTGAGAGCCCAAAGGCTCTTTGGACTTTCCCCTGAAAACAAGCAATTGCTGCCAGCTGTACCCAGAAGGAGCTGGACGCCAATCCCTTATCAAAGCCATCCTGCAAAAAGGCCAAAATTTCCGGTACCGTGACTGGACTATGACCTCACCTGTCTGTACACCATGCCTCAAAAATATGCCAGATGTGGATGTAGGCTAGCGAAGTAGACCTCTTCTGCGCATTCAGCAAGGTTGAGAAAACGGGTGCTAAATACCCCTTCCGACTCAACTGCGCCCTTTCAAGAGCCAAGCCGTAAGCGAGAATAAATTAACCTGAGGCATGCGCAGTGGACCCTGCAACATAAGGTTGTTCTGCCCCGGCAGATGCCATGGCCGAGCCACCAAGAGATGCACCAGGTCTGCGTACCAAGGATGCCTCGGCCAGTCCGGAGCTATCAGAATGACACGTCCGTGATGTGCTTTGATTCGCTGAACCACGCGGCCTGTCAAAGCCCAAGAAGGAAAGACGTAGAGAATCCCCTCCGTCAGCCATTGTTGCAACAGTGTGTCTATGCCTTCTGATATCCTTTCCCTTCTGCTGAAGAAACGACTGGCCTTGGCGGACTCGAATGTCGCCATAAGATTCATCAAGGGGATTCCCCATCTGCTCACCACTTGTGCATAGAATTCCAAGTAGAGAACCAACTGCCCCGGATCCACACGAACCCGGCTGAGATAGTCCACTGTCACATTGTCAACTCCCGCGATATGTGCTGTCTACAATGCCTGGCATCGAGGCTCTGCCCAGACAAACTCTCTGACGACAACTTGAGCTCCACACTGCCTCTGCTGCCCTGTCGATTGAGATAAGCTACCTCGGTCGCGTTGTCCGATAAGACTCTGACCGACTGGCCCAGTAGATCCTTCTCGAAGGCACTTAGCGCTCGAAATACCATTTGCAACTCTGTTGATTGACCATCTGGACTCCTGCGCGCTCCAAGTTCCCTGAGCATAGAGCTCCCCGCAGTGAGCCCCCCAACCCACCAGACTGGCGTCGGTGACGACCGGTACCCACTACGGAGACTCAAGAGGCATGCCTGCAGCCAGATTTTCCCGATTGAGCCACCATTGGAGAGCCTCCCTGATTTCCCGTGGACAGGGAAACCGCTGGGCTAGAGAGTCCGTCTGGTGTGACCACCGATGTAGCAGGGTTCTCTGTAACAGACGCCTGTGTGCCCTCGCCCATGGCACTACCTCCAGAGTGGCCGCCATCGTACCCAATAACTGTAGGTACTGCCAGGCTGTCAGTTTTGCGTGCCTCAGAAAGATCCGCAGCAATAGATGCAACCCCTGAGCCCGGTGCTCCGGCAGGAAGACTGCCCCTATTCGCATGTGGAATACTCCTAAGTATTTCAGGTCCTGAGAAAGGAGTCAACCGGCTCTTGGCCCGATGGACTATCCAGCCCAGGCTTTCTAGAAGCTGCACCACCCGGGCAGTAGCCCGTATGCTCTCATCCCTGGACTTTGCCCTGATCAGCCAGTCGTTGAGATAAGGGTGCACCAGCACTCCTTCTTTGCGGAGCGCCGCTACTTATGACCACCATGACCTTGGTGAATGTCCGTGGTGCTGTAGCCAATCCGAATGTAAACGCCTGAAACTGGAAGTGTCCATCGGCACCACAAACCGCAGGTATCGCTGATGGTCTGGGCTGATAGGAATGTGTAGATACGCTTCGGTGAGATCTAGGGACGTTAAAATCTCTCCTTTCCTCATCGCTACTATCACAGACTGCAACGTCTCCATGCGAAAATGCGGCACCCGAAGACAACGGTTTACTCCTTTTTGGTCCAGAATCGGGCACCAGGAGCCATCCTTTTTGGGGACAACAAAATAAATCGAGTATCGACCGTATCAGCATTGGTTTCTGGGTACCAGAACCATTGCCCTCAGCTGCAGGAGCCGAGCCAGAGTCTCTTATTGCCAAAGTCTTGCCCGGCGCCCCACATGTGGACTGGACAAAGGAGTCTGTGATTGGCCTGGCGAACTCGAGGGAATAGCTCTCGTGGATGATCTCCAGTACCCATTGGTCGGACGTTATCTGGGTCCAAGCAGGATAAAAATCCTGTAGTCGACCTCCTTCAGGCTGCTCCCCTGCCTGGGCCCTCCTCCCTTCATTGTGACTTTTTAAAACCAGAGGTTGAGGGGGCCGAGAATCCTCTGCCTGCATCTCGGAAACCTCTAAATCCCGGACCTCGGGTAGAGAATCTTCCCCTCTGAAAACCTGTAAGGCGGGAGGTACGAAAACGCCGAAAATCTCGTGTCTGGCCTCGAGGCACTGTTGTATTGTGCCCCTGTTTTGGCTTATCGTCCAGCAGGCGGCGTCCTTTGGATTCTCCCGAATCCTTGACCAACTTCTCCAGGTCCTCCCCGAACAGGAGCTTCCCCTTAAAGGGAAGTTTAGTAAGTCGGGACTTGGAGGAACTGTCTGCTGCCCAATTCTGCAACCATAGGTAGCGACGAGCTGCTACCATGGACGCCATACTCCTAACCAAACTGCGAATGAGATCATAGTGAACATCTGCAAGGTAAGCTGCTTCCTATTCTAGCTTAGCAACCTCCGCCACTTGCTCTAGTGCCGCACCTTCTGGCTGCTGCAGCAATTGGGACCAGTGAAGGCAGGCTCTTGCCACCCAGGCCCCACAAATAGAAGCCTGCAGGGATAGCGCATTAACATTAAAAGCCTGCTTCAACAGGGTAACCAACTTTCTGTCCTACCCATCCTTCAGGGCAGCACTCCCTTCCACCGGTATGGTCGTCGTCTTTGTCATAGCTGATACAGCGGTGTTCACATGAGGAGAACGAAACAACTCCTGCTCCTGATCCGAGAGCGGATAAAGACGAGAAAAGGTTCTAGCTCCCCTAAGACCTGCCTCCTGCAGATCCCACTCGTCCTGGATCATCTGTTTAATCACCCGGTGTACTGGGAAGACCACCTGTGTATTCCATACTGCCTGGATGAGAGGATCCTTCAGTGTGTCCTCTTCCGGGCAACTAGTTGGCAAATTGAGGGCTTGAAGGGACTCCGCAATCAGAGCAGGCAACTCCTCCTGCCAAAATACCCGGAGAATCCGAGCCTGGTCTTTCGTCTCCAGAATTTTGTCTTCCTCCAGTTCCTCAGTATCCAAGTCTGGATCCAAACCTACCTCATCTGTCTCCGGCCAATCGGAAACGGATGGCTGGTCCTCTACCAGTCTGGCCCTCTTCGCTGGCCCGGGACCAGAGATCTCTCCCTTTTGTGAGGAACTGTGACACACACCAGCTGTTGCTGTCGAGGGGTCAGTACCGGCCCCTGCTGACGCAAGCAGAAGCGCAAATTCCAGAGAGAAACCCCCCAGAGCCAATCCCCCCCCCAGGCTAAGGGAAGGCGAGGGACCTGTAATAGCTGAAACCGACTCATGAGGAGAGGAATGACCCTCCAAGAGAGGAAGAGTCTCCCCAGAGATCCTTGGGATGTCGAAGGTGCAGGATCCCTGGCCTTTTCCTGAAGCGCCTGCTCCATGTTGACGGCCTCAGAAGCACAGCCGCGGCACACCCCCGGCACACCCCCGCATCTAACACAGTTCCTTGCTGGGTACCGCAAACAAGACACTACAGGCGGGCAGGCATTGGTTAACTGCTATACTGGGATTCCCACACTAGTCCTTGAGACCAACCCGTAGCTAGCCCAGTAGAAGGTAGAATAGAAAAAAACCCTTAAACCTTCTCTTCAAAACTGATGCCAGTTTAACAGTACTTAAACTCCCTTTTCTTGTTTTCTTTTTTTTAGCGAGGACTGCCGCGCACCAGCATTGCTCTGACTAACCAATTAAAGAAAAGCGTCCCCGATGCTCGGGACCACTGATCGCAGTAAATTGAGCCTTGAAATGCAGTGCGGAGGAAAGCGTGGGAACCAGGTCTACGATCTGCCTTCCCGCTCCGGACAGCCGCGATCCCTGCGAGGCACCAACCGGCACTGTAAATCTTGGCTTGCTCACATCTGCGCCTTCGTTTTACCCTATCAAAACACACACTCATTTAAAAGTTACCCAGCCTACCTCTGGTCGCGCTGACGGGAACCAGCTGCAAGATGGGCGCCAGAGGAACAGGCCTCACAGTCTCTTGCGCTCAGCCATCTCTTGGCTTCGGCGCAATGGGGGGGGGGGGGGCAGGAGCACTCAGTTCACCCTTGCACTGCAGAGACTGCAGCTCCTTACCCGCTGACGGGATCGGGAGCTGCCAAAACCCCGGGACTGTGACAAAGGTGGAAACCCCTATCGAACATTTGAGGATGGAGAGGAAAGGGAGTACAACTGAGGATCCTCCACAGAAGGTGCATGGCTTTCTTTCTTTCTTTTTTTTAAATCAGCTTAATAAATAAACTTAATAAAGCAAATTAAAGCAGAGAAAACTCCTTATTTGTTCCTTCAGTGAGCCCCAAACCTAGGCTCACTAAGTCCTCCAGTTGCTTGAAGACTGAGCATACTGGGAGCTTGTGGGAGGAGCCATTGGTATTAGTACTGGTATTCTCAAGAATGTGACATGCTCAGTCTCCAAGCTGCTGGAGGATGTGCACTACCCAGAGGTTTGGGACTGGACTGGAGGGACGATAAGGAAATATTTTTTTAAAAGGTATTACAAGACGAGAACCAATGTTTCTTTCAGCAGAACATGGAATCCATTGCTAAGTTTTTGTTGTTTTTTTTTCTCTCTAACTTTTTCTCTCTCCATCTCCTGCACCTTATTGTGTGGCTATGAAGCCTCATCGGGTGTGCCTCTCCCCTTGGGCCAAGATCAGGAACCACTGGGACAGCACAATTGGAAACATTTGAATCAGTACCTCCTTCTCTCCTTCCCATCCCCACCCATCTGGATGCAGATTCCATATTGCCAGCAGTAAAGAGACAGAGCGCACACAGATGGCAGACACAGGACCTTTGCTTCACTGTGATTCTTTAGAAGCATGCAGCTGGCCCTTGCACTGTCCCACTGTCCAGGACCTTGAAAAGATGTGGATGCTTCCTGCTTGATGTATCTTTTCTCCTGATCATGTGCCTACCCCTATGAGCATCTGTAGTCAGATTAGCAAGGATGCACTGTTCCCTAAAAGGCTGCCCAGACTGCAGAGAAGTTCAGAGGGTCACTCAGAAACAACATCTAAAAACAAGTCTAAATCAGCCATGACCAGGGGAAAACACCCCTTCCTCCAGGAGATCTGGATGAGTTGTCCCTTTCCCAAGGACAGCATTTCTAGATCAATGCCACTTTTGTCTTCTGAGCCCATTGCTTTGCCCACAGTCACAGCCAACAACATCCCTCAGAAAGCTCTGCTGCTGGCAGAAATTTGTGCAAGACACCCTACTGTGAAAGACTGCATTCTCTGGGAACAAGCAGGAAGTCAGTCCTCATATATGAGTGATGTCAGTGCCGACAGAGCCCATGCAGAAGCATCTTCCCAACTTTCAAAGAAAGCCTTTGAGAGATGCACCATGCATGCATGGTCCACGTCCTGCCCAAGGATGCCATCTTGCCTCAGTCTCCTTTTTTCCATGGAGCCCATTTGACATTGTCCAGTTTGCCCCAGAAAAAGTCTGATTTTTATTGTTAGTTTTTGTTCAGTTTGCGTACCGGTTCCTTCCCGCCCTCGAGCCAGCTTGCCTCTGTGTTGCTCCTTGCCATCTATTCGTTTTCTAATTTTTTCATCGAGGTGTTCCTCAACAGGCGTTTGCACCCTTTTTCATTCGAAGGCTTCGGATCCCTGACTGACGGCTGGGACCCCTTTTTTCCAGTGGCCTTCAGTGGCTTCGGAAAGTGTGACTGATGTGGCAAAATGTCACTCATCGACCCAAACAAATGCTGCCTCCTATGCCTCGGCCCGGAGCACAATGACTCCGACTGCGAACTCTGCAGAACCATGTTCCAGGGCCACCTCTGATATCAGTGCTTCGTGCCATGTACCGGCTTAAAAGCCAAAAAACTCATTAGTCTGTGCCACCCGGCAGGGAGGCACAAACCCCTCAATGCCTTCGGCCAGAAGGCCTTTCAGGGTTCGATGTTAATTTGTTGGATCCATTCCTATCAGCTGTACTTCGGCATGTACCTGAAGGAACTATCGAAGGAGCTTGGTGGATTCTTGGCAGGCCTCGATGGGGAATCCCTACAGAGGTTCAATACCCTGACCTCGGCGGTAAAAGAATGGTCAAGGTTTTTGTCCTGAGCAGCCTATGATAGCTTTGAATCTTCGGCCAGGGTGGCCACCACAGTTATCGGGGCACCTAGACATGGCTGCAGTTGTCAGACCTGGAACAATGGGTGCAGGAAAGCTGACTGATGCCCCCTGCATAGGAGAGAACCTATTTGGGAAGCCCATGGCAGATAAGACAGTGGAGATAGAGACAGAGTTCGTGACGAGAACCAGGTTCTCAAAGATCATCTCTGTGCAACCCTGTAAGAAAGCTCCATGGAAAAAGCTGCCCTTCCTGAGAAAGAAAGGGGGCTTTAGCGGTACACCGCACTTCCAGGCCTTCCCGGCCCCTCAACAGGGCCAGCAACAAAAAGGCCAGGGACATGGTCCCATAAAACAAAAGGCCCTGAAGTCCCAGGCACCGGCTGTGGCCCAGCCTGGGGGGGGAGCTTTTGACTACCTGGGTGTGACTACCTACCCTTGGGGGGGGGGGGGGAGGGCACTAGCCCTGTTTGCCCACAGGTGGACAGCCATCACCACCGATACCTGGGTGTGCTGCAAGTGGTCAAGGAGGGCTACCTCCTCCACCTACAACGGGTGCCATCCTCGTACTTCCCAGGAAGACACACCAGGCTTCTCCTTCACCAGATTGTAAGAGAGCCCTGTCCTTTTACCTGCAACGGACTTGGGGCCACCGCAAAGCACCACAGCTTTTAGTATCCTATAACCCCAACCGCCTGGGGCTCCCAGGGACTAAACAAATTCTCTTCACTTGAGTGGTAGAGACTGCATTGCCCTTGCCTATGAGCAGGCAGGGATCTCACTGGACCAGAGAGTAGTGGTGCATCGCATCAGAGCCATGGCTACCTCCATGGCAAATCTGCGTTTCATCCCCAGGACGGAAGTCTGTCGAGCTGCCACCCGGTCTTTGGTCCATACCTTTGCAGCTCACTACTGCTTGGAGAAGGAGTCCTGATGGGACAGAGCCATCTGCCAGTCTGTACTCCGTCATCTCTTCAGGATGTAGGTACCTCCCTGCCCTCTGACTGCTCTGTGTTCAGTCTACCGGAGTGCTGGTTCTCTGATGGACACTTGGGACTTGCGATAGCCTCTCAGTAGGGACTCAACTGCTGCTGATCATTGCTTGCCCTTTGCAGGTCGCTGTGGTGGTTTTACAGGTTTTCAATAGCCTGTAACTGGGGAGTCCCATATGTGAGGATTGATTTCCTGCTTGTTCCGGAGAAAGCATAGTTACTCATCTGTAAGAGGTGTTCTCTGGGGACAGCAGGAATCAGTCCTCACAACCCTCCCTCCTCCTCTTGGAGTTGCTTCTTTACCGTATTTTATTTTTTCCTTGGCAGTCTTAGCTATGTCATTTGATTGAGGCAAGATGGCACCTTTGGGTGGGAAGTGGACCACACATGCGTGGTGCATCTCCCAAAGGCTTTCTGTAAAAGCTGGGGAGATGCTTCCGCACGGGCTCAGTCAGTGCCGACGTCACCCATATGTGAGGACTGATTCCTGCTGTCCCCAGAGAACACCTGTTACAGTTGAGTAACTATGCTTTTTTTTGTGGACTAGCAGGAAAAAAAAAGCCCTCACGTATGGGTAAATGCATCCGATGCAGCCCCTATCCAGGGATCTGTGCTGGGTCTGCTGCTTTTTGACATATTCATAAATGACCTGGAAAGTGGAATAACTATGGTTACACGATGCAAGGTTCCACATTAGGAACCACCATCCAGGAAAAAGATTTAGGCGTCATTGTGGATACCATGTTAAAACCCTCGGCCCAGTGTGCAGTGGCGGCCAAGAGAGCAAATAGAATGCTAGGTATGATAAGGAAAGGAATGGAAAATAAAACAAAAGATATTATAATGCCTCTATATCGTTCCATGGTGAGACCGCACCTTGAATATTGTGTGCAATTCTGGTCGCCGTATCTTAAAAAGGATATAGCGATTTTAGAAAAGGTTCAGAGAAGAGCCACCAAAATGGTAAAGGGGATGGAAGGATACTCCTATGAAGAAAGGCTAAAAAGGTTAGGGCTCTTTAACCTGGAAAAGAGACGGCTGAGGGGAGATATGATAGAAGTCTCTATAAATTAATGAACGGAGTGGAACGGGTAAATGTAGATCGATTGTTTACGTTATCAGAATATAGAAAGACTAGGGGACATGCAATGAAGCTACAGGGTAAACTATTTAAGACTAATAAAAGAAAATATTTTTTCACTCAACGTGAATTTTTTCACTCACTCAATTTTTTAACTCAGCTGTTAGTGTAGCTGGGTTTAAAAAAGGTTTGGACAAGTTCCTGGAGGAAAGGTCCATAAACCGTTATTAAGAAGTGACCGAAGATATCAATGCTTGACCCAGTACAAGCATTGTGGAACTTGTGTCTCTTGGGGAAACTGCTAGGTACATATGACCTAGATTGGCCACTGTTGGAAACAGAATACTGGGCTTGATGGACCTTGGTCTGATCCAGTATGGCATATCTTATGTTCTTATGTTCTTAAGCTTTTCGAAGCTCCTGTGCACGTGCACGTGCACACATCTTCCTGCCCATGGTGCCATTTTACCTGTCGTCTTTTCTCCATGGAGCCCTACGGATGCATTCTGAAGTGTTCTTCATTGAAAGTTTGTATTGCTAATGCTTTTTTTTTTTCCCTGCCTTTTCGGCTTTTTGCCATCCTGATCCTAAGTATAGAAAATCATCATTGCGTTGATGCTCCCAGAGGAGCACCGGATCCCCAAAGGACAGGCAAGCCATCCAGGCTGAAACTGAGATATCTTTATTTTCTCTCTGAATCACACTCAGAAGGCTGGGTTACAGATGTTGAGGCCTGAGGGCATGCCGGAGGACAGGCCCCAGAGCTTCCTTCTGACCCTTCATCTCATTAGAGAGAAGTCATCTCCTGAGGATATGATTTTCCAAAATTTTGTTAGGGATATGGTTAAGGCCATACAATTTTCTTTGGAGATTGAGTATGAGCCCAGGGCAGAAGAATTGGAGAGCCTCCAGTACTCCTCTGCCTCTACAGCTGCGCTGACCGTTCTTGTGCATCACATTCTTCAGAGTGCAGATGAGAACATGGGATTCTCCAGGACCAAGCAGGAAATCGGCCCTCACATATGGGTGACGTCGGCGCCCACGTAGCCCTCGTGCGGAGCATTTCCCCAACTTTCAAGGAAAGCCTTTGGGAATGCAGCGCGCATGCGCGGTCCCCTTCCCGCCCAAGGGTGCCATCTTGCTCAGTCTCTTTCCGCAGAGCCCAACGGACGTGAGTTCGTGCCACCTGGGAAAAGTAGTTTTTTTTCCCTGTGATTTTCACTGTTTTCTTATCTGGTTCAACGCCGGTTCCCCTTCCCGCCTGGGGCTCGGTACACCGGTATCGAGTCTGGATTTTCTTTTTTTGTTTTTTGTCCTTCGTGACTAGCGTTCACGCCTTTTTTGTTATTTTCACTGGCAGCCCGGTCTTTTGACCTTGCAGGGGCCCTTTTTCTCCCGATGGCTGCCAGCGGGTTCAAAAAATGTGATCGGTGCAAGAAACTTATGGCTCTCACTGACACACATGGCTGCTGCCTCCGATGCCTCGGGCCCGACCATGACCCGCTGGTCTGTGGCCCGTGTGGCAAAATGTCGTCAAAGGCACTTCGGAGCCATCAGCATCAACGTGAAAGAATTTTCTCGGAGTCCACATCCGGCCGGGCCCGGACTTCGTCAGAGGCCTCGACATCTCGGGAGTCTGATCCCAAGCACCGTCGTGGTTCCTCTGAGAGGGGGTCTCCCACCCGGGAACACAATAGGAAGAAGAAGCTCATGAGGGCGGCGACGGTGGAGGCCCCTGGGTCCTCGAGGGCCAGGTCGCGTAGCCCTGACTGCCGCCCCTGGTTCTCAGTCGGTGAGGCCGTTAAACTACCTTGCATGGAGCCGGAGTCATGTAAGTTCTGTTGTCCTCGTGGACTCTCCTTCGGGAGAACCGACCTCGGGCCTGACGCCGTCAGGGCCCGAGTCAGGGGCTGCTGAGTCTCCTGCGCTTGGACTCAGGCTGACGGCCTTGGAGAGCAGCTTGGCTGCCTTCATGGAACAGCAGCGGGTGCTGATTTCCGGTCTGACCGGTGCATCTGCTCCGACCACCGGGACCTCGATGTCTAAGTAGCCCCCGGAGGCCGAGCCTATCCTCGAGTCCAAGTCTCGAGTCGATCCTCGGTCAAGTCCCCCCCTCGACCTCCCGTGCGGGGCCGAGGTCGTTGGGACGAGTGGCACCGAGGCCCAGTCGGCGTGGGAGATGGAGGACGAGGAGTCTCCAGACACCTTCTGGACCCGGTGCGTTCCTTCGGACTCCCCGGATTTCGAGCCTCGGAAAAGTCCCTCCCCCGGAGGATACCCGGTTCTCGGACTTTGTGAGGGACATGGCTAAGGCTTTGACATTCCCTGTGGATGCTGAGGAGGAGCCTCGAGCCAAGGGAGCTCGATACCCTCCGGTATGATTTTCCTCCAAAGGAAGCCTTTACTGTACCGGATCCTCCGATGCTGCAACGGCTGCTCTTCTGTATGTGGGAGGCACTGGCCTTGGTGTCGGTTCTTAGAAAACGGGTCGATTCCATTTATCGAGTCCGTAAGAGCCCTGGGTTCCAAAAGGCGCAGCTACCGCACAATTCCATGGTTGTGGAATCGGCCATGCACCGCCTGAAGAGTCAGAAGATGCACTCCTCGGTGCCCCCAGGCCGGGAGGCCCGGAACTTGGATGCCCTTGGTAGAAAGTGCTTCCAGGGCCCTATGCAATCTTGCCGTGTCCAGACTTACCCAGCGGTACGTGGGCATGTACCTAAGAGACCTGGCAAAGGAGATTGCTGGGTTCTCAGCTGGCCTCTCTGAGGAACCCTTGCAGGAATCTGAGAGTGCTTGAAGTTTATCTCTCGAGCAGCCTATGATGGCTTCGAGGCTTCGGCCCAGGTAGCCGCGGCCGGCATCGGTGCATGCCGTCAGGCCTGGCTACAGTCATCAGACCTGGAGTCATGGGTGCAGGAAAAGTTGGTCGATGTCCCCTGCTGAGGTGACAACCTATTCGGTAAGCCCATGACTGAAAAGGCTGCAGAAATCGAGACTGAGACTCACCAAGACAAGGCTGTCCAGAAAGACTTCTGCCCCTTCTCAAAAAAAAGAAGGGCTCGGGAAAGAAGCCCCTTTTCTCGAGGAAGGGTGCTGCCTACAAAATCCTACCCTCAATATCGGGCCTCTCCAGCTCCCCAACAGGGCCAGCAGGCCAAGGGGGAGGGGCATGGGCCTCATAGGCAGAAGATCCCCCCAAGCCGCCAGCTCCAGCTCCTGCACAGCAGGGAGTGGGGTTTTGACTCACAACAGCATAGCCTCTTCTCCGCTGGTGGCTTTACTCAGCACAGGAGGTCGGCTGACCCTATACGCCTACAGGTGGCCAGCCATCACAGGGGATACCTGGGTCCTGAGCATAGTCCAAAAGGGCTACATGCTCCACTTCCACCAGCTACCCCCTCCTACTTTCCAGGGGAGCCTCCAAGACTCCCTCTACACAGGAACCACCTCCTTCAGGAGTTGGCAGGTCTTCTAAAGGAATAGGCGGTGGAACCGGTGCCTCACCATTTGGAAGGGCAAGGCTTCTACTCCAGGTACTTCCTGGTACCAAAAAGGACAGGAGGCCTCCGGCCTATCCTAGACTTGCGAAACCTAAACAAGTTTCTGGAGAGGGAAAAGTTCAAGATGCTTACCCTTGGGATACTGCTGCCCTACCTCCAGCAGAGCAACTGGCTATGCTCCTTAGACCTAAAGGATGCTTATACTCGCATCCTCATTCATCCAGACCACAGACAATATCTCAGATTTGTGGTGGGAGGAAACCATATTCAGTACAGGATACTTCCCTTTGGCCTAACCTCTGCCCCCAGGGTTTTCACCAAATGCCTGGCGGTGGTGGCGGCTTATCTCAGGAATCAGGGAATTTTTGTCTTCCCATACCTGGACGACTGGCTCATCAGGGACCTGTCTCTCCAGGAGGCCCGACAAGCCACTCTTTGCACTGTCTCTCTTCTTCAGCATCTGAGCTTTGTCATAAACTACGCAAAGTCCACTTTGTTCCCCTCTCAGAACCTAGAGTTTATAGGGGCAAGATTAGACACCCTTCAGGCAAGAGCCTACTTGCCCGAGGGCAGGGCCCACAGACTGATGGACTTGGCCAGCCAGTTCTAAAGCAATTCTCATGTTTCTGCCAGACACTACCTGCGGCTCCTGGGCCACATGGCATCCACTGTACATATGACTCCGAACGCCCGTCTGCAAATGCGGGCTGCTCAATGGTTCCTCAGAGCTCGGTGAACGCAGGCCACAGGCGACCTCCGAGACAGAGTAGAGGTGTCCAAGCCACTTTTGGACTCCTTAAAGTGGTGGCTACATCTCCCAAACCTTCTCAGCGGGATACCCTTTCAGGCTCCAACACACACAAGGGTGCTGACGACCGATGCTTCCTCAAAGGGCTGGGGTGCACATTGCCAGGGCATGTGCACTCAAGGCTTGTGGTCTCCTCAGGAGGCCACGCAGCAAATCAATCTTTTGGAGCTGCGAGCAATCCGCTTAGCTCTGCAAACATTTTCTCATGCCCTCTCTCACCAGTTTGTCCTAGTTCAGATGGACAATCAAGTGGCAGTGTTCTACGTGAACAAACAAGGGGGCACGGGATCCAGGCTCCTATGTCAGGAGGCACTGGATCTCTGCTCCTTTGCGGACAAACAGGGTATGTGTCTCAAAGCAGTTTACCTACCTGGTCAGGAGAATTTCCTGGCAGGCAAGCTAAGCAGGATTCTCCAGCCTCACGAATGGCAGTTAGTGGCCCAGCAGATCTTCCTCCACTAGTGACTTTCATCCATCGTTCTCTTTGCCAGTCCACTGAACTTTCAGCTGCCCAGGTTCTGCTCCAGACAGTCTTGAAGGACTGGAAAGGGGGGCTGTTACTTCTGGAGAGAAATCTGAAATTGTGAGTATATACTTCTGGGACTTTTTCTGAAAGGAATTTTTTTTCTTTTAAAGCTAATTAATCTGTGAACCCACTATTTTTTTTGTTAAATCAGTCAGGGCCTAGTAGCAACAGTTTAAGATTCAATTTAAAAACACAGAAGAGAACTTTCTGGTTACCTTTCATACCCAGTAGACAGCTGTAGTTTAAATTTCATAGTCACTCAGGGCCTAGCATCAGCAAAGTACTTTTAGTTTCAAATTAAAACACAGAAGAGAGCTTTCTGGTTAAATTTAGAATCCAGCAGAGAGCTTGTAGTTTAAATTTCATAATAGGTTAGAGCCTAGTAGCAGCAAAGAGCTATAATTTAAATCAAATCAGAATATAGTTTTCCTCAGCAGCACAGGACAAGGTACTGTGTAGCAGCCCTTTTTTAATAAGTGTTATATCCCTCCCTCTCTCCCCACACCCACCCTCCCCTGGGAAAATCACAGCTTTATAGGTACTTGCACAACTTAAAAGACAGGAGGTGCTCTCAGGTGAAGCTCATTACCCAAATCAGTCATACACCAAGGACCTGAGATTAATTAAGCTTCAGGTGAACAAGGTATATTAAACTTCTTAGGTACAGTTTTAGTGGTATAAATATCCATTGCACCCTTTAGTACATATAGAACTTAAAGATCTAAACACAAACTTAAAACTAAGATGCAGACAGCAGTCCAGCAGCGGGATGTGGGCTTTCCAGTCTTTTGCATTGAGTGTCACATGTATGATTTTCTCCCAGCTGGTGAGAGGTCTTACGTGTGCACTAGGTGCAAGGAGCTCTCTGCTCTCAGGGAACGAGTCCGTTCTCTAGAGGCTAGAGTAGCAGACTTGGAAAACATAAGACAGACAGAGAGGTACATAGACGAGACCTACAGGGATATAGTCCTGAAGTCCCACCTCCAGTCTGGCAGCATCCCTGTTGCCATGGAGGAGAGAGGTCACGTGACAGGAGAGCATCACCCTGGTGTGGCAGGAAGTGATCCTGTAACTAGGACCTGTCCTCCAGGTGATGTAAACCCCTCTCGCACCGAGGAGGTTTCTCCAGGGCCAAGTGCCCATGCGGGAAGGATTAGGACAGCAGTTATAGTTGGTGATTCGATCATTAGGCATGTAGATAGCTGGGTGGCTGGTGGACGTGAGGATCGCCTGGTAACATGCCTGCCTGGTGCGAAGGTAGCGGACCTCACACGCCACCTAGATAAGGTCTTAGATAGTGCTGGGGAGGAGTCTGCTGTCTTGGTACATGTTGGTACCAATGACATAGGAAAATGTGGTAGGGAGGTTCTGGAAGCTAAATTTAGGCTTTTAGGTAGGAAGTTGAAATCCAGAACTTCCAGGGTAGCGTTCTCCGAAATGCTTCCCGTTCCACGCGCAGGACCCAATAGGCAGGCAGAGCTCCGGAGTCTCAATGCGTGGATGAGACAATGGTGCAGAGATGAGGGGTTCGGATTTGTTAGGAACTGGGGAACTTTCTGGGGAAAGGAGGGGCTCTTCCGAAGGGATGGGCTTCACCTTAACCGGGATGGAACCAGGCTGCTGGCATTAACCTTTAAAAAGGAGATAGAGCAGCTTTTAAACTAGATAATAGGGGAAAGCCGACAGTCGCCCAAGAGCGCATGGTTCAGAAGAATGTATCCTTGAAGGATACTACAAAAAGCAGAGAGATTCCAAAAAAGAGTAAAGTAGCCCAAATGCCCTCGAGTATGGAGCAGACAGAACTTAAAGATCCCAAATTACCCATGTCTACCAATAGCCAAATTAATATGAATAAAATACAGTCTCTAAAATGCTTGTATGCAAATGCTAGAAGTCTACAAAACAAGATGGGAGAGTTAGAATATATAGCACTAAACGAGAGGTTAGATATGATTGGAATATCAGAGACATGGTGGAAGGAGGACAACCAGTGGGACACTGTGATACCTGGGTACAAACTATATCGAAATGATAGAGCTGATCAAATTGGTGGAGGGGTTGCGCTCTATGTTAGAGAGGGCATTGAGTCAGAAAGGATTAAAGTTTTGCAAGAAACAAAATTTGCTGTAGAATCTCTATGGATTGAAATTCCATGTAAAAAGGGGAAGGCGATGGCAGTGGGGGTGTACTATCGTCCGCCTGGCCAGAATGAACAAATGGATGATGAAATGCTCAAAGAAATCAAGGAAGCTAGCAAAAGTTACAGTGCAGTAATAATAATGGGTGATTTCAATTACCCCGGCATCGACTGGGTCAGTGTCACAACAGGACATGCTAGGGAGATAAAGTTCCTAGATGAAATAAATGACTGCTTCTTGGAGCAGCTGGTTCATGAACCGACCAGAGGGGAAGCAATATTAGACCTAGTCCTTAGTGGAACACCAGATGTAGTACAAGAGATAAGGGTGTTGGGGCCACTTGGCAATAGTGATCATAGCATGATCGCCTTTGATTTAATTAGTGGAGGAGGGATAGTAAGGAAATCCACAGTACTACCCTTTAACTTTCGAAAGGGAGACTATGATAGAATGAGGAAAACAGTTAAGAAAAAACTAAAAGGAGCAGTTGCAAAGGTTAAAGACGTACATCAAGCTTGGGTGTTGTTGAAAAATACTATCTTGGAAGCCCAGACCAGCTGTATTCCACGCTTTAAGAAAAGTGGAAGGAAGTCCAAAAAATTGCCAGCATGGTTTAAAGCTGAGGTCAGAGAGGCTGTTGTTGCCAAAAAAGCATCTTTCAAGAAATGGAAAAAAGAGCCAAATGATGAAACCTGGAAACAGCACAAGCACTGGCAAGTCAAATGCAAGGCATTGATAAGGCAGGCAAAGAGAGAATTTGAGAAGAAGCTTGCTGCGGAAGCAAAAACGCGAAATAAAGACCTTTTCAAGTACATTCGTAGCAAAAAACCCGTGAGAGAGTCAGTTGGTCCATTAGATGATAAAGGGGTTAAAGGAGCACTAAGAGGCGACAAGGCAATAGCGGAGAGACTGAATGAATTCTTTGCTTCGGTCTTTACTGAGGAAGATGTAGGGATGTTACCCACGACTGAAGTGGTATTTAAAGGTGTGGAAGAATTGAAGGAAATATCGATACATCGGGAAGATGTCCTACAACTATTAGATAAACTGAAGAGTAGCAAATCACCTGGGCCGGATGGTATACATCCAAGGGTGTTGAAAGAACTGAAATTTGAGATTGCAGACCTGCTATCAGTAATCTGTGAACTATCATTAAAATCATCTCTAATACCTGAGGATTGGAGGATCGCCAATGTAACACCAATTTTTAAAAAGGGTTCGAGGGGTGATCCGGGAAACTACAGACCGGTGAGCCTGACATCAGTACCGGGAAAAATGGTAGAAACCATCATAAAGAATAAAATTACTCAGCATATAGATAGTCATGACCTAATGGGAGACAGCCAACATGGCTTTAGACAAGGAAGATCTTGTCTTACTAATCTGTTATGTTTTTTTGAAGGACTGAATAAACAGGTGGACAAAGGTGAGTCGGTTGATATTGTGTATCTGGACTTTCAGAAAGCCTTTGACAAGGTCCCTCATTAGAGACTTTTGGCAAAACTAAAGAGTCATGGGATAGGAGGCAGTGTACTACTGTGGATCAGGAACTGGTTAAAAGATAGAAAGCAGAGGGTAGGGCTAAATGGCCAATTTTCCCAATGGAGAAAGGTGAATAGTGGTGTACCCCAGGGATCTGTGCTGGGTCCGCTGCTTTTTGACATATTCATAAATGACCTGGAAAGTGGAATAACGAGTGAGGTTATCAAATTTGCTGATGACACAAAACTATTTAAAGTTGTTAAAACCCAGGAGGATTGTGGAAAATTGCAAGAGGATCTTGATAAATTGGAAGACTGGGCATCAAAATGGCAGATGAAATTTAATGTGGAGAAGTGCAAGGTTATGCACCTAGGGAAGAACAACCCAAACTATGGTTACACGATGCAAGGTTCCACATTAGGAACCACCACCCAAGAAAAAGATTTAGGCGTCCTTGTGGATACCATGTTAAAACTCTCGGCCCAGTGTGCAGCGGCGGCCAAGAGAGCAAATAGAATGCTAGGTATGATAAGGAAAGGAATGGAAAATAAAACAAAAGATATTATAATGCCTCTATATCGTTCCATGGTGAGACCGCACCTTGAATATTGTGTGCAATTCTGGTCGCCATATCTTAAAAAGGATATAGCAATTTTAGAAAAGGTTCAGAGAAGAGCCACCAAAATGGTAAAGGGGATGGAAGGCTACTCCTATGAAGAAAGGCTAAAAAGGTTGGGGCTCTTTAACCTGGAAAAGAGACGGCTGAGGGGAGATATGATAGAAGTCTATAAATTAATGAACGGAGTGGAACCGGTAAACGTAGATCGATTGTTTACCTTATCAGAATATAGAAAGACTAGGGGACATGCAATGAAGCTACAGGGTAAACTATTTAAGACTAATAAAAGAAAATATTTTTTCACTCAACGTGTAATCAAACTCTGGAATTTGTTACCGGAGGATGTAGTAAAGGCTGTTAGTGTAGCTGGGTTTAAAAAAGGTTTGGACAAGTTCCTGGAGGAAAGGTCCATAAACCATTATTAAGAAGGGACCCAGGATATCAATGCTTGAACCAATACAAGCATTGTGGAACCTGTGTCCCTTGGGGAAACTGCTAGGTACGTATGACCTAGATTGGCCACTGTTGGAAACAGAATACTGGGCTTGATGGACCTTGGTCTGACCCAGTATGGCATATCTTATGTTCTTATGTAAGCCGCATCCCCTGAGAATGGCAGCAGATGCTTTTCTGATCTCTTGGTCTACGGGCCTCTTGTATGCGTTTCCTCCCACGCCCCTGGTGGCCCGAACTCTGTTCAAGATTCTCCGGGACAAAGCCTCTGTGATTCTGGTAGCCCCCAGATGGCCGAGGCAGCTGTGGTTTCCAATTCTGCTGCATTTGGCGGTGGACACTCTGTTCCATCTGGGGTTGCAACACGATCTCCTGTCTCAGGAGTAAGGTTCCCTTCTGCACCCCAATCTCAGGTCCCTTCATTTTGATGGCCTGGCTGCTGAAAGGATAGTGCTAACTCCCTTACTTCTACCTAAGGAGGTTGAGGAGGTGGTCTAGGCCCCTAGGAGGCAGTCCACCAGAAAGTCCTATGTCCTCAAGTACTGCAGTATCTACTTCATCTGTCAAACCTAGGCCTTAAGTCTAACTCTGTTCGGGTCCACCTCAGTGCTTGGTCAGCGCACCACTCACCAGTGGAAGGACAGCCTTTGTCGGTTCACCCCTTGGTGTCCCGATTTCTCAGAGGTCTGCTTCTACTCAAGTCTCTGGTTCGTCCACCAGCGACTGAGTGGGACTTGAACGTGGTCTTGCAGCAACTTACTCGCCCACCGTTTGAGCCGATGGCTACTTGCCATTTGCGCTTCCTCTCTTGGAAAGTGCTCTTCTTGGTGGCTCTTACCTCGGCCAGACGTGTGAGTGAACTACAAGCTCTGGTTTCTGATAGACCGTACCAACTGACCCATCCCAAGTTCCTTCCAAAAGTGGTCGTCTCTTTCCACCTCAACCAGGAGTTGGTTCTTCCGACCTTTTTTCCCAGGCCGCATACCAGCCGGGCTGAAACAGTCTTGCATATCCTTATCTGTAAGAGGGCGTTGTCTTTTTTTACATAGAACGTACGCGGGGGCATCGAAGGACTACTCAGCTCTTTGTCTCCTTTGACCCTAATAAGTTAGGGTTAGCTGTCTCCAAGCGTACATTGTCCACTTGGGTAGCAGATTGTATTGCCTTGCCGTATAAGGCAGCCGACCTCCCCTTGCAGGGTCGAGTCACGGCCCACCATGTCAGGGTGAAAGCTGCGTCAGTAGCTCATCTCCGCTCTGTTCCATTGGCAGACATCTGCCGGGCCGCAACTTGCTCTTCAAGCCAGACCTTTGCAGCCCATTACTTAGAAACATAGAAACATGATGACAGAAAAAGACCACAAGGCCCATCTAGTCTGTCCTTCCATAACAACTGCAAAAGTCCACTTTTTACCTTTAGAGATCCTCTGTGTTGGTCCCATGCTTTTTTGAATTCAGTTACTGTCCTCATCTCTACCACCTCCACTTCCGGGGAGAGAGTCCAGAAGGGACAGTGCTTTCGGCCAGGCGGTACTCTGTAATCTCTTTGAGGTTTAGGCAACTCCTACTCCTCCAGTCCTTGTGTTGGGTTACTGTACGGGGGCATTCTCAGAGGATATTCTTATCACAAATGCTGAGACTCTTGAGAGGGAGCCATTTTTCCAGCTTAGGGTTCCCGGTAGCCTAGAGCTGGAGAGTCCCATATGTGAGGACTGATTTCCTGCTTGGTCCTGGAGAAAGAGTAGTTCTCCAGGACAAAGCAGGAAGTCAGTCCTCACATATGGGTGACGTCTGTGTTGATGGAGCCCCCCATGCGGAGCATTTCCCCAGCTTTCAAAGAAAGTCTTTGGGAATGCAGGCACGCATGCGCGGTCCCCTTCCCGCCAAAAGGTGCCATCTTGCCCAGTCTTCTTTTTTCTGTGGAGCCCTACGGACGCCTGTCCTTTTCACCCGTGAAAAAAGTTGATTTTTCTGCGTTGGGTCAAGTTTTTTTCTTTGGTTCGATGTTGGTTCCTTTCCCGCCTGGACTCGGTACACCGGTGCCGAGCCCGGATCTCTCTTTTTCGGTTTTTGTCCTTAGAGACTGCGTTCGCGCCTTTTTTCTTTTCCCTGGCAGCCCAATTTTTTGATCTTGCAGGGGCCCTTTTTCCCCCGTTGGCTGCCAGTGGCTTAAAGAAGTGTGATCGGTGCAAGAAACTGATGTCTCTCACCGACACACACGACTGCTGCCTCCGGTGCCTGGGGCCAGACCATGATTCTACTGTCTGTAGTCCCTGTGACTAAAATGTCTTCCAAGGCATTACGGAGCAGTCAGCACCAGCGTGAGAGGATCTTCTCCGAATCTGCCTCTGGACGGGTCCGGACTTCGTCAGAGGCCTCGACATCCCGGGAGTCTGACCCCGAGCATCGTCGGGACTCCTCTGAAAGGGAGTGCCCCTCGAGGGAGCACCGAAGGAAGAAGAAACCCGCGAGGGCGGCATTGGTGGATGCTCTTGGCTCCTCGAGGGCCAGGTCGCATAGCCCCGATCGCCGTCCCGGGTCTTCGGAGTCAGAGAGGCCTGCAAAGCATCCTCGTGTAGTCTGAGGCCCCGAGTCAGGTGAGTACTGTAGTCCTCGTGGACTCTCCTCCGGGGGAGCCGACGTCAGGCCCGACGCCGTCGGGGCCCGAGTCGGAGGCTGCTGGGTCTCTTGAGCTCGGACTCAGGTTGACGGCCTTGGAGAGCAGATTGTCTGTCTGCCTTCATGGAGCAGCAGCAGGTGCTGATCGCCGGTCTCACCGGCGCGTCAAGTCGACCCCGGAGGCCGAGCCTATCCTCGACCATGCGAACTCGTCGATCCTCGGCCGAGGTCACCCTCGTGCTCCCGTTCAGGACCGAGGTCGTCGACGCCGATTCCCTCGGTGTCGGGGCGGATGGCGTCAGTGCCCGCCCACTCGGAGCCGCTCGATTCCTCCTCGGAGGAATCGGCATGGAAAACGGAGGAGGAGGAGTCCCCTGACACCTTCCGGACTCGGTGTGTCTTTTCGGACTCACCGGGTTCCGAGCCTCGGACAAGGCCCCCTCCCCGGAGGATACCAGGTTCTTGGATTTCGTAAGGGACATGGCCAAAGCACTGGCATTCCCTGCGGACCCCGAGGAGGAGCCTCGCGCCGAGGAGCTCGAGACTCTGCAGTATGACTCTCCTCCCAAGGAGGCCTTTACTGTCCCGGTTCCTCCGATGCTGGAGCGGTTGCTCTTCGGCATGTGGGAGGCGCCAGCTTCGATGCTGGTTCTAAGCAAGCGGGTTGATTCCATCTATCGAGTCCGCAAGAGCCTCGGGTTTCAAAAGCATCGGCCATGCATCGCCTGAAGAGTCAGAAGATGCACTCCTCGGTGCCTCCCAGCAGGGCAGCCCGGAACCTGGATGCCCTCGGTATAAAGTGCTTCCAGGGCTCTATGCTTGCTTGCCGTGTCCAGACCTACCAGCTGTACATGGGCATGTACCTTCGAGACCTGGCAAAGGAGATTGCCGGGTTCTCTGCTGGTCTGTCCGAGGAACCTTTGCAGAGGTTCAAGGCCTTGTCTTCTGGTATTCGTGAGTGCTCGAAGTTTATATCTCGAGCAGCCTACAATGGATTTGAGGCTTGGGCCCGGGTAGCAGGGGCCGGCATCGGTGCATGCCGCCAGACCTGGCTACAATCCTCGGACCTTGAGCCATGGGTACAGGACAAGTTGGTCGATGTCCCTTGCCGAGGTGAGAACCTCTTTGGCAAACCCATGGCCGAAAAGGCTGCAGAACTCGAGACCGAGACTCTTACCCGGACAAGGCTGTCCAGGAAAACCTCTGCCCCTTCTCAGAAGAAGAAGGGCTCGGGGAAAAAGACCTTGTACCCGAGGAAGACCGCTGCCTACAAAACCTACCCTCACTACCAGGCCTCTGCAGCTCCCCAACAGGGCCAGCAGGCCAAGGGGCAGGATCATGGGCCCCGTAGGCAGAAGGCTCCCAAGCCTCCTCCGGCTCCTGCTCAGCAGGGAGGGGGTTTTTGACTATGCCAGCATAGCCTCTCCTCCTCTCCAGGGCACAGGAGGTCGGCTGACCCTGTATGCAGACAGGTGGCCAGCCAACACAGGGGATACTTGGGTGTTAAGCATCATCGAAAGGGGCTATCTGCTCCACTTCCCCCAGATACCCCCCTCCTACTTTCCAGGGGAGCCTCCAAGACCCCCTCTGCACAGAAACTTACTCCTTCAGGAGTTGGAAGGTCTACTAAGGGACCAGGCGGTGGAACTGGTGCCTCACCACCTGGAAGGGCAAGGATTCTACTCGAGGTACTTCCTGGTACCAAAAAGAACAGGAGGCCTCAGACCCATCCTCGACCTGAGAAATCTGAACAAGTTTCTGGAGAGGGAAAAGTTCAAGATGCTTACCCTTGGAATCTTACTGCCCTACTTCCAGCAGGGAGATTGGCTATGCTCCTTAGACCTGAAGGATGCTTATACTCACATCCTCATCCATCCATGTCACAGACAATTCCTCAGATTTGTGGTGGGAGGAAAGCACTTCCAGTACAGAGTGCTTCCTTTTGGCCTCACCTCCGCCCCCAGGGTCTTTACAAAATGCCTGGCGGTGGTTACGGCCTACCTCAGGAACCAGGGAATCTTTGTGTTCCCTTACCTGGATGACTGGCTTATCAGGGGCCAGTCTCCACAAGAGGCCAGGCAGGCCACCTTCAGAACCATATCCCTGCTTCAGCACCTGGGGTTCGTCATAAACTTTCCCAAGTCCATTTTAGTCTCCTCATAGGACGTGGAGTTCATATGGGCAAGATTGGATACCATCTATGCAAAGGCCTTTTTGCCTGTGGACAGAGCTCACAGGCTGATAAAGTTCACCGGCCAGTTTCGGGCGAACTCTCTGGTCTTGGCCAGACGCTTTCTCTGACTCTTAGGTCACATGGCTTCCACAGTGCATGTCACCCCACATGCTCGGCTGCACATGAGGCCGGCTCAGTGGCACCTCAGGGCGCAGTGGCTGCAGGCCACATGGAAATTGTCAGACAGAATAAAGGTGTCCAAACTCTTGGTGGACTCCTTACGCTGGTGGAGGCATCTCCCAAATCTGGTCAGGGGTGTTCCTTTTCAGGCCTCCCCACACACTCAGGTACTGACAATTGATGCTTCCATGCAGGGCTGAGGGGCACACTGCCAGGGAGCCTGCACCCAAGGCCTGTGTCTCCGTGGGAGGCCGCCCAGCAGATCAACCTGTTGGAATTGATGGCCATTCGACTAGCCTTACGGACTTTCTCTCTGATCCTGTCTCACCAGTCTGTCCTAGTTCAGATGGACAACCAGGTGGCTATGTTCTTCGTCAACAGGCAGGGAGGCACAGGATCCAGACTTCTGTGCCTGGAAGCACAAGCTCTCTGCTCCTGGACTGTAACTCAGGGCATGACCCTCAGGGCGGTCTACCTCCGAGGCCAGGAAAACTACCTGGCGGACAGGCTAAGCAGACTCCTGCAGCCTCACGAGTGGCAGTTGGATCCTCTGGTAGTTCAACGGATCTTTCTGAAGTGGGGTCTTCCGACCATGGATCTTTTTGCCTTTCCGCTGAACAGGCAACTACCCAGGTTTTGTTCCAGGCAACCACATCCCTTGCGAACAGCGCCAGATGCATTCCTGATCCCCTGGTCAGAGAGCCTGCTGTATGCCTTTCCTCCCACACCTCTGGTGGCCCGGACTCTATTCAAAATCCAGCAGGACTGAGCCACGGTGATCCTGATAGCCCCCAGGTGGCCCAGGCAGCTGTGGTTCCCTTTTCTTCTGCAGTTGGCAGTGGATACTCCACTTCTTCTGGGGTTGCAACCCGACCTTCTGACTCAGGATCAGGGGTCCCTCTTGCATCACAACCTCAAATCCCTCAATTTGATGGCCTGGCTGCTGAAAGGCTAGTCCTTGCTCCCTTGCTCCTATCAAGGGAGGTTGAAGAGGTGGTGTTGGCCTCCAGGAAGCATTCCACTAGGAAGGCCTATGCTCTGAAGCGGCGTAGGTTCTCTATTTGGTGTTCTCAACAGCAAGAGGACCCCTTCTCCTGCTCTGTCCAGGTGGTGCTACAATGCCTGCTCCACCTTTCCAACCTAGGACTTCAGTCCAACTCTGTCCGGATTCACCTCAGTGCCCTCTCAGCTCACCACTCGCCGATGGATGAACAATCTCTCTCAGGCCACCCTCTGGTGTCTCGTTTTCTTAGAGGTCTGCTTCTGCTTAAGCCTCCTATTCGTCCACCGGCCATTGAGTGGGATCTCAATATGGTCTTGCAGCAACTGACTTGCCCACCTTTTGAGCCAATGGCAACCTGCCCTTTACGTTTCCTCTCCTGGAAGGTGGTGGTCCTTGTGGCACTCACCTCGGCTAGGCGGGTGAGTGAGCTTCAGGCCCTGGTCTTGGATAGGCCGTATACCAGATTCTATAGGAACAGGATAGTCTTGCGGACTCATCCTAAGTTCCTTCCAAAGGTAGTGTCCTCCTTCCGACGGTCTTTCCCAGGCTGCACGCCAGTAGGGCTGAAACTGTCTTGCATATCTTGGATTGTAGAAGGGCGCTGTCCTTTTACCTAGAACGTACACAGGGGTATAAAAGGGCTCCTCAGCTCTTCATTTTTGCCTGTCACTAAGCGTACGTTGTCCATTTGGGTGGCAGACTATCGCCTGGGCGTACAGGGCAGCCGGCCTCTTCCTGGAGGGTCGAGTCACAGCCCACTGGGTCAGGGCGAAGGCCGCATCAGTAGCTCACTTCTGTTCTGTTCTGTTGGCAGACATCTGCCGGGCCGCTACTTGGTCTTCAAGCCAGACTTCTGCGGACCACTACTGCCTCGAGAGGGAGTCCCGTAGGGACAGTGCTTTTGGGCAAGCGGTACTCCGTAATCTCTTTGAGGTTTAGGCAACTCCTACCCTCCGGCCCTGGTGTTGGCCTACCGTTCAGGTGTGCTCTCAGAAGATTCTCTCACTGTTGCTGAGGCTCTAGAGGGAGCTCTATTTTTTCAGCCTGGGTTCCTGGTAGCCCAGAGCTAGGGAGTCACCCATATGTGAGGACTGATTCCTGCTGCTCCTGGAGAACACCTGTTACAGGTGAGTAACTACTCTATCTCCAGGAACAAGCAGGAATGTAGTCCTCACATGTGGGTATCGTCGGTACCGACGGAGCCTGCACAGGAACGCTCCCCAGCGTCCAATAAGAACGCTTTTGGGAACATCCCTCAGCACATTCGCACTGTCTTCCCGCCTTTCCAACTGTTCCTCTTCAGTTCTTTATTTTCCGCAGAGCCAACAGGACCTATTCCCTGTCATCGCAAATAATTCTGTTTTTAAAATTCTTTTTTGTGGTCGCGTTTGCCTACCGCACGATGCCTACTGGTACCGCCGGTTCCTTTCTTTTCTTTTCCTAAAAAAAAAACCCCAAAACCCTAGACTTCCACCGTTTCTTTTCAGAAACTTTCATGTTTTGGTGCTAGGCGCCATTTTGGGCATTAGGCCCCATTTTTCCAAAATCATGGAAAAGCCAACTAGTGGTTTTAAAAAATGTACTAAGTGTGGCGGTACCATTTCCGTCACTGACACCCATGATTGGTGTCTAAAAGGTTTTGAACCTGATCATTCTCCAACTGAATGTCTCTCCTGCATGGGAATGACTAAAAGAGTAAGACAGAACCGGGCCGCAAAGCTCGGTACCCTCTTTTCTTCAGATGCCAGATCCATTGCATCGACATCGTCAAGGGCCTCTTCTTCCTTCCATGGATCTCAGGTAACTAAACACAAAAGCCGGTCCTCAAAGGGTAGCTCTCCTGCTAAGCATCAAGAGGCCATTGGCATTGCCCTTGAGGGAACCACACTGGCAAAACAGCCCCGGCGGGAGGCTTCGGCTTCCAAAGCATTGATGGGGCTTCAGGATGTTCTCGAGGCTTCAACCTCGCAAGAACTACCTGTGCCATGCTCAGGGGTTCCAGCCGTTCTTACCGGTACCGACACCCAGGCATCGGCAGCGTCGATAGACCAGAGATTTCTTGCTATCAAACGCAGTATCGCAGCTCTTCTCTCAGCTGCGGTACCGGTGGTCCCAAGGACACCGACGCCGGTACCGACGCCGATGCCGGTACCAACGGTACCGGCCCCGATGGTAACTCTTCTTATTCCACCTCCAGCTGGAGTGGATAAAGTGGTACCGGGTCACCTCAATACCGACTTCGATCGGTACCGGGATCGTGTTTTGTAGGAGCATTGGAGTCAGGAATACTTTGAGTCGTTGGATTCCGAGGACTCTGACAATTCTTCTGGCACTAGAGGGTTTCTCTTAGAAGATCCCTCTTCTCCCGAACGCAGAATGTCACCTCCAGAGGACATATCATTTCAGGATTTCATCCGTGATATGGCTAAAGGTCTTTCAATCACAGTATCTCCTGAAGAGGAATCCAAAGCAAAGGAATTGGAAATCCTCCAATATCCTAAAGCTCTTAAGGAGGCAGCTACTCTGCCTATCCATGAAATTCTGCATAACTTGATGCTCAGAATGTGGGAGCACCTCTGACTACTTCTCCTCACTCTAGGAGACTTGATACTATGTATCGATTCCCACCATGTCCTGGATTTCAGAAAACTCAGCTGCCACACCATTCAATGGTAGTGGAGTCAGCCATGCGTAGGATTAAAAGTGCTAAAAGACATGCATCCAATCCTCCAGGTCGTGAATGCAGGACCCTGGATGCTTTTGGACGCAGAACTTTTCAAGCTTCCATGCTTTCAGCTAGGATCATCTCATATAGCCTATATATGGGAATGTTCCTCAAAGAAATCACAGGAGACTTGGAACTTATGAGCCCATTTCTCCTTGATGATAAGACAAGGCTTTCTTACTCTGGTTAAGCATGCTCAGGATGTCTCCAAGTTTGTCAATCGTGCTGCCTTTGTCTGCTTCGAATGCATCAGCAGAACTTCTGCTATTGCCATTGGCGCACGATGGATTGCCTGGCTACAGGCATCAGACTTGGAGACTTGGGTAGAGGACAAGTTAGGCAACGTTGCTTGCACGGGAGAGAATCTCTTCGACAAGAACTGGTAGGAGAAGGCTAACGAGTTAAATGCTGACAATTCTACCTTAGATAGATCGTCAGTCTACAGCCACTCCAGCCAAAAGAAAGCCTTATAAAAAAACCTCTTTTAGCAAAAAGAGGAAGTTTTATCCTTCCTATGCCCATCAGACTCAAGCTCCAGGTCAGGTTGCCCAAAAGGGACAAACTAGATGACAAAAGAAACCAAAAGGCCCGAGAGCCCAACCAGCTCTCCAGGTTCAGCCTCCTCAAGGGCTTTGACTGCTTCCTAGAGAGCTTTGCCTTCCTGCCTCTTGAGTGGTCCTCAATACCCTAATATTCCCGGCAGGTTATGCCACTTTGTCAACAGATGGCATCAGATAACAGCAGAAGATTGGACTTTGTCCATTGTAGGGGAGGGGTACAAACTTCATTTTCACAGCTTACCCCCTCCTACAATTCTAAAGCAGTTCAATTCACAAACCTCTACAGACAATCTGCTAGATCACGAGGTCTCCACACTTCTTGCCCAAGGGGCAATAGAGGAAGTACCCATTCTTCAACAGGGTGCAGGGTTCTACTCCCCCTATTTTCTTATTCCAAAGAAAACAGGGGGACACAGACCCATTCTAGACCTCAGAGAGTTGAACAAATATCTGTTTCAAGATAAATTCAAGATGATTTCTCTGGGAACTTTTCTGCCATACCTTGAAAGCCAGGACTGGCTTTGCTCTCTAGACATAAAGGATGCATACACTCACATTCTTATCCATCCAGATCACAGGAAATTTTTACGTTTCCTTTTCAGGGGCAGACACTTCCAATACAGGGTTCTTCCTTTTTGTCTGGCTTCAGCACCAAGGGTATTAACGAAATGCATGGCAGTAGTAGCTGCATTTCTATGAACCCTGGGGATTTTTGTCTTCCCTTACTTAGACGACTGGCTCATCCGAGCCTCCACAGTGACAGAGGCCAGCACTGTACTGTCTCATACAATGCGAATCCTCCAATACTTGGGATTGGTAATAAACTTCCCCAAATCTCAGCTAGTTCCTTCCCAATGCCTAGAATTCATAGGAGCCTGTCTGGGTACCAGACAGGCAAGGGCTTTCCTTCCACAAGCCTGGTGTCTTTGCATAATGCAGTTAGCTTCCCAAGCAGCAGGCAAATCCTCCCTCTCTGCTCGGGAGCTACTGCAGTTACTGGGACACATGGCATCCACAGTTCATGTAGTCCCATATGCTCACCTCCACATGCGATCAGCTCAGTGGACCCTCTCCACACCGTGGACACAGGCCACAGGTCATTTGTCGGACAAAATAACAATCTCTCAACGACTAATTTTGTCCCTCCAATGGTGGCAATCCATTAGAAAATCTGACAGTAGGGTCTCCTTTCCATCAACCTCTTTCAGGCCACCCTAAAAACAGATGCATCACTGGTGGGTTGGGGAGCTCACCTGAATCATCTCTCTACCCAGGGCACCTGGACTCCACAGGAGGTTGGTTTACACATAAACCTCCTGGAGTTAAGAGCAATTTATTTAGTTCTTCGAGTGTTCCACGCCCAGCTCAGCTACAACACAGTCCTAGTCCAGACGGACAATCAGGTAGCCATGTTCTATGTGAGCAAGCAGGGCGGGACAGGCTCTCTGTCGTTATGCAACGAAGCTTTACGACTATGGGCCTTCGCCAGAGAGCATGAAATTTACCTTCTAGTAGTATATCTTCCAGGCATTCAAAACCTTTGGGCAGACAAACTCAGTCGAGTACTGCTACCTCACGAGTGGTCACTCCACCTAGACCAGATGGCAAAGATATTTCATCTCTGGGGGACTCCAGACATAGACCTCTTTGCAAGTCCACTGAATGCCAAACTTCCCCGGTTCTGTTCCAGGATTCCGGCGCACAACTGTCAGGCAAGGGATGCCTTCCTCCTTCACTGGGGTCAGGACATCCTTTATGCCTTCCCACCCATTCCCCTCATCCCCAAGACACTTCAAACTTCAGAGAGACAGGGGTCGCATGATTCTCATTGCACCACGATGGCCATGCCAAACGTGGTATTCCCTTCTGTATCTCTCTCAAGCGCCACCTCTGGAGTTAGGGCATGCTCCAGATCTCCTTTCCCAGGAGAACGGGATGCTATGGCACCCGAATCCCCAGTCCCTGCACCTCACGGCCTGGTTGTTGAAGGCTTAGACCTCCAGGATTTCAACCTGTCCCAGCAGGTAAAAGATATCCTTTAGGCTTCTAGGAAACCTTCCACAAGAAGATCTTATGCCTTCAAGTGGAAACGTTTTACTATATGGTGCTCCAAGAGGGGATTAGACCCCCTGGTCATACCCTTAGAATCGATACTAGAGTATCTCCTTCACTTATCGAATTCTGGCTTAAAGACCAATTTGGTAAGAGTCCATCTTAGTGCAATTGCAGCTTCTTACAAGCCTCTAAATGGACAACCAATTTCCTCTCATCTTCTCCCATCAAGATTTATGAGAGGCCTTTTATTAACTAAACCTCCCATCAAGCCACTACCGGTAGCATGGGATCTAAATCTAGTTCTCGGGCAGCTCATGAAGCCTCCTTTTGAACCTTTAGCCATTACAGCCCTTACGTTTTTGACTTCGAAGATCATCTTCCTGATTGCAATCACCTCTGCCCGTCGCATTAGTGAATTGCAAGCTTTAGTGGCTGATCCTCCTTATACTAGATTTCATCATGATAAGGTTGTTCTTTGAACTCACCCACACTTTATGCCAAAGGTGGTTTCGCCTTTTCATTTAAACCAATCAATTTATCTTCCTGTATTGTTTCCGAGGCCACACACCTCTAATGCAGAAAGAAACCTTCATACTTTGGATTGTAAAGGGGCCTTAGCCTTTTACATTCAAAGAACACAGCAACATAGAAAGTCCTCGCAACTTTTTGTAGCTTTTGACCCTAGTCATTTGGGGCTTCCAGTCTCCAAAAGAACTATCTCTAGGAACAAGCAGGAATGTAGTCATCACATATGGGTATCGTCGGTACTGACGGAGCCTGCACGGGAACGCTCCCCAGCGTCCAATTAGAAAGCTTTTGGGAGCATCCTACAGCGCCTGCGTGCTGCCTTCCTGCCTTTCTCAACTGCCTCTCTCCAGTTCTTCTTTTTCCGCGGAGCCAGCAGGTCGTGTTCCTGTCACCGCAGAAGAATCCTTTTTTCTTTCTTTTTTGTGGTCGCGTCTGCCTTCCTCGACGCTCTACCGGTACCGCTGTTTTTTTCTCCTCTTATTTCTGTAAAAAAAAATATATACTCTCTTTTTTTCTTTTTCTTCAGGTGCACGTGCCTTTTTGGGCCTTAGGCCCAAAATCTTTTCCTTACCATGGAGAAACCTGCCTCAGGTTTCAAAAAGTGCACCAAGTGTTGTGGTACCTTTTCCGTCACCGACACCCATGAATGGTGTCTAAAATGTTTAGGTCCTGACCACTCCATCACGGAATGTATGTCCTGCGCCATGATGTCTAAAAGAGGTCGGCAGAACCGACCTGCTAAGCTCAGTACCCTGTTTCCCTCTGATGCCGCTTCGGTGGCATCGACGTCTTCCAGGGCTGCTTCTTCCTCCCGTGGATATCAGGTAACTAAACATAAATCCAGCCGGTCCTCAAAGGGTGGATCTCCTAAGCATCGAGATGCCTCTGGCGTTACCTTCGAGGATTGTGCACCTGCAAAATTACCCCTGGCGGGAGGCTTCGGCTTCCAAAGCATTATCGGGGTTCCAGGATGTTCTCGAGGCCTCGACCTCGGCAGAACTACTGGTGCCATGCTCTGTGGTACCGGCGGTCTCCTCTGCTACCGACATCCAGGCATTGGCAGCGTCGATAGACCAGAGAGTTTTGTCTATGGAACGCAGTCTGGCGGCTTTCCTTGCGGCATCGACGCCCTCAGAACTGCGACAGACAATTCCACTGGTACCGGTATCGGTACCGATACCGATAGCATCGGCATCGGTGTCTGCTTTGCTGGTACCCAGTCATCCAATGACCTCCGGTCGGTACGGATATCGGTCTCTTCAAGAGCATCCGGATGGACGATACTTCGAGTCCTCAGAAGAATCTGAGGATTCTGATAGCTCTGACGATGCAGCGATGCTTCTCCCAGAGGAGCCCTCCACCCCTAAACGCAGGATGTCTCCTCCAGAGGATATTTCCTTCCAGGATTTTATCAGGGAGGTGGCTCAGGGCCAGTCCATTACTGTGGCCCCTGAAAGAGAGCCAAGGGCCAAGGAGTTGGAAATTCTACAATATCCCAAAACTCCTAAGGAAGCAGCTACCTTGCCCATTCATGAGATTTTATATGATCTCTTGTTAAGGATGTGGGAAACACCTCTTACCACCTCTCCTCATTCTCGTAGACTGGATACTATGTATCGAGTCCCTCCTTGTCCTGGCTTCCATAAGACTCAGCTTCCTCACCACTCTATTGTAGTGGAGTCAGCTATGAGAAGGATCAAGAGAGCAAAAAGGCATGCCTCTAATCCTCCAGGACGTGAGTGCAGAACCCTGGATGCTTTTGGATGTCAGGTCTTCCAAGCTTCCATGCTTCCTGCCAGGATCAGTTCCTATAGTATGTACATGGGAATGTTCCTGAAGGAGTTCACAGATGATTTAGGGGCTTTAAGTCCTTTTCTTCCTGAGGATAAAAGACAGGATTTTCTCACTTTGGTCAAACATGCCCAAGATGTTTCTAAATTTGCCAACCGTGCAGCTTTTGACTGCTTTGAGTGCATAAGCAGAACCTCGGCTATTGCCATAGGTGCACGTAGAATTGCTTGGCTCCAGGCATCTGATCTAGAGCTCTGGGTACAAGACAAATTGGGAAATATCCCTTTTACTGATGAGAACCTGTTCATTTTTCAAGCATGCCCCCTCACACAATAGTAAAGCAGTTCATTTTTCCGACCTCTGTCATCAACCTGTTAGGGCAGGAAGTCGCTATCCTTCTTGCCCAAGGGGCAATAGAGGAAGTACCCCTTCATCAGCAGGGTACAGGGTTCTATTCCCCTTATTTCCTTATCCCAAAGAAAACAGGGGGTTACAGACCTATCTTAGACCTCAGAGAATTGAACAAATTCCTTGTCAAGGAGAAATTCAAAATGATTTCTCTTGAATCTCTGCTGCCATACCTTCAGAGTCAGGATTGGCTTTGTTCTCTAGATCTCAAGGATGCGTACACCCATGTTCTCATCTATCCAACTCACAGAAGGTTCCTTCGATTCCTTTTTCAAGGAAAGCACTACCAATACAGGGTGCTTCCTTTTGGCCTGGCCTCAGCACCAAGGTTGTTCACGAAATGCATGGCTGTTGTAGCAGCATTTCTCCGCACTCTAGGGATATTCGACTTCACCTACTTAGACGACTGGCTCATTCGAGCCCCAACAGAGTCAGAGGCCAGGACTTTTCTATCCTGCACAATGTGTATCCTTCAGTATTTGAGTCTTGTAATAAACATCCCAAAATCCAGTCGAACTCCCACTCAGTCTTTAGAGTTCATAGGAGCTTTGCTGGACACCAGAAAGGCAAGGGCCTATCTCCCTCAGGCCCACTGCCTTCGCATGGTGCAGTTAGCTTCTCAAGCAGTGCTAAAGCCTCATCTCACTGTTCGAGAAATGTTACAACTACTAGGCCACATGGCATCTACTGTACATGTGGTTCCCTATGCTCGCCTCCATATGAGGGCAGCCCAGTGGACTTTATCCACTCAATGGACCCAGGCATCAGGATGCCTGTCAGACAAAATAGCAAACACAAGTCACCTTATTTTGTCCCTCCAGTGGTGGACGTCCACTCAAAACCTGTTGCTGGGGTCCCCTTTTCAACAATCCCTACCCCAAGCAACTCTAACAGATGCTTCTCCAATGGGTTGGGGAGCTCATCTGCAAGACCTCTCCACCCAGGGCACCTGGTCTCTACAGGAGAGTCATCTACATATCAATCTCTTGGCACTCAGAGCAATCTTCCTTGCTCTGCGAGTGTTCCACACCCTGCTCAGCTACAAGACAGTTCTCATTCATACGGACAATCAGGTAGCCATGTTCTATGTGAACAAGCAGGGAGGAACAGGCTCTCTCGCTTTGCAACGAAGCTTTGCGATTATGGGCCCTTGCCAGAGAGCATCAGATTCATCTTCTGGCAGTGTATCTTCCAGGCATTCAAAACTCTTGGGCAGACAGACTCAGTCGAGTTCTGCTTCCACACGAATGGTCTCTGCATGCAGACCAGGTGGCCAGTATTTTTCAACTTTGGGGAACCCCGGACATAGACCTCTTTGCAAGTCCGTGGAATGCCAAACTTCCCCGGTTCTGTTCCATTATTCTGGCTCAGGGGGCTCAGGCCAGGGATGCTTTCCTCCTTTACTGGGGTCAAGACTTCCTGTATGCCTTTCCACCCATTCCCCTAATTCCCAAAACCCTGTTCAAGCTTCAGAGAGACAGAGGCCATATGATTCTCATAGCTTCACATTGGCCACGGCAAATGTGGTACCCTCTGCTTCTACACCTCTCTCAAGCTCCCTCCCTGGAGTTAGGATCTGCTCCAGATCTCCTATCTCAGGAGGACGGAATGTTATGGCATCCCAATCACCAGTCTCTGTGTCTCAGGGCTTGGTTGCTGAAGGCCTAGATCTCCATGATCTTAATCTCCCTCAGCAAGTAAAAGATATTCTTTTTGCTTCCAGGAAACCTTCCACAAGACGCTCTTATGCTTTGAAGTGGAAAAGGTTTATCATATGGTGTTCGCAAAAGGGTCTTAACCCTCTTGCGATACCTCTGGAATCATTGCTGGAGTATCTCCTTCATTTATCCAATGCAGGTTTTTAGACTAATTCAGTGAGAGTCTATTTGAGTGCTATTGCAGCTTCCTTTAAGCCTCTAAATGGACAGCCTATTTCCTGTCATCCTCTTATAGCAAGATTTATGAGAGGCCTTCTTCTAACTAAGCCTCCCAGTAGGCCACCACCGGTGGCATGCAACTTAAACCTGGTTCTTGGGCAGCTCATGAAGCCACCTTTCGAACCTTTAGCTACTACCTCCTTGAAATTCCTTTCTTGGAAGGTTATCTTTCCCATTGCAATCACATTAGCACTCTGCATCAGTGAGTTGCAAGCGCTAGTTGCTGATCCACCTTATACAAGGTTCCATCATGACAAGGTAGTCCTTAGGACTCATCCACATTTTATGCCAAAGGTGGTCTCGCCTTTTCATCTGAACCAAGCGGTCTACCTACCTGTGTTTTTTCCAAGGCCTCATGCATCAAATGCAGAGAGGAATCTTCATACCTTGGACTGTAAAAGAGCTTTAGCCTTTTACTTAGTAAGAACACAGCAACATAGAAAGTCCTCTCAACTCTTTGTTGCTTTTGATCCTTCTCACTTGGGACTAACTGGATTGCTCAGTGTATTTCCTTCGCCTATCAGAGTAAGAACCTTTCTCTGTAGGGCCATGTCACAGCTCACATTGTGAGAGCCATGGTAGCCTCAATGGCTCATCTGCACTCTGTGTCTATCGACGACATCTGTCGAGCAGCCACTTGGGCCTCGGTTCATACCTTTACAGCCCATTACTGCTTGGACAAGGACTCCCGCCTGAATGCCTTGTTTGGGCAGGCTGTTCTCCAACACCTGTTCCATACCTAATCAACTCCTACCCGCCATCCCTGGTAGGATGCCAGAGATCCATGGGGTGAAGTGGAGCCCTGTTCATGGACACACAATGTCTGGGGTCTCTCCCTGGCATCTAAAGCTAGGGAGTCCCCATATGTGATGACTACATTCCTGCTTGTTTTTGGAGATAGCACAGTTACTTACCTGTAACAGGTGATCTCTGGGAATAGCAGGAATTTATTCCTCACAACCCACCCACCTCCCCTAGGAGTTGTATCTCTCTATCTCTTTCCTTTCCCTCTCTCTCGCTTTGTCTCAGCTTTAAAACGCAACTGGAGAGAGGCAGTTGGGAAAGGCGGGAAGGCAGCACGCAGGTGCTGTGGGATGCTCCCAAAAGCTTTCTAATTGGATGCTGGGGAGCGTTCCCACGCAGGCTCCGTCAGTACCGATGATACCTATATGTGAGGACTAAATTCCTGCTGTTCCCAGAGATCACCTGTTACAGGTAAGTAACTGTGCTTTCTCTAGGAACAAGCAGGAAAGCCCTCGCATATGGGTGACTTTGGCATCGACTAAGCCCTGTGGAAGCATCTCCCCAGTATTCAAAGGAAGCTTTTGGGAGATGCCACCACGCATCCATGGTTGTCTTCCCGCCCAAAGGTTTAAGAACATAAGAGATGCCATACTGGGTCAAACCCAGGTCCATCAATCCCAGTATCTTTCCAAAAGTGTCCAATCTAGGTCACACGTGCCTAGCAGTTTCCCCAAGAGAGACAGGTTCCACAATGCTTGTATTGGGGCAAGCAGTGGATATCCCGGGTCCCTTTTAATAATGTTTTATGGACCTCTCCTTCAGGAACTTATCCTAGTGGTTGGGGCAAGTTACCTCAGGCCGGAAGGTCGGGTGTTCAAATCCCCCTAGAGGACAGCAACCTTGGGCCGGAAGGACTGGGGTTTCTAGTCCCACAGGTGCTCCTTGTGGTCTTGGGCAAGCCACTTAACCCTCCATTGCCCATGTTCCCTGTAAGTATTAGTGTATGTGTCTCATATCCCCTTGTGTTAAATGTATCCCCCAATTGTGTTGTGACCACTTTGATTGAAGGATAAGGTGGTATACAATACTGTCTAAATAAATAAATTAATTAAACCGGCTACACTAACAGCTTTTACTACATCCTCCAGTAATGAATTCCAGAATTTAATTACACGTTGAGTGAAAAAATATTTTCCCTTATTAGTCTTAATAGGTTACCTGTAGTTTCATTGCATGTCCCCTAGTCTTTCTATATTTTGATGGCGTAAACAATCGATCAGTGTTTATCCATTCCACTCCATTCATTAGTTTATAGACCTCTATCATATCTCCCCTCAGCTGTCTCTTTTCCAGGTTGAAGAGCCCTAATTTTTTTAGCCTATCTTTATAGGGTATCCTTCCATCCTCTTTACCATTTTGGTGGGTCTTCTCTGTCCCTTTTCTAATAACGCTATATCCTTTTTAATATATGGCGACCAGATTTGCACATGATATTCGTCGCACCATGGAACGATACAAAGGCATTGTAATATCCTTTGTTTTTTTCTCCCTTCCTTTTTTTTATGATACCTAGCATTCTCTTTGCTCTCTTGGCCGCCACTGCATACTGGGCAGAGGGTTTTAATATGTTATCCACGATGATGCTTAAATCTTTTTCCTGGGTCGTGGTTCCTAATGTGGAATCTTGCATTGTGTAACTGTAGTTTTTGGGTTGTTCTTTCCTAGGTGCATAACTTGCAATTATCAAGGTCCTCTTGCAATTTTTCATAATCCTCATGGGTTTTAGGAACTTTGAATAATTTTGTGTTATCTGCAAATTTGATTACCTCACTCATTCCCATTTCCAGGTCATTTATGAATATGTTAAAAAGCAGCAGACCCAGCACAGATCCCTGGGGTACTCCACTATTCACTTTTCTCCATTGGGAAAACTGGCCATTTTAACCCTACCCTCTGCTTTCTATCTATTAACCAGATCCTGATCCACAATAGTACACTGCCTCCTATCCCGTGACTTTTTAATTTCACCAAGTCTCTCAATCAAGATACATTATATCAACTGACTCACCTTTGTCTTTCTGTTTATTCACATCTTCCAAAAAATAGATTAGTAAGACAAGACCTTGGGTAAAGCCATGTTGGCTTTCTCCCATTAAGCCATGACTATCTACATGTTCGATAATTTTATTCTTTATAATGGTTTCTGCCATTTTTCCCGGTACTGACATGAAGCTCACCGATCTGTATTTTCCCAGATCACCCCTGGAACCCTTAAAAATTGGCGTTACATTGGCTTTCCTCCAATCTTCAGGTATTACAGATGATTTTAATGATTGCAGACCTACAATTTCTTATTTCATTTCTTTCTTGGATGTATACCATCCGGTCCAGGTGATTTGCTAGTCTTCAGTTTACCAAATAGTAGCAATACACCTTCCCTGTGTATTGATATTTCTTTCAATTCTTCTGTGGCATCACCTTTTAAATACCATTTCAGTAATGGGTAACATCTCTGCATCTGAATTCACTCGGTCTCTCCGCTATGGCCTTGTCACCTCTTAGTGCGCCTTTTACCCCTCTTATCATCTAATGTTCCAACTTACTTGCAGGTTTTTTGCTATGAATGCACTTGAAAAAGTCTTTATTACACGTTTTAGCTTCCACAGCAAGCTTCTTCTCAAATTCTCTCTTTGCCTGCCTTATCAATGCCTTTCATCTAACTTTCTAGTGCTTATGTTTCCAGTTTTCGTCATTTGGCTCTTTTTTTTCATTTCTTGAAAGATGCTTTTTGGCAACAGTCTCTTTGACCTCACCTTTTAAACTATGTTGTCATTTTTTTGAACTTCCTTCCACTTTTCTTAATGTGTGGAAAACAGCTGGTCTGGGTTTCCAAGATAGTATTTTTAAACACCACCCATGCTTGATGTAAATCTTTAACCGTTGCAATTGCTGCTTTTAGTTTTTTCTTAACTATGTTCCTCATTTTATCATAGTCTCCTTTTTGAAATTTAAAAGGTAGTACTGTGGATTTCCTTACCGTCCGTCCTTCATTTATTAAATGAAATGCGATCATGCTATGATCACTGTTGCCAAGTGGCCCCAACACCCTTATCTCTTGCACCAAATCTTGTGTTACACGAAGGACTAGGTCCAAAATGGCTTCCCCTCTGGTCATTTGATGAACCAGCTGCTCCAAGAAGCAAGTCATTTATTTCATCTAGTGCACACATAAGACCCCTTAGCAACTGTGAGAAAATCATACATGTGACACTCAATGCAAAAGACTAGAAAGCCCCCATCTCGCTGCTGGACTGCTATCTGCATCTTTTAAGGTTGCGTTTAGGTATTTAAGAAGTTTACTTACTAAGGTTTGCTGGGAATACTTATACTACTATATATACCTAATACGTTTAATGGACTTTGTTCATCTCAAGCTTAATTAATCTCATGTCCTTAATATGGAGAAATTAGATCTTACCTGCCAAATTGCTTTCCTTTAGTCCGTCCAGTGCAGTCCATACTTTTGGGTTTTCAGTCCCTTTCAGCAGATTGGAGTCTGAGAATTCCAAGCTTTAGCGATGTCATTCCATAAAGGAATAGATTACTATCACCTAGCCAGTATCCCGCTGTCAAAGCAGAAACCTGATAGTCTTACAATAAAGTAATTAACCTCCGTACTTAACAACTCTATTTACTTTTCTTCAAAGCTCGTACTACTAAGAAAAGTATTTAAACATTTAAACAATTAACATTCAAATAAGAATATACAATAACTTTGGAATGGGTGGGTTATGGACTGTATTGGAGGGACTAAAGGAAAGCAAATTAGCTGGTAAGATCTAATTTCTCCTTCCATAGCGTCCCTCCAGTACAGTCCATACTATTGGGATGTACCAGAGCAGTACCTATGAATGGATGGGTCCTAAAAGTCCAGCTTGTAGAACACGTGCTCCAAACTGATCTTCTGCTTCTGCCTGGATGTTTAAATGGTAATGTTTTGTAAAGGCATGTAAGGTAAAACACGTTGCCGCCTTACATATGCCTGTTGGTGGCACCAGGCTAGATTCTGCCCATGAAGTTGCCGTAGCCATAGTAGAATGTGCCTTTAAGCCCTTAGGTATGGTCTTTTTGCACAGTAAATAAGTAGACGCTATTGTCTCTTTCAACCAACGCGCAATTGTTGCCTTTGAAACCACTTCTCTTTTACTTGGTCCTCCATACAGCACAAATAAATGTTCTGATCTTCGAAATGACTTTGTACGCCTCAGGTAATGACAAATTACCAAACTTCATAATTGAGGATTATTTGTTTCTTGAAAAATGGGCAAAACAATTTGTTGATTAATATGCAATGGTGACATAACCTTAGGCAGAAAAGATGGTATTGTTTGCAAAACAACCTTTTCCTTTGATATCAATAGAAACGGTTCTTGACAAGATAATGCTTGCAACTTCGATATAAGACATGCTGAACACATTGCGACTAAAGATAAACCTTTAACGTCAAATCTTAAAGGTGCCTCCTTCCAAGGTTCAAATGGTGATTCTGTCAGCACTGTGAGCACCAGATTTAGATTCCAAGACACTATTGAACAAACTTGTGGTCTAATTTGCCTTAATGCCTTGATGAAACATATAACATCTGTATGTGATGCCAAAAGATGACCTTGAACTCTACCTCTATAGCATGATTAATGCTGCCACTTGCACCTTTATGGAATGCCTTTATCAACACCTACTTGAAAAAAAGAAAAATATCTGGAATAGTAGCATGGAATGGCTTTATTCTGTTCTTGTTACTCCAGTGTTCAAAAATACACCAAACTCTTATATATGCTAAGGATGTAGATCGTTTACGAGATTTTAATAGTGTTGCAATTAACTGCTGCCGAATAACCTCACTTTATTAAACAAGCCCCTTCCAAGAGCCAAGCCATAAGCAAGAACTGATCCACTTGATGCATACTCACTGGGCCCTGTGATAGAAGATTCCCTGTTGACGTAAGTCTCCATGGTTTTGTTTGCACCAGTCAAATGAGATCTGCATGCCAAGATCTCCGAGGCCAATCTGGAGCTGCCAGAAACACTGCACCTTTGTGTTTCTCTATCCGCTGCAGCATCAGACCTATTAGAGGCCACGGAGGGAATGCATATTCCTTATCGTCCCTCCATTCCAGTCCCAAACCTCTGGGTTTAGCATCTCCTTCAGCAGCTTGGAGACTGAACAACGTCATTCTTTTGATGACACTGGTACTAATACCACAGGGACCCCCTCCTCGCTCCAGTTATCTCAGTCTCCCAGCAGCTGGAGGGTGATGAACCCAGAGGTTCAGGGCTCACTTGAGGGACGATTAAGAAGTTTAGATAGTTTGTTTTTAAGTTTGAAGCAAATTTAGTTCTAGGTGAAAGGGGGGGGGGTGTTAAAAAAAAATGGTTTTGGCAAACTAGGCTGAAGAGTGTGCTGTGCTGAAGGGCGCCCCCCCCCCTTCTCTCACGCTCCTCTGGCGTTTCGGCAGCAGACAGGAGGTAAACGGGTGACCAGAGGAAGTGCTCCAGCTCCCGAACCCACGTTAATGGGTGAGGAGCTGGTGTTGTGTGGATCGCAGCGTGCTGTGAGGCTCCCCGTGTAAACGGGCGGAGGGATTGGCGTTTGAGGCAGCTGCTCCTCCAGTCTGTTTGTTTTCTCCCCAACGCTGATGTTGCCGTTCCGTCCGAGCGTGGGGAGAGCAGGGACACATCCACGGCAGACAGAGCAAGGTAAGGAGGCTCTAAGTACAGTAGTTGCAGCCGGGATGTGAGGCGCGATTTCGGGCCATTCTGAAAGCAGGCCGAGTCGCGTGGTAAATGCGCGGGAAGCAGCACTTTCACTTTCTGTGAATCGGGAGTTACAAGAAGGGCCCGATGGCTGTGGGAGCTTCGTTCGACTAGCTGATTTTAGCTGGGGGTGCTGTGAGGTAGGCACCAGATAAATTTGAGTGTCTTAAAAAAAAAAAAAAAAATTTCCCTTTTTTGCCACAGCAGAGTCTAACAGTACTGCTTTTAAGAAGCTGCAGTTTGTTAGATATTCAGATCCTCAGATTGAGGCAAAGTGGCAAGAGACAGTAGTTGCCTAGCCGGGGATGCCTTCTAAGCCACAGTGCTTGCTCTGTGGCACTCAAAGGGGAGCGGTGTCAGATACAGGTGTGTGTAGAGCGTGCGTCCAAGAGGCAACCTCGATGGAGCAGGCTTTGGACGTAGGTGTAGAGAGTCAGAAAGGGACAACCGTAACCCAGCCGGAGCCTATTTCCCCCTCTTTGCCACTGGTAGAGCTGGTGGCGGGGCCTTCCTCTGCTCCAGATTTCTCCCCTTCACCGTCGCTCTTGCCAGGTGGATTGGCGGTGTTTTCTCCAGAGTTCGTGACACACTGCTTCTGGTGGCACTCAGAAAGGGACAGGAGCCGGCCCTGCAGAGGGGGAACCTGGTGGAAAACGTCCAGGGACACCCCTGGGATTAGGGACTGGTGGAGTCCTTTCTAAAAAGCCTAGGAAAGAGCGGCTGGAGCCGTCTGAGGCCTCAGAAGACATCAACTCGGAGGAGGTGCATCCGGGCTTAGAAATAGGAGACGAGTTAGAGGAAGGATAGCTCACGGAGCAGGAGGACCAGGCTAGAGTGGTTCGCATTTTCTGGCGTGATGAATTACCAGTGCTGATTGCAGAAAAGCTTAAGGCGCTTAATATGCCGTCCACAGGGCCGGCAGAGGATGCCACCTTGGAAGATCTGTTGTTGCAGGCCATTCAGAAGACTCAAAGGGCTTTCCCCGGTACACAGAGTAGTGCGGGAAATGATTCAGGAAGACTGGGACATGCCTGAGGCAGGCCTTAAAGGGTCCAGGATTATGGGCTGCCTATACCCATTGGTGGACCAGGATTGTGAGTTTAGGTCTCCGAAGGTGGATGCAGCAGTCTCGGTAGTTACCAAGAAGACCACATTCTCGGTGGAAGGTAGTGCCGCTCTCAAGGATGTACAAGACAGGAAGCTCGACTCCTTGTTGAAACAGGTTTTTGATGTCAATGCTCTCTCCATTGAAGCATCTATTTGTGGAGCATGGATGGCCAGAGCCTGTCTTCGCCTGGTCTCAGCGGATTCGGAGAGAGCAGATGGAGTCGACCGGAGAGGCGGCCAGGTTGGAATCCGGGGCTGCTTATTTGGCCGACATTCATTATGACCTCATTCGAGGTTTATCAAAAAGGGTTGGTTTTTTTTTTTTTTTGTGCCATCAAGTCAGTGTTGACTCATAGCGACCCAGCTACCTCTGAGTTTTCTTGGCAATGTATCATCAGAAGTAGATTGCCAGCCTTTTCTTCCGAGGCAATGGAGGGTAAAGTGACTTGCCTAAGGTCGCAAGGAGTGCCAGTGGGAATTGAACCCTTGATCTTCTGGGTACTATGCAGTTGCTCTAACCACTAGACGGCTACTCCACTCAAAAGTATGGCATCTGTAATAGCAAGACGGTATCTTTGGCTGCACAATTGGGCGGCAGATGGTTCCTCCAAGGCAAGGCTTGGTAAGCTTCCTTTCAGGGTTAAGCTACTTTTTGGGGAAGATTTAGAGAAGCTGGTAAAAGATCTAGGGGAATCCAAGGGCAGAAGGCTGCCTGAGGATAAGCAGAAACAGGGGCGTCCAATCCCGATGACCAAGGGTCAGCAGAGGAAATTTCGCCATTTTTCATTCCCCACGATTTGGGCAATTTCAAAGAGGACGTTTCCCTTGTAGGAACCAGAGATTTCGAGGGGCAGGCAGGGGATTTGCGGCCTCTTCCTCATAATAGGTTAGAGCCTAGCAGCAGCAAAGAGCTATAATTTAAATCAAATCAGAATATAGCTTACCTCAGCAGCACAGGACAGGGTACTGTGTAGCAGCCCTCTTTTAATGTGTTATATCCCTCCCTCCCTCCCCATACCCACCCTCCCGTGGGATAATCACAGCTTTATAGGTACTTGCTCAACTTAAAAGACAGGAGGTGCTCTCAGGTGAAGCTCATTACCCAAATCAGTCATACACTAAGGACCTGAGATTAAGCTTCAGGTGAACAAGGTATATTAAACTTATTAGGTACAGTTTTAGTGGTATAAATATCCATAGCACCCTTTAGTACGTAAAGAACTTAAAGATCTAAACACAAACTTAAAACTAAGATGCAGACAGCAGTCCAGCAGCGGGATGTGGGCTTTCCAGTCTTTTGCATTGAGTGTCACATGTATGATTTTCTCCCAGCTGGTGAGAGGTCTTACGTGTGCACTAGGTGCAAGGAGCTCTTTGCTCTCAGGGAACGAGTCCGTTCTCTAGAGGCTAGAGTAGCAGACTTGGAAAACATAAGACAGACAGAGAGGTACATAGACGAGACCTACAGGGATATAGTCCTGAAGTCCCACCTCCAGTCTGGCAGCATCCCTGTTGCCATGGAGGAGAGAGGTCACGTGACAGGAGAGCATCACCCTGGTGTGGCAGGAAGTGATCCTGTAACTAGGACCTGTCCTCCAGGTGATGTAAACCCCTCTCGCACCGAGGAGGGTTCTCCAGGGCCAAGTGCCCATGAGGGAAGGGTTAGGACAGCAGTTATAGTTGGTGATTCGATCATTATGCATGTAGATAGCTGGGTGGCTGGTGGACGTGAGGATCGCCTGGTAACATGCCTGCCTGGTGCAAAGGTAGCAGACCTCACGCGCCACCTAGATAAGGTCTTAGATAGTGCTGGGGAGGAGTCTGCTGTCTTGGTACATGTCGGTACCAATGACATAGGAAAATGTGGTAGGGAGGTTCTGGAAGCTAAATTTAGGCTTTTAGGTAGGAAGTTGAAATCCAGAACTTCCAGGGTAGCGTTCTCCGAAATGCTTCCCGTTCCACGCGCAGGACCCAAAAGGCAGGCAGAGCTCCGGAGTCTCAATGCGTGGATGAGACAATGGTGCAGAGATGAGGGGTTTGGATTTGTTAGGAACTGGGGAACATTCTGGGGAAAGGAGGGGCTCTTCCGAATGGATGGGCTTCACCTTAACCGGGATGGAACCAGGCTGCTGGCATTAACCTTTAAAAAGGAGATAGAGCAGCTTTTAAACTAGATAATAGGGGAAAGCCGACAGTCGCCCAAGAGCGCATGGTTCGGAAGAATGTATCCTTGAAGGATACTACAAAAAGCAGAGAGGTTCCAAAAAAGAGTAAAGTAGCCCAAATGCCCTCGAGTATGGAGCAGACAGAGCTTAACCCTTTGAAGGCCTACTTTAAATTTTTAATCCACATTCTGCAGCTGGATTAATTTTTGCATATTTCAGGAAAATTGTACCTGTCTTATTCAATATGTTCTAATAGTGATTTTCCTTCTGCTATGGTCATGTATTATATACCATTTGATAGGAATATTTAGTCAGAATTTTGGATCCTGAGAGTTTTGGGCTCGGCCTGGAAAGGGTTAAAGATCCCAAATTACCCATGTCTACCAATAGCCAAATTAATATGAATAAAATACAGTCTCTAAAATGCTTGTATGCAAATGCTAGAAGTCTACAAAACAAGATGGGAGAGTTAGAATATATAGCACTAAACAAGAGGTTAGATATGATTGGAATATCAGAGACATGGTGGAAGGAGGACAACCAGTGGGACACTGTGATTCCTGGGTACAAACTATAGCGTAATGATAGAGCTGATCAAATTGGTGGAGGGGTTGCGCTCTATGTTAGAGAGGGCATTGAGTCAGAAAGGATTAAAGTTTTGCAAGAAACACAATTTGCTGTAGAATCTCTATGGATTGAAATTCCATGTAAAAAGGGGAAGGCGATGGCAGTGGGGGTGTACTATCGTCCGCCTGGCCAGAATGAACAAATGGATGATGAAATGCTCAAAGAAATCAAGGAAGCTAGCAAAAGTTACAGTGCAGTAATAATATTGGGTGATTTCAATTACCCCGGCATCGACTGGGTCAGTGTCACAACAGGACATGCTAGGGAGATAAAGTTCCTAGATGAAATAAATGACTGCTTCTTGGAGCAGCTGGTTCATGAACCGACCAGAGGGGAAGCAATATTAGACCTAGTCCTTAGTGGAACACCAGATGTAGTGTAAGAGATAAGGGTGTTGGGGCCACTTGGCAATAGTGATCATAGCATGATCACCTTTGATTTAATTAGTGGAGGAGGGATAGTAAGGAAATCCACAGTACTACCCTTTAACTTTCGAAAGGGAGACTATGATAAAATGAGGGAAACAGTTAAGAAAAAACTAAAAGGAGCAGTTGCAAAGGTTAAAGACATACATCAAGCTTGGGTGTTGTTGAAAAATACTATCTTGGAAGCCCAGACCAGCTGTATTCCACGCTTAAAGAAAAGTGGAAGGAAGTCCAAAAAACTGCCAGCATGGTTTAAAGGTGAGGTCAGAGAGGCTGTTGTTGCCAAAAAAAAGCATCTTTCAGGAAATGGAAAAAAGAGCCAAACGATGAAACCTGGAAACAGCACAAGCACTGGCAAGTCAAATGCAAGGCATTGATAAGGCAGGCAAAGAGAGAATTTGAGAAGAAGCTTGCTGCGGAAGCAAAAACGCAAAATAAAGACCTTTTCAAGTACATTCGTAGCAAAAAACTTGTGAGAGAGTCAGTTGGTCCATTAGATGATAAAGGGGTTAAAGGAGCACTAAGAGGCGACAAGGCGATAGCAGAGAGACTGAATGAATTCTTTGCTTCGGTCTTTACTGAGGAAGATGTAGGGATGTTACCCATGACAAGTGGTATTTAAAGGTGTGGAAGAATTGAAGGAAATATCGATACATCGGGAAGATGTCTTACAACTATTAAACTGAAGAGTAGCAAATCACCTGGGCCGGATGGTATACATCCAAGGGTGTTGAAAGAACTGAAATTTGAGATTGCAGACCTGCTATCAGTAGTCTGTGAACTATCATTAAAATCATCTCTAATACCTGAGGATTGGAGGATCGCCAATGTAACACCAATTTTTAAAAGGGTTCGAAGGGTGATCCGGGAAACTACAGACCGGTGAGCCTGACATCAGTACCGGGAAAAATGGTAGAAACCATCATAAAGAATAAAATTACTCAGCATGTAGATAGTCACGACCTATTGGGAGACAGCCAACATGGCTTTAGACAAGGAAGATCTTGTCTTACTAATCTGTTATGTTTTTTTGAAGGAGTGAATAAACAGGTGGACAAAGGTGAGTCGGTTGATATTGTGTATCTGGACTTTCAGAAAGCCTTTGACAAGGTCCCTCATTAGAGACTTTTGGCAAAACTAAAGAGTCATGGGATAGGAGGCAGTGTACTATTGTGGATCAGGAACTGGTTAAAAGATAGAAAGCAGAGGGTAGGGCTAAATGGCCAATTTTCCCAATGGAGAAAGGTGAATAGTGGTGTACCCCAGGGATCTGTGCTGGGTCCGCTGCTTTTTGACATATTCATAAATGACCTGGAAAGTGGAATAACGAGTGAGGTTATCAAATTTGCAGATGACACAAAACTATTTAAAGTTGTTAAAACCCAGGAGGATTGTGGAAAATTGCAAGAGGATCTTGATAAATTGGAAGACTGGGCATCAAAATGGCAGATGAAATTTAATGTGGAGAAGTGCAAGGTTATGCACCTAGGGAAGGGACAACCCAAACTATGGTTACACGATGCAAGGTTCCACATTAGGAACCACCACCCAGGAAAAAGATTTAGGCGTCATTGTGGATAACGTGTTAAAACCCTCGGCCCAGTGTGCAGCGGCGGCCAAGAGAGCAAATAGAATGCTAGGTATGATAAGGAAAGGAATGGAAAATAAAACAAAAGATATTATAATGCCTCTATATCGTTCCATGGTGAGACCGCACCTTGAATATTGTGTGCAATTCTGGTCGCCATATCTTAAAAAGGATATAGCGATTTTAGAAAAGGTTCAGAGAAGAGCCACCAAAATGGTAAAGGGGATGGAAGGATACTCCTATGAAGAAAGGCTAAAAAGGTTGGGGCTCTTTAACCTGGAAAAGAGACGGCTGAGGGGAGATATGATAGAAGTCTATAAATTAATGAACGGAGTGGAACTGGTAAACATAGATCGATTGTTTACCTTATCAGAATATAGAAAGACTAGGGGACATGCAATGAAGCTACAGGGTAAACTATTTAAGACTAATAAAAGAAAATATTTTTTCACTCAACGTGTAATCAAACTCTGGAATTTGTTACCGGAGGATGTAGTAAAGGCTGTTAGTGTAGCTGGGTTTAAAAAAGGTTTGGACAAGTTCCTGGAGGAAAGGTCCATAAACCGTTATTAAGAAGGGATCCAGGATATCAGTGCTTGAACCAATACAAGCATTGTGGAACCTGTGTCCCTTGGGGAAACTGCTAGGTACGTATGACCTAGATTGGCCACTGTTGGAAACAGAATACTGGGCTTGATGGACCTTGGTCTGACCCAGTATGGCATATCTTATGTTCTTATGTTCTTAACCTTAAAGTCGCAATGAAGCCAGGAGGATCCAGGTAGGACAGGTGCCTGTAGGGGGTCAGTTACAGGATTTTTATCCAGCCTGGGTCCAGATCACATCAGATCAGTGGGTGTTGGAGGTCATTCGAGACAGGTTATGCTCGAGTTTCAACACCCGGTGTTTGATACTTACTTTCAATCGCCTTGCAAGGCCCGCGGCAAATAGAAAGCGGTACAGGAGACCTTGGACAGGTTACTGGACCTCAACGTAGTGGTGTTGGTACCTCCAGACCAATGCGGCTGCGGTCGGTATTCCATTTACTTTGTGGTACCAAAAAAGGAAGGCTCCTATCGGCCAATTTTAGATCTCAAGGAAGTAAATCCATGTTTCAAAGTAACTCACTTTCATATGGAAATTAAGATCGGTCATCGTAGCTGTAAGAAAAGGAGAGGCTCTGACGTCTCTGGAGTTGTTGGAAGCTTACCTGCACATTCCGATTCGTCTGAAACATCAGAGGTTTCTCAGATTTGCGGTTCCCATGGGACATTTTCAGTTCTGTGCGTTGCCGTTCGGTTTGGCACGAGCTCCGCGAACCTTCACCAAGGTGATGGTGGTAGTAGCAGCGGCGTTGCGAAAAGAGTGGATGTTAGTCGACTGGACTAACTGCTGGACGACTGGTTGATTCGAGCGAAGTCCAGGAAAGAGTGAGTTGGCTACAGCCAGAGTGGTAGAGTTGTTAGTCTCGGCTGGGTGGTCAATGTGGCAAAGAGCAGGTTGAACCCCTCGCAGAGTCTAGAGTACCTAGGGGCCCACTTCGATACAAGCGTAGGAAAGGTATTTCTACCACAACTGTGGGCGCAGGGGTTAAGAAAGCTAGTCCGCAGATTACCATGGCAGCAATGCTCGAGCTAGTACCGTGGGCAAGGGCCCACATGCGTCTGTTGTAGAGGTCATTACTAAGAAGGTAGTCACACCAAGAGGATCCACTGTCTCAGAAACTACCCTGTTTGTCAGAGACGTGTCAGGCTCTTCAGTGATGGTTACGTCCAGGGGGTCTGGTAGAGGGAATGCCCTTGGAATCACCCTCCTGGATATCTCTAACGACGGATGCCAGTCTTGTAGGCTGGGGAGCACACTTCAAAGGGCACTTCGCTCAAGGACAATGGACAGAGCTGGAGAAGGTTTGGTCAATCAACAGGTTGAAGTTGAGAGCGGTAACGCTAGCACTTCAAGCCCTTCAACCTTGCCTGCAGGGAAAGGCGATTTGAGTGCTGTCCGACAGCGCGACTGCTGTGGCCTACATCAATCGCCAAGGGGGCACCAGCAGTGTATCACTGGAGGCTGAAGCCGAACAGCTGTTTGATTGGGCCGAGGAAAACCTGATAGCTCTGTCGGTGTCACATGTGGCAGGAGTAGACCATGTGGAAGCCGATTTTCTGAGTCGGGTAAAAGTGGACCTGGGAGAGTGGGTTCTGCTCCAGAAGTATTCGAGATGGTGGTGCGTCGTTGGGGGATGCCAGTAATGGATCTGATGGTGAAGTTCGAGTCGGAAAAGGCCAACCGATTCTACAGCAGAAGGAGAGAGAGAATGTCGGAAGGCTTAGATGCTCTCATACAAAGATGGCCGGAAGAACAGCTTCTGTACGTGTTTCCACCTTGGGTGTTGATAGGTCGGGTACTACAGCGAATAGAAGTGCACAGAGGACAGGTAATTTTGATCGCGCCGGATTGACCGAGGCAACCATGGTATGCGGATCTCATGCGACTCTTAGTGGAGCGGCCATGGCGTCTTCCGGTTCAGAGGGACCTTTTGTTCCAGGGTCCACTGCTCATGCCTCAAGTGGATCGATTCTCGCTTACGGTTTGGCTCTTGAAAGGGCGAGGCTGAGAGCGAGAGGATACTCTTTGGTGGTGATTTCCACCTTGTTGAGGGCAAGATGGAGATCTACCTCTTTGGCATATGTTTGTATCTGGTGTGTTTTTGAGGCCTGGTGTGCGGACAAGAGGGTGGAAGCCTTGAGAGCTTCCGTTGCTCAGGTGCTGGCCTTTTTGTAGGATGGTTTTGATAAAGGTTTAGCGCCAGCATCATTGAGAGTACAGTTGGCAGCGCTTTCCTGTTTTAGAGGTAAAATAAAATGGGAGGCACTGGGAGCGCATCCAGATAGTAAATGTTTTTTGAGAGCGGTGTGTCTTTTGAGGCTGCCATTTAGGCCATCGGTCCCGAAGTGAGATCTGCATTTGGTACTAGAGGCGTTGGTACGTGAGCCGTTCGAGCCTCTGTCAAGGGCATCAATAAAAGACCATACACTTAAGGTGGTGTTTCTAGTGGCGATATGTTCGGCTCAGAGGATTTCGGAGTTGCAGGCTTTGTCTTGCCAAAAGCCTTTTCTGGCCTTTTATGATAGTAAGGTGGTATTGAGATCAGTTCCATCCTTTTTGCCCAAAGTAGTATCGGCTTTCTATGTGAATCAAGTAGTGTCTTTGCCGGTTTTTGGGGGCGGTAGCAAGGATGCGTAGTCAGGGAAATTGCATCTACTAGACGTCCGTCGAGTGTCGGAGGTATTTGTGCAGAACAGCGGGTTTCCGCAAAACAGATAGGCTCTTTGTCCTGTTTGGAGGGACAAGAAAAGAAAAGGGGAAGCTACTTCAAAAGCTTCCATTCCCAGATGGATAAAAGAGGCTATAACATTAGCATACATGTTGAAGGGTAAGACAGTACCAGAAGGACTTCGACTAGGGCACAAGCGGCGTCATGGGCCGAGTACAGTTTGGTTCCGGCTGTTGAAACTTGTAAGGTGGCTACTTGGTCGTCTTTAAATTCTTTTGTCAAGCATTGCCGGCTGGATGTTCAGGCGGAAAGGGATACGTGTTTTGGATCAGCGGTGCTTCAGGCTGGTCTAGCAGGTCCCTCCTATTGAATTTTATCACTGCTCTGTTACATCCCCAGAGATTCAGGACTGGACTGGAGGGACGGTAAGGAAGGTGAAATTAGACTTACCTGCTAATTGTTGTTCCTTGAGGAACTCTAGTCCAGTCCCGCATCCCTCCCTGGTGTAGTTTAATTTGGATTATAACCTGAAGCGAAGAGAGGTCGTATTTCCCTTGGTAAGCTGGAGAAGCAGCTGTGAGGGTTAAGGTCCATACGCAGAGTTTAAGGAATTGGGGATGGGGAAGTGGTCATTATCCTCCGGGGAGGGCGGCCTAAGTACTTGGGTTTTTTGTTAAAGGGAAATTTTTTCCATTCCTTACCTTAATAGTTACAGTTAGTAATATTTGAATATAATGTTTGCTACTTAATTGTTGCTCTGGTGAGTCTGCTTTGTCAATAGGTTACTGGAGCGAGGAGGCGGTCCCTGTGGTATTAGTACCAGTGTCATCAAAAGAATGATGTTGCTCAGTCTCCAAGCTTCTGGAGGAGGTGCTAAACCCAGAGATTCGGGACGGGACTGGACTGGAGTTCCTCAAGGAACAACAATTAGCAGGTAAGTCTAATTTCACCTAGCAGTGCATTCTCCAGCCAAGGTTGTATCAGAGCATCCGTTCCTTCGGACATTCTTTCTTTTCTTTGACTGAAAAACCCTTGGGCATTTTGTATTCCTCAACGTTGTCGTCAAGTCCATTACTGGAATTTCTCATTTGTGAATGATCTCTTGAAAGACTCTCTTCTCTGGTGACCACTCTTCTGGATCCAGACGATTTCGACTCAGTCTGCTTCCACATTTTCGACTCCTGCTACATGAGCTGCCAAAATGGTCATCAGACGGCATTCTGCCCAATTTAGCAATGACATGCTCTCTCTAGATAGTACTAAACTGCCTGTGCCTCCTTGCCGATTGATGTATGCTACTGTTCATGCATTGTCTGAAAACACTCTTACAGCCTTTCCTTCGAGACTTATTTGAAAAGCCTTCAGTGCTAGAAAGACTGCTCTCAGCTCCAACTAGTTCCTTTCTCCATTCTCCTTGCGCTATCTACCCTTGTCAATGAACTCCCCAACCTTTCAAACTGGGATCTGTTATAACCATTGTCCATTTTGGGGAGGGTTTTATGGCATGCCTGCCATCAGTTTCTCTTTGCGAAGCCACCACTTTAGACTTATTCTTGCTTCTGCCGGACAAACAAGTCTGTGACTTAATGGCATCGTTTGCGGATTCTACCGTGTCAATAATGCTCTTTAAAGTAGCCGCATATGTGCTCGTGCCAGTGGTACCAAATCCAATGTTGACACCATAAACTCCAGTATCTGAAGATACGACCATGCTGTTAGAGCTCTGTTTTTCAGAAATACACAAATGTATGACTGAGTCTTGACCATTCTCTCGTTTTGTCAAGTACACCATTCCTTGCCTTGTGTCGAATCTTACCCATAGATGTATCAAATATTGAGATGGAATGATCTGACTTTTGGCCTTGTTGATGACCCAACCAAGACTTCGTAAGAGATCGATCACTTTCTTGGTTGCTACCTTGCTCTCCTCCGTTTTCGCTTGTATTAACCAGTCGTCCAGATAAGGATGAAATAGCACTCCTTCCTAACGCAAAGCTACTGCTACAACTGCCATAACCTTTGTGACGGAACTTGATGCTGCTGCCAACCCAAATGGAAGTGCTTGAAATAGTTAATGGCCTATTGGCACTTCAAATAGAAGATAATGCTGATGTTCTTTGCAAATTGGGATGTGGAGATAAGTTTGTCAGATCTAAGGATGTTAGAAACTCCCTTTTGTACTGCTGCCATTACTAACCATAATGTCTCCATACGAAAATAAGGTATCTTTAAAGCCCGGTTTATGTATTTTAGATCCAAGACTGGATGGCATATTCCTTCTTTCTTGGGTACCACAAAGTATATGGAATAACAACCTGAGCCTATTTGCTGTGATGATACTGGAACTACAGTTTGGATATGAAACAGATGTTGCAAAGTTTCTTGGACCACAACTTTCTTTTCTGTAGTTTTGCATGGGGACAGAACAAATGCATCCTTGAGAGGTTTTGCAAATTCCAAAACATAGCCCTTGCGAATTATTTTGAGTACCCTTTGATCGGATGTTATCTGGACCCAAGCAAAGTAGAACTTTTGAAGACTGCTGCCTATTTGAATCTCCTCTGCCTGGATCTGCTGAATCCCATTGTGTCTTCTTTTGACCTGTTCCTGAACTTGAAAAGGAACCTCGTCCTGCTCCTCTTCCTCCACGAAAAGGTTGACCCCTGGAATAAGGCCTTGACCTCTGATAAGGGGCAAACCTTGTAGCTCTGTATCTACGAAAATCTCTAAAAGATGGCCTTGAATTGCCAAATGATCTAAATGTCTTTAGCTTATCCTCTGGAAGCTTAGCTGGCTTTGACTCTTCCTAAATCGTCAACCAATTTTTCTAAAGCTTCCCCAAAAAGAAGTTTATTTCGAAAAGGAAGTCTACTAAGGAGGAGGAGGAGACATCAGCTGACCAGTTGCGCAGCCATAGCAATCGTCGAGCTGCTACTGATGAAGCCATGCTGTTTGCTAAAGCACTAATGAGATCATAATGGGTGTCTGCCAAAAATGCCGCCCCTGCCTCCATTCTTATTACCTCCTGCATTTCAGACACATTGATGACTTATTAAAAGCTGTCTCGTGCGTCTAAGGTAATCAGTGACCAAATTCCTGGGTGATTTACACAACCCTTGTTTGGATAGAGGGAGTATTTCCAAATGCCCCTTTGATCTGTCACTTGGCTTTAACACTTATTTAAAACAATTTCACAGGTCTCTTGCCCCCTTATCTTGGAGGCCTCTTTGTAAAGATCTCTAGAAACAATTTATTTAAAGAATACTGACCCTGTTTTTCCTTTTATGCTAAGTTATACTTTGATTTAAATTAAAGCTCTTTGCTGATACTAAGCTTTGACTATTACATTTAATTTGGAAGCCCTCTGCTGGGTTTTAAATTTAACTGAGCCCTCTGCTGGGTTCTGAATTTAAACTGAAAGCCCTCTGCTAGGTTTTAAACTTAAACTTAAACTGAAAGCTACTTGTTGAGTTTTTAATTTAACTAAAAGGTCTTTGCTGATACTAGGCCCTGACTAATATAACAGCTACACTGGATTCTAATTTACAGATTAATCAGCTTTAATCTAAAGAATTCCTTTTTCCCCAAGATTTAGAAAAATTCCCAGAAGTAAATACTTACAATTGCAGATCTCTCTCCAGAAGTAGCAGTCTCTTTTTGTAGCCCTCCACGGTCTCCTTTTTATAAGCAGAGTCCTACAGATGTCCGTCGTCTTTCCCCGGAAAAAGTTGATTTTCTTGTGCATTAAAGTGCCTTTCCTTCTTCGGTTAGCACTGGTCCCTTTCCCGCCTCAGAGCCCCATCGTCTCGGCTTCGAGTCTTGGAACAGTTTTTACTTTTTTCTCTCAGCGCGCTTTCCTGCCTCTTCTAACTGCTGGCTGCGTCAAGGGTCTTCGACCTCGCAGGGGTCCTTTTTGCCGCAATAGCCAGTGGGTTCAAAAAGTATGATTGGTGCAGAAAGAATATGTCCCTAACCAATACATACGACTGCTGCCTCCGGTGTCTGTGCCAACCATGACACAGACATTTGCACCTTTGCAAAAAGATGTCTGCTAAGGCCATCCAAAGTCGTCTGCAGAAGCAAGATGACATCTTCCACAGGTTAGATTCAGCCCCAGTGTCCCCAGTAACATCACACTGTAAGGCCCCACATGGATCCTTGGAGTTGTATAAAGCTCCCGCAGCGCCCAAAAGGGTCTGTGGACACTCTGACAAGGGTTCTCCAGAGCAGGAACGCAAGAAAAAAAAGAAATCCTTGAGGACCTCATCCTGGGAATCGGGGACACATGGCAAGTCCTGGCCACAGTCCCCGGAGGCTATCCGAGGATTTGGAGTGGGAGTTGCCGGCGAAGGTGCCCAGAACATAGAAACATAGAAACATAGAAATATGACGACAGAAAAAGACCACATGGCCTATCTAGTCTGTCCTTCCATAACAACTACAACAGTCCACTCTTTGCCTTTAGAGATCCTCTGTGTTGGTCCCATGCTTTCTTGAATTCAGTTACTGTCCTCATCTCTACCACCTCCACTGGGAGACTATTCCACGGATCCACTACTCTTTCCGTAAAGAAATATTTCCGCATATCACTCCTGAATCTATCTCCCTTCACCCTCATCCCATGTCCCCTCGTAGCAGAACTTGCTTTCAATTGAAAGAGGCTCTCTCCCTGAACATTTATGCCACGGAGGTATTTAAACATCTCAATCATATCACCTCTATCCCGCCTTTCCTCTAAGGTGTACATATTAAGATCCTTAAGTCTGTCCTCATATGCTTTATAATGAAGCCCATTAATCATTTTGGTAGCAACCCTCTGCACCGACTCCATCCTGTTCACATCCTTTTGAAGGTGCGGTCTCCAGAATTACACACCATACTCCAAATGAGGTCGCACCAAAGACTTATACAGAGGCATTATCACCTCCTTTTTTCTGCTAGCCATTCCTCTCCGTATGCACCCAAGCATCCTTCTAGCTTTTGCTGTCGCCTTTTCCACCTGTTTAGCTACTTTAAGATCATCAGACACAACCACGCCTAGGTCCCGCTCTTCTTTAGTGGACAAAAGTACTTCACCTCCTATACTGTATTGCTCCCTTGGATTGCTGCAGCCCAAATGCATGACCTTACATTTTTTAACATTAAATCCCAGCTGCCAAATTCTAGACCATTCTTCAAGCTTAGCTAGATCCCTCCTCATGTTATCTACCCCTTCCTGGGTGTCTACTCTATTGCAGATTTTGGTATCATCCGCAAAGAGGCAAACCTTACCCGACAGCCCTTCCGCTATATCACTAACAAAGATGTTAAAAAGAATCGGACCAAGGACAGATCCCTGGGGCACACCACTGGTAACATCCTTCTCCTCAGAGTGAGCTCCATTTACTTGTACTCTTTGTCGCCTCCCACCCAACCAATTTCTAACCCAAGCAGTAACTTTAGGGTCCATCCCTAGGGTGCTCAGTTTGTTTATAAGTCGCCTGTGAGGAACAGTGTCAAAGGCTTTACGGAAATCTAAATACACCACATCTAGAGCTCTCCCTCGGTCCAACTCCCTGGTCACCCAGTCAAAAAATCAATCAGATTTGTCTGACAAGACCTGCCTCTGGTGAATCCATGCTGCCTCGGATCCTGTAATCCGCTGGACTCCAGAAACCTCACTATTTTCTCTTTCAGCAGCGTTTCCAATAATTTACTCACCACCGAAGTTAAACTAACCGGCCTGTAGTTTTCAACCACATCCTTACTTCCGCTTTTGTGTAAAGGCACCACATGAGCCTCTCTCCAGTCCTTTGGCACCACTCCTGACTCCAACGAGGCATTGAAAAGGTCAGTCAGTGGAGCTGCTAGAACGTCCCCAAGTTCCCTCAGTATTCTAGGGTGTATCCCATCCGGTCCCATCGCTTTGTCTACTTTAAGTTGAGCTAGTTTCTCACGAACACAGTCTTCTGAAAATAGTTCAAGATGTCCCTCGCTTCTGTTCTTATTTGTGGGTGTTTTCTGAGGTCCTGCTCCTGGTTCTTCATCTGTGAACACAGAACAAAAATATTTGTTAAGCAATTCCGCTTTATCCTTATCAGCTTCTACACATTCCCCCCCTGCACCCTTGAGTCTGACAATACCACTTTTGCTCTTCCTCTTCTCACTAATATATCTGAAAAATGTCTTATCCCCCCATTTTATTGCATTGGCTATTTCCTCCTCCTTTTGATTCTTTGCCTTCTTGACTACTTTGCTAGCTTCTCTAAGTTTTTCCATATACAGATGCCTGTCTTCTGCTCTCTGTGATCTCTTGTATTTCATGAAGGCCTCCCTCTTTTTCTTCACTTTTTCAGCTACTTCCTTCGAAAACCATAGCGGTCTCCTGTTCCTTTTGCCTTTATTTACCATTTTAACAAAAAGGTTGGTTGCCCTTAAAATACCCCCTTTCAGTTTTGCCCACTGTTTTTCTACATCCCCCAGCTGTTCCCATCCCACTAACGACTCCCTGAGGTATTGGCCCATCTTCGCAAAGTTAGTCTTCCTAAAGTCTAAGATCCTCACCTTGGAATGGATTCTAACAGCCCTAGTCCTAATACTGAACCACACCATCTGGTGATCACTGGATGCAAAATGATCTCCCACTACAACATCAGAAACACTTTCACCATTGGTAAGCACCAAGTCCAGTATGGCCCCTTCACGTGTGGGGTCTGTTACCAATTGCCTGAATAGTTCTCCCTGTAGAGAATCCAGGATCTCCTTACTTCTAGATGATACTGCAGCAGGAATGTGCCAATCAACATCTGGCATATTGAAATCTCCTATCAGTAGCACTTCCCCTTTCCTAGCAATGCTGCGTATGTCTTCAATTAACTCTCTGTCCACCTCTTCCTCTTGTGAGGGAGGTCTGTATATCACTCCAATGCAAATAGATTTCTCTTTCCCTCTTTCTAGTTTAACCCACAATGCCTCCTCTCTCCCTTTTAAGCTCTGTAATTCCAAAGCTTTAATAGTAGTTTTTACATATAGTGCCACTCCTCCTCCTCTTCTTCCTACCCTGTCCTTCCTGAATAAAGTATAGCCAGGTATAGTTACATCCCAGTCATTGTTTTCTGTGAACCATGTTTCTGTAACTGCCACTAAATCCAAGTCAGCCACTCCCACCAAAGCTTCAACCTCAGGGATCTTATTTCCCATGCTACGGGCATTAATACACACTGCTTTCCATATGTTACCCCTGTTACCCATTTCCATAAAGGTATTTAATGTATCACCTACCTGGGGGCTTTCACTTACCTGGGGGCTTTCTTCACCCATCCCCAAGGAATCTAGTTTAAAGCCCTCTTCAGTAGATTAGCCAGTCTACTACCAAAGATGCGTTGACCTCTCTTGGACAGATGGATGCCATCTCTGCTTTGCAACCCTTGGAAAAGCATCCCATGGTCTAGGAAACCAAAACGCTCTCGATGACACCATCCACGCAGCCATGCATTTGTCTCCAGGATGCGAGCCTCTCTGCCTTGGCCTTTACCCTCAACAGGGAGGATTGAAGAGAACACCACCTGTGCACCTAACTGCTTCACCCTCTGTCCCAGAGCCATGAAGTCACTTTTGATACGTTCCGAGGTATACCTGGCAGTATCATTTGTTCCAACATGGATTAGCAACATTGGGTAATAGTCTGTGGGCTTGATGAGTCTCGGCAAACTCTCCGTAACATCTTGGATTTTGGCACCAGGCAGACAGCATACCTCTCTGGACATCAAGTCTGGTCGGCAGATGGACGCCTCAGTACCCCTCAGAAGAGAGTCTCCAGATGCCAAGACCTCCAGTGATGAATCACAGACTCCCAAGGCCTGTCCCATTGAAGACTCCTTCTCCTCACCGATGCCGGATCTAGTCACCCCGGTGTCCGCGTCGAAGGCTGCAACTCCTGAGTGGGAAGCCAGGATGATGCCATTGGAATGCAGTGTCACTGCCTTCCTTGCCTCGCAGCAAGCGTCTATGCCCGTCTCCACCAGTGCTCGCACAGAGACCGCAGGGACATAGTTATCGAGGACTCCCCGGGCCGCCAATATGATTCTTGAGAGTCCCGAGCCTCAAGTTGATCCTCGGTGAGGGTCTCAATCCTGCTCCTGGTCCTCAGGAACGAGATTTCCCCGGCCAGCGCTTGTGGCGAAGTCCTTGACTCTCACCATGGTGTTAGAGGAGAACCCTCACGGAGGAGCTCGAAATCCTCCAGTATGAGGCTTCACCTAAGGAGGTCCTGAAGGTCCCCATCCTTGGGCGACTCCGGATGTGGAAGACACTGGCGTTGGTGCCGACGCCTGGACACCACTGTTCCCTCTAAGCTGTGCGCATGTGCGCACGCACACACCTCGCCGAGCGAGCGCACATACTTTACAACAGAGCGCACAAAAATTACAGCTCTGATTCTGATAGAAAACAGCACAGACATCTTAAAATTTAAAAGTTATGGTTGTAATTACTAGAAATTTCCTGCTTCATTTAGTAATCGTCTATTTTCATTTAATTTGATTAAAATCAATGTGGTGTAATACTGTATTCTGACATGTAGTCAAATTTTAAAGTATATAACTCCGAGTGTTGTTATGTGGCGCACAAAAATTTAACCTTCCTTCAAAAGCTGCACACAGCTGATATTTTATGTGCACACAGCCTACATAAAATTAGAGGGAACATTGTTGGACACCGTGTATCAGGTCTAGCGGGGTCCCAGCTTTCAGAAGGCATAGTTCAATAATACCTCTATGGTGTTGGAGTCGACCATACGCCAGCAGAAAAGCCCGAAGACTCACTCTTCCATGCCCTCGGGCAGGGAGTCCCGTGCCCTCTGCCCTTGGACGCAAATACTACCAGGGCTCGATGCTGGGTTTGCCGAATACAAGGCTATCAGCTGTATATCTGCATGTATCTCCAAGACCTAACAAAAGAACTCGTAGGTTTCTCGGCAGGTTTCAGTGGAGATCACCTCTAGTGCTTCCAAACCCTCACAAAGTGCGTCGGGGTGTGCTCAAAGTACATGTCTCAAGCCGCCTATAATTAATTAATTTATTTATTTACAGTCTTTTTATACCACGCTATTCAACATCAGTGCGGTTTACATGAAACAGAAACTTATACAGTTCAGGGGACTGTTCCGTATTTACAATAAACAGGTGCTTAAAACTTGAATAAACTGGGGTAACTATTTATTTACATATAGGCTTCATATCAGGTCCTATCGTAGATTAATGATGGTGTGTTGGTGTATGTGAGATGGTTGTTGGTACACCTACGTCTACGTATTGTTTGAGGAAGAGGTGGTGTTTTAAAGCCTTCCTGAATTGTATTAGGTCAGGGATTGCCCGGATGTCAGGTGGTAGGGCATTCCAGCATCTGGGTGCACAGAATCTAAATGCCCTGTTTCCTGGGTGCATTGAGTTACTGTCTTAAGGATTAACAGTGTGTGTATTGCTGCAGATCTTCTGGCCCTGTTGGGGGGAGTCATGTGGGTGAGCTCTGTGAGTGAGGCGGAGGAGAGCCCGTTGATGGCCTTGAAGGTCAGCAGTAGGGTCTTGAAGGTGAGTCTGCTGTGGATAGGGAGCCAATGGAGCTGTTTCAAGATGGGCGTCACATGGTCACGCCTGGAGGCGCCATGTAGCACTCTGGCTGCGGTATTCATTGCTACCTGGAGTGGACACAGCGTGGCTCGTGGAAGCCCTTGTAGGATCGCATTGGCATAATCGAAATGTGGGATGATCAGTGCTTGATAGATTGTCCAGTAGTCGTCTGGTTCTAGCAAGGAGCGTAAGTGTCTGAGAGTCCGGATCTTATGATAGACTGCTTTTACCATGTTGCTAATGTGCGCTTTCATGTCTAAGCGTTGGTTTAAGGTGACCCCAAGGTATCGGATTGTGGACTTGATTTGTAGCTCCGCTTCCTTGACTTTTAGGCAGGCTGGAGGGATGAATTCTTGGTTCTTTGTGACAAACAGAACTTCTGTTTTCTTGTGCTGTATTTGGAGGTTTTGGGTCTGGAGCCAGTTGGCCACTGCGTCGAAGCAGTCTGTCAATGGGGAAAACTCTGGATGGTCGGTTAAGAAAGGCATATAGAGTAGTACATCGTTGGCATATATCATGCAGATAACCTTGAAAGATCGGATGAGGTTACAGATTGGCTGCATGTAAAGGTTGAACATCAGGGCGGAGAGGGAGGAACCCTGTGGGACGCTCTGCTTCTGGTGGAAGGGTTCCGATGTTGAGGTTTCCGATCGTACGTGCTGCCATCTGTCGGACAGGTATGATTTGCACCAGTTTAGTGCTGTGTCACAGATACCCTTCTTTTCAAGCCACTTCAGGAGGATCTCATGGCTTACCGAGTCGAATGCGGCGGCTATATCCAAGAAGACGAGGACAAACCCTTGGGCGTTCTCTCCAGTTCTTCGTTTTCTGCGGAGCCAGCAGGTCGTCGTTCCTGTCACGGTAGAAAATACTCCTTATTGCCCTTCTTTTTTGTGGTCGCGTATGCCTTCCTCGACGCTTTATTGGTACCTCTGGTTTTTCTTTCTTTCTTTCTTTTCTTTAAAAAACAAAAAACAAAAAACCCCCCATAGTACTTTTTTCCACATGCACGTGCCTTTTTGGGCCTTAGGCCCAAATATTCCTCCACAATGAAAAAACCCTCTTCGGGTTTCAAAACGTGCACCAAGTGTGGCGGTACCATCACCGTCACCGACACCCATGAATGGTGTCTAAAATGTTTAGATCCTGACCATTCCACCACGGAATGTATGGCCTGTGCCATGATGTCTAAAAGAGGTCGGCAGAACCGAGCTGCTAAGCTCAGTACCCTGTTTCCCTCTGATGCAGCCTCGGTGACATTGACGTCTTCCAGGGCTTCCTCTTTCTCCTGTGGATCTCAGGTAACTAAACACAAGTCTAGCTGGTCCTCAAAGGGTAGATCTCCTTCTAAGCATCGAGATGCCTCTGGTATTGCCTTTGAGGATTCTGCACCGGCAAAATTGCCCCGGCGGGAGGCTTCGGCTTCCAAAGCATTATCGGGGCTCCAGGACGTTCTCGAAGCCTCAGCCTCGGCAGAACTACTGGTGCCATGCTCTGGGGTACTGGCTGTTTTCTCCAGTACCGACATCCAGGCATCGGCAGCGTCGATAGACCAGAGATTCCTGGCTATTGAACGCAGTCTGGCGGCTCTCCTTGCGGCATCGACACCCTCGGAACCGCATCAGACAGTTCAACTGGTACCGGTACTGACTCCGGCACCGGTATCGGTACCGGTACCGATAGCATCGACATCGATGTCTGCATTGCCGGCACCCAGTCATGCGATGCCCTCCGGTACCGATTACTCCCGGTACCCCGGTACCGATTACTCCCAGTACCGACTTCGGTTGGTACGGGTATCGGGCTCTTCAAGAGCATCCGGACAGACGGTATTTCGAGTCTTCAGAAGAATCTAAGGATTCTGACAGTTCTGTCGATGCAGGAATACTTCTTCCAGAGGAGCCTTCCTCCCCTAAGCGCAGGATGTCTCCTCCAGAGGATATTTCCTTTCAGGACTTCATCAGGGAGGTGGCTCGAGGTCTGTCCATTACTGTGGCTCCTGAATCAGAGCCCAGAGCAAAGGAGTTGGAAATTTTACAATATCCCAAAGCTCCTAAAGAGGCAGCTACTCTACCCATCCATGAGATCTTGCATGATCTCATGCTAAGAATGTGGGAGACGGCTTTTACCACCTCTCCTCACTCTCGTAGACTGGATACTATGTATCAAGTCCCTCCTTGTCCTTGTTTCCAGAAGACTCAGTTTCCTCACCACTCAATTGTAGTGGAATCAGCTATGAGAAGGATCAGAAGTGCAAAGAGACATACCTCTAATCCTCCAGGACGTAAGTGCAGAACTTTGGATGCTTTTGGACATTGTACTTTCCAAGCTTCCATGCTTTCTGCAAGGATCAGTTCCTATATTTTATATATGGGAATGTTCCTGAAGGAAGTTACAGGGGATTTAGAGGTTTTGAACCCTCTTCTTCCTGAGGATAAATGACAGGATTTTCTCACATTGATCAAACATGCCCAGGATGTTTCTAAATTTGTCAACCGTGCAGCTTTTGACTGTTTTGAGTGCATAAGCAGAACCTCTGCCATTGCCATAGGTGCACGTAGAATTGCTTGGCTCCAGGCATCTGATTTGGAGCTCTGGGTACAAGACAAACTGGGCAATATTCCTTGTACTGGTGAAAACCTGTTTGGTAAAGATTGGCAAGAAAAGGCCAATGAGTTGGATGCTGACAACTCCACTTTGGATAGGCTTTCCAAAGCCATAGCTGATCCTGCGAGAAAGAAGTCTTTCAAGAAGTCTTTCTTTTCAAAAAAAGAGGTTTTATCCCTCTTATTCCCAGCAGGGACGTTCTACAGGTCAGCCTACCCGGAAGGGTCAGCAACCACCTAAACAAAGGAAAGCAAAGACTGCTAAGCCTCAACCGTCTCAGCAGTCTCAGCCTCCACAAGGCCTTTGACTTTCATCTAGAGAACTTAGCCTTCCTGGTCCTCAATGGACCAGAGCCTTCCACCATTCCAGGAAGGTTATGTCACTTTGCCCCCAGGTGGGAGCAGATAACTGCAGAGCAGTGGACACCCTCCCTTATAAGAGAGGGGTACAAGCTGCATTTCTGTGCATGCCCCCTTCCACATGGTAAGACAGTTCAATTCTCAGACCTCTCTCATCAGCCTGTTAGATCAAGAGGTCACTATGCTTCTTGCCCAAGGGGCAATAGAAGAAGTACCCATTCATCAACAGGGTACAGGGTTTTACTCCCCCTATTTCCTTATCCCAAAGACAACGGGGTGGGGGGGGGGGGATATAGACCTATTTTGGACCTTAGAGAATTGAACAAATTCCTGTTCAAAGAGAAATTCAAGATGATTTCTTTAGGAACTCTGCTGCCGTACCTTCAGAGTCAGGATTGGCTTTGTTCTCTAGATCTCAAGGATGCGTACACTCATGTTCTCATTCACCCAACTCACAGGAAGTTCCTTCGGTTCCTTTTTCAAGGAAAGCACTACCAATACAGGGTGCTTCCTTTTGGCCTGACCTCAGCACCAAGAGTGTTCATGAAATGCATGTCTGTGGTAGCAGCATTTCTCCACACTCTAGGGATATTTGTCTTCCCCTACTTAGACGACTGGCTCATTCGAGCCCCATCAGAGTCAGAGGCCATGACTTCTCTATCTTGCACAATGCGTGTCCTTCAGTATTTGGGTCTGGTCATAAACATCCCAAAATCCAGTCGAACTCCCACTCAGTCTCTAGAGTTCATAGGAGGTTTGCTGGATACCAGAAAAGCAAGGGCATATCTTCCCCAGGCCCGTTGCCTTCTCATGGTGCAGTTAGCTTCTCAAGCAGTGCTGAAGCCTCATCTCACTGCCCGAGAAATGCTACTACTACTAGGCCACATGGCATCTACTGTGCATATGGTTCCCTATGCTCGCCATCATATGAGGGTAGCCCAGTGGACTTTATCCACTCAATGGACCCAGGCATCAGGATGCCTGTCGGACAAAATAGCAGACACAAGTCGCCTTATTTTGTCCCTCCAGTTGTGGTAGTCCATTCAGAACCTGGTGCTGAGGTTCCCATTTCAACAACCCTTACCCCAGGCAACTCACAACAGATGCTTCACCAATGGGTTGGGGAGCTCATCTGCAAGACCTCTCCACCCAAGGCACCTGGACTCCACAGGAGACTCATCTACATATCAATCTCTTGGAACTCAGAGCAATCTACCGTGCTCTTCGAGTGTTCCACACCCTGCTCAGCTACAGGACAGTCCTCATTCAGACGGACAATCAAGTAGCCATGTTCTACGTGAAAAAGCAGGGGGGGGGGGGAACAGGCTCACTGTCGCTTTGCAACGAAGCTTTGCGACTATGTGCCCTCGCCAGAGAGCATGAGATTCATCTCCTGGCAGTGTATCTTCCAGGCATACAAAACTCTTGGGCAGACAGACTCAGTCGAGTTCTGCTTCCACACGAGTGGTCTCTGCATGCAGACCAGGTGGCCAAGATTTTTCAAATTTGGGGAACCCCGGACATAGACCTCTTTGCAAGTCCGTGGAATGCCAAACTTCCCCGGTTCTGTTCCAGAATTCCGGCTTAGGGCTCTCAGGCCAGGGATGCTTTCCTCTTTTGCTGGGGTCAATACTTCCTGTATGCCTTTCCACCCATTCCCCTAATTCCCAAAACCCTATTCAAGCTTCAGAGAGACAGAGGCCTTATATTCTCATAGCTCCACATTGGCCACGGCAAGTGTGGTACCCTCTGCTTCTACATCTCTCTCAAGCTCCCTCCCTGGAGTTAGGGTCTGCTCCAGATCTCCTGTCAGGAGAACAGAATGTTATGGCATCCCAGTCCTGTCTCTGAATCTTAGGGCTTGTTTGTTGAAGGCCTAGATCTTCATAATCTTAACCTTCCTCAGCCAGTAAAGGATATCCTTTATGCTTCCAGGAAGCCTTCCACAAGACGCTCCTATGCTTTCAAGTGGAAAAGGTTTACCATATGGTGTTCGCAGAAGGGTCTTAACCCTCTTGCGATACCTCTGGAATCATTACTGGAGTATCTCCTTCATTTATCCAATGCAGGACTTAAAACTAACTCAGTAAGAGTCCATTTGAGTACTATTGCAGCTTCTTTCAAGCCTCTAAATGGACAACCTATTTCCTCCCATCCTCTTATAGCAAGATTTATGAGAGGCCTTCTTCTAACTAAGCCTCCCATTAGGCCACCACTGGTGGCATGGGACTTAAACCTGGTTCTTGGTCAGCTCATGAAGCCACCTTTCAAACCCTTAGCTACTACCTCATTGAAATTCCTTTCTTGGAAGGTTATCTTTCTCATTGCAATCACATCAGCACACCGCATCAGTGAGTTGCAGGCACTAATAGCTGATCCACCTTATACAAGGTTCCATCATGACAAGGTAGTCCTTGGGACTCATCCACACTTTATGCCAAAGGTGGTCTCGCCTTTTCATTTAAACCAAGCAATCTATCTGCCTGTGTTTTTTCCAAGGCCTCATGCAGAAAGGAATCTTCATACCTTGGACTGTAAAAGAGCTTTAGCCTTTTACTTGCAAAGAACACAGCAACATAGAAAGTCCTCTCAACTCTTTGTTGCTTTTGATCCTTCTCATTTTGGACTTCCAGTCTCCAAGAGAACACTGTCCAACTGGATTGCGCAGTGTATTTCCTTTGCCTATCACAGTAAGAATCTTCCTTTTTAGGGCCATGTCACAGCTCACAATGTGAGAGCCATGGAAGCTTCAGTGGCTCATCTGCACTCTGTCTATCGACGATATCTGTTGGGCAGCCACTTGGGCCTCGGTTCATACCTTTACAGCCCATTACTGCTTGGACTAGGACTCCTGCCGGGATGCCTTGTTTGGTCAGGCTGTTCTTCAAACCTGTTCCATACCTAATCAACTCCTACCCACCATCCCTGGTTGGATGCCAGAGATCCATGGGGGGAAGTGGAGCCCTTTCACAGGGAGACACAACTTCTGAGGTCTCTCCCTGGCATCTGAAGCTAGGGAGTCCCCATATCTGAAGACTACATTCCTGCTTGTTCCTGGAGATAGCATAGTAACTCGCCTGTAACAGGTGATCTCCGGGAACAGCAGGAATTTAGTCTTCACAACCCACCCACCTCCCCTAGGAGTTCTATCTCTCTATTTTTCTTTTTTCCTCTCTCTCACCCTTTGTCTCAGCTTTAAAATCAACTGGAGAGAGGCAGTTGGGAAAGGTGGGAAGGCAGCACGCAGATGCTGTGGGATACTCCCAAAAGCTTCCTAATTGGACGCTGGGGAGCGTTCCCACGCAGGCTCCGTTGGTACTGACGATACCCATATGTGAAGACTAAATTCCTGCTGTTCCCAGAGATCACCTGTTACAGGTGAGTAACTATGCTTTGCTGAAGAGGGTAGTGAGTAGGGTTTCCACACCATGGGATTTCCTGAATCCATGTTGGCAGGGGTCTAGCGGGGTGGCGTCATCATTGTGGCGTTGTATCTGGCGTTGGGCTTCTTTTTCAATTATTTTGGCTAGTAGTGGTATGCTCAATATAGGTCTGTATGATTCAACCTTCTGAGGGTCGAGCTTGTTGTTTTTCAGCAATGGCCTGATGGATGGATGTTTGAGGCTTTTTGGGAACGAGCCGGTTGCGAAAGACAGGTCCATGAGTCTGGCTATGAACAGGCTGAATTCGCTATGTAGCTCTTTTATCCAGAAGGCAGGACAGGGGTCTGTCTGTGCCATGGAGGTGTTGATCGAGGCGATTGTGTCTTTTATGTGCTGCTTGGGACGGGGTGGAGAAGGTGGTCAGTGGTGTTGTGTATGTTGGTTCTTGGGCGGTGGTGGGTACTGAGGACTTGTTGGTCTGGCATAGCTTTGATTGCAGGAAATCTGCAAATTCTTGAGGGTGAATCATACTTGTTTGTTCCGGTCCCGGTTCTTTTGTTAGGTTCTTGACAAGGTTGAATAAGTCATGTGGTTTGCTTAGTGAGCATTTCAGAGTATTGGTGTGGAATTGCCTTATTTTCCCTGTGATTGCCACACGGTGTTTTGCCAGGTGACTATTATATGTTTTCTGGTCTGCCGAGGAGTGTGAACGCCTCCAGCATCTTTCGAGCTTCCTTAGGCAGAGGAGAGATGTTCTTAACTCAGTAGAGTACCAGGATGCAGTGGCTCGTTTCCTTGGAGGCTTGTTTGATGGAGGAGGATGTGCAATGGTACTGAGGCTGTTGTTCCAGCTGGAGATCAGCTCTTCGAGGTTAGGTGTTGTCAATGCAAGGAGTGAGCGGGATTTGGTCAGGATAGTTTCCTTGTCGAAAGGTCGAAAACTCCGTGATGGTGTCCTGGTGGTGCTACTCGGGCTTCTGGAGTACTTCTGGTGGTGGCCCGTTACTGGTATCTGGAAGTTGATTAGCTTGTGATCGGACCATGGTATCACGGTGAAGGATGGTGAAGGGATGTGGGCATTTTCAAAGGCTGTTTGTGGAGCGAATATCAGGTCCAATATGTTTCCTTTTACGTGAGTGGGTTCATTGATTAGTTGCTGGAAACCTAGTTCCTTGAGGGCTTCGAGGAAGGCTACGGCTTGTGTGTCCTGCAGGATTGGTAGATTGAAGTCCCCTAGTAGGTTGGGGTTCGAAGGTCCAAGGCGTTGCAGGCAAGGTCGATTATCATTGAGAGGTCGTCAGGGGAGGTTGATGGTGCTCTGTACATTAGGTTGATGGAGCAGTATTTGTTGGCTATGGTAACTGTATCGAGATTCATTGTGTTGGATGCGTTGATGAGGTGGAATTGGAGGTCAGTTTTGGAGAGGATGAGTACTCCTCCACCCCTTTTGCTGTCTCTATGGCAGCTGTGTGTTGAGAAGTTGTGGGTAAAAGGTGGTTGAGGAGGACTCTGTCTTCACTGGATAGCCATGTCTCTGTGATCAGGAGTATGTCGAGGTCATAGAGGGGTATCAGATCGGAAATCACCGGCCATTTCCTGCGGATTGAGCGTGCATTTATAAGGGCACATTTTAGGTGTTGGGGCTGTGGGCTTTCCTTCGGCTTGGCTTTTTTGGTGTGTTGGAGTGCGATGTGTAGTAGGTGCTGGTGGGGCGTACAGGTGACTTCCATTGACCTGTGATGAGAGGTACTGGACCATCTCCTCTCGTGTCTTTGTAGTATTGGTATGTGGTTGTGGGTAGGTGTTAGGGCCAATGTGTTACTGAGCCATCCAAGGAGGAGGTGGCAGCTGACTATGGCAGTGAGGGATGGGGCCATTGTGGTATCTGTCCTGTTGTGCGTGGTCAAGGGACTCTTCTGGGTTGGCCAGAGGGTAGGCAGAGGCGCTGCTCTTACAGGCTGTTATGTGAGTACAGTCAAACCTCAGTTTTCGTTTGCCCCAGTTTTCGTATGCTTCGCTTTTCAATGTCTTTTTTCATTGAGATTTTGTCCCAGTTCTCGTACATCTGCTCGGTTTTCGTACAATTTTAAAATGGTCCGTTCCGGGGGGAGGGCGTTCAGTAAAGTACACTACTTAGCTTGTTTTTGCGATCCAGACCTCTTTGCTTTCAGCGATCCTTTGAGAAATACAATAGCAAGAATCAAGGAGTGAGAGTCTGGCTGATCTGATGCTTCCGACACGCTCAATTAGAGGACTCCCTGCTGGGACTCCCTGCTGACGGCGAAACTTTGATGGGTCTTCCAAACATGCCAGTCCTGATGGGTCTTTCAAACTTGCTGCTGAGCATTTCTTCCAGCTTGTAATTTGCTTTTGAGATGGAATCGGAGGCCGGTGAGAGAGTCGGGATTAGATTACAGTGCTGTATCTGTGTGTGTGTGTGCTGTCCTGTGACGATTGGGCAGGTGAGAGAAGTGACAGGAGCTGTTCTACTGCCTGGCTGAGGCTTCAGGGCCCGTGCTGCTGCAGCCATTGCCACATGGCTCTGGAACGCATGCTCAGCTCTGTGTTCCAGGTTGCCTGAGCGGGAGAATGGTGTTTCCGGTGGCTGTGGCTGGTGCCTTTACTGGAGGCTTTATTTTTGTGGATCCTTGTTTCTTCTTTTTTTTTTTTTAATTCCTGTGCCAGTAAAAGACAAAGAAGGGAAGTAACCCCGGATAGGGCCTTGATACCTGAGGTCCTTATGGAGGAAGATTCCCCTTCCAAACAATAACCTCTCCTCCTCCCTCTCCCCTCCTCACTGTCTTCCATATGCCAACAAGAGTCTTCAATAAAGGTAAAAGTGATGTTAAATGTTCATTTATCCATTTCATTAGTCATTTATATTTATTTCTCATTGTTTTCTGTATGAAAAATATAGTTATTCTCTATAAAATATATTTTTTATGAATATTTTTGGGTGTCTGGAACGGATTAATTGGATTTACATTATTTCGTATGGGAAATATTGCTTCAGTTTTCATACGTTTCGGTTTGTCAGACTTTTTTGAACGGATTAATCATGAAAACCGAGGTTTGACTGTATTTAGTTACCCTAAGTAATAGCCTCTAGTAACCCAGAGGGTAACACCAGTGTGCTGCTCCTTAAAGCACCATAACCTTACAGGCAGGCCACAGTATTATAGCAGGCACAGTATTTTACAGGTAAACAGTAGTATGGCAGGTACAGTATCTTATAGGCTGTTATGTAGCTACTAAGTAGCACAGTAACACTGACAGATTTAAAACCTACAGGAACAGAGTCATAGACTGGTAACATAGGCATGTAACAGCATTACTTGTGTAAACATCTATGGCTCTTATGCATGGTCGAGACAACTATGTTCTGGGTAAGCTCCCTAGGTAAGGGTGGTGCCTGGCTTAGTGTGTTCCATATGGTGTTCTTTCGTACCTACTTTGCTGACAGTGTTTGTGTTCTATTGCAGCTTTGGCTATGTCTGGAGCTGGTGGCAAGCTTGGCCTACGTTGATATGTGTTCCTGATGCTGGTTCCGCGTGCAGGTGTGAATTCTGTTGGTTCTCGGCGGGAGCTTTCTTCTTTGAGGTCCCCGCCTAAGGGCCACACCAAAGGGCCCTCTGGCGGGGCCTGCCTGATGGCGCTCTCTTTAAAACAGGAGCGGACTGCTCCAATTGGGCAGAGCTGGAGCTGTGCGGTCTGCCCCGATTGGGCAGAGCTGGAGCGGGAAGTCCGGGTAGCTGACTCAATCCTCGCCGGAAGAGCTGCTGCTGGGTCGGTGGAGGGCTTCTGATGCTGCGCCCGATGGTGCCCTCATTAAAACAGGAGCGGACTGCCCCGATTGGGCAGAGCTGGAGCTGTGCGGGCTGCCCCGATTGGGCAGAGCTGGAGTGGGAAGTCCGTGTAGCTGACTCAATCCTCGCTGGGAGAGCTGCTGCTAGGTCGGTGGAGGGCTTCTTAATGCGAGGGTGGCTGCTGCAAGCATCGGTGTCAGATGCCATGCCTGGCTCCAGGCATCTGATCTCGAACAGTGGGTCCAGGGGAAACTCCTTGATGTCCCTTGCCTTGGTGAAAATCTCTTTGGCAGACAGATGGAGGATAAGGCGGTGGAGATCTGGGTCAGTCACTACGACTCAGCTTTCCAGGAAGACCACATCCCTTCCCAAGATAAAAGCCATCAGGGAAAAGGCCTCCTTTCCACAGGAAAGGCCAGCCTTACCAAGGCTATCCCCAATACCAGCCCCCCCCCCCCCCCGATGCCGCAGCTTTATCATACTGGAGAAGATGGTGCCGCGGCATCTCATCACATCAGATCAGTGGACTCTCAACATCGTCCAAGGAGGCTATCGGCTTCATTTCCAAAACTTAACCCCACCACCTCCACAAGAGATTATCCTGTAAATCCCTTGCAGGCCTATAATTGAGGCGTCCTCCCTGTTAGCTCAGGGGCCATAGAAAGAGTTCTGCCCACCCAAAAGGGCAGGGGCTTCTACTCTCCTTACTTTCTTATCCCCAAGAAGACAGGAGGATTCAGACCCATTCTAGATCTAAGGGGCTTAAATAAATTTCTCATTCGAGAAAAATTCAAAATGATTTCCCTCTTTACTCTTCTGCCATACCTTCAGAGGAACGACTGGCTATGTTCTTTATACCTCAAGGCTGCATACACACATTTGTTGATCCACCCTTAACACAGACAGTATCTGTGTTTTTCGGTTCCAGCAAACCCACTACTAATATCTGGTACACCCCGAGTGTTCACAAAATGCATGACAGTGGTTGCTGCCTACATTCGTACTTTGGGGATCTTCGTCTTCCCCTACTTACACAACTGGCTAATCATGGGAGAATCCTCACAAGAGGTAAAGCTATCTCTTCATTGCACCATCATTGTGCTTCAAGATCTGGGATTTGTCTTAAACTTTCCCAAATCACACCTAGTGCCATCCCAGTAGTTCAAATTCATCTGAGCACTTCTGGACACTCAGGCCCGAGCTTTCCTTCCACAGGCTCGCTCTGCCAGTCTCATCAAGCTAGCTCACAGTATATAACTGATACAATCTTCCTAAATCAAATTTGTCCCACAGACCACAGTCTCTTCCACTCCCCATGCACTCACAGAAAAGGGGGCGACACCCTCATCCTCGCAAAATCCAACCTAAAATTCACCATGAAAGCTGTTGAATCCACTGCTACCCTGGACACACTCAGTCTCAAACAACTCACTATCTGCCTTGACTACCACTCCCCATCAGCACCAACCAACAACCTCTCTGACCTGCTCCATACTCAAAACCAACACCAAACATAAAGATCTCAACCTCCAGTCATAGAAACATAACGGCAGAAAAAGGCCACATAGCCTATCTAGTCTGCCTTTCCATATCAACCATTACAACAGTCCCCTTTTTTCCTTTAGAGTCAACCTCAACCTCAGCCAAACAAGCAACAGCCTTCCTTGAAGCAATGACAGCTATGGATTTCTCACAAATAGTGAACTCCCCCACTCATTGCAAGGGCAATATCCTCAACTTCATCTTCACCAGCAGCAACCCCACCCACATTGACTCTACCCTACTAACCCAAACACTCCCAGTACCCTGGTCCGACCACAAGATGGTACTCTTTTAGTTGCCCCTCAGCACCCCTCACAAACTAACTGCACCACCTAACTGCACAAAAATTGCTTCAGACAATTCAACAGAGATTCCTTCTTCGCTCACATCTTCCCAGTTCTCAACACAGAAATACAAGACCTAGACTCTATCAACACCTGGAATCAACTTATCAGTGAATCAGCCTCAACCTAGACTCATCTTCACAACTCTGCCTCAAACGGACCCTTGGTACATCCCTGACCTCCGAAAGTTCAAATCCCAACTAAGGAAACAAGAACGCAGATGGAGAAAATCATGGTTTTCCACAGACCAAACCCACTACATGACCCTTCTAAGAGAATACAACCAAGCTACAAAACCACTCAAAGCAAAACTACCATACAAAACTAATTCAAAGATCACTCAATTAACCAAGAGAACTGTTTACCCTCGTAAAAACTCATGAAATTACCCTCCAACAACACAACCAACAGTGGCATCACCCCTCAACAACTAGCAGACTACTTCTCATCCTGCAAAATCAAACCTGCAGCTCCTTCAAGCTCACCCCAAAAACTCACCAGACCATTGCACTCATGGACCAATTTAGATTCAAACACATCTCTGCTGAAATCATGGAAAACATTCTCATTCCTCAACACCACCACCTTGACACCTGTCCAGTTAGCTGCATCAAAGTTACCAAATCTGACCTCGCTCCATTCGTAGTAAATCTCGCTCAATACTCACTACTACACAACTACTTACCTACCTAAAATCCTCCTCAATTTGCCTCCTCCTGAAAAAATCCACCTCGACCTGTCCGATCCCTCTTCCTACAGACCCATTGCAAGCCTACCATTCTTATCCAAAATAATAAAAAAAAAAAAAGTCCAAATCCAGCTACGAGAATGCCTCGACACCCATGCTCCGCTCAACTCTCAGCAGCATGACCTCAGCATGGAGTGGAAACCCTCCTGACCTCGCTTCTGAATAACCACATAATGGGAATTCAGAACATTCACCACGGATTCATCCTCCTATTCTTTGATATTTCAGCTGCCTTTGACCATCAACCACAGCATCCCCCTACACAGTCTCCAGTCGATCGGAATACAGGACACTGTATTAAAATGGTTCCAAGCTTACCTCCACAATAGACACCAGCAGATAAGAATTGGGCTGCTATTGACGATACCATACATTCAGACTCAAAGCATCCCCCAAGGATCTACCCTCTCAGCTCTCCTCTTCAATATCTACCTGTAACCCCTCTGCTACATCAGCCAATCGCACAGCATCAACTACCACATCTATGCAGAGGACATTATGCTCTACACTCATCCTCAACAAGCTATCCTACCTCAAACTCCAGCAGTGCTTCTCGGATGTCTCACAGTGGCTATCCACAAACCACTTATCTAGTAACCTCAAGAAAACGGAAGCCTTGTTACCAAAAATGAATCATTCACTCCACCCTTCATCCATTACCCTCAACAACACAGAAATCTAAATCAAATCGGAAATAAAATACCTGGGAATCTCCCTCGACAGCCACTTCACCCTGAAGATACAAATAACGAACACAGCACAGTCAATCTACTACAAAACCCAAACCCTACAGCACTTCTGCCCTCCCCTCGCCCCATCAGACTTTCTCTCAAGCCTACAAGCTCTCACTATACCACACACTGACTATTGTAACTCAGTATACCATGGACTCCCAAAATCAATGCTTTAGCCTCTACATACAGCACTCCACACGTAGCCAGGACAATCACAGGAGCTCCCAGGCATGCACACATCGCCCCCATCCTCAAACATCTTCACTAGCTCCCACTGCAAAGCAGAATCCTCTACAAAATCCTCTTCATGATAGACAAAGTTCATAATCACCAATCATCCATCCACCTCCTCTCCCTGATCACAGCACTGCAGACACACAGACCATGGAGATCCTCTACTATGAACACTCTTAGCACCCCCTCCAAGTAATAGCAAAAAACATCCAACAGACTTGTGCCCTATCCTTTGAGCTATATGCTCCCTCAGTCTGGAACTCCCTCCCTGATCACATAAGAAATACCACCGACCTTCTAACCTTCCGCAAGCTCCTCAAGACCCCACCTCTTCACAATCCACTTCGGCCCCCCTAACATAAACAGCGTTTTTATATTGTCAATGACAAAATTCCATAAAGAACGTTATGTTAGTTTAATCAAGCATGTTGTTGTTGTTAAGTGCCCTCGAGTCGGAGTCGACTCATGGCGACCCTCTGGATAGCTATCCTAAATTGTGTTCGGTCTTCAGTCAGGCAGCTCATTGTTGACAGACTGGTACCTGTAGCTGCTGTTATTGTATCGATCCATCTCATTGCTGGCCTTCCTCTTTTGCATTGACCTTCTATCTTGCCAAGCATAATGTTTTTCTCTAATGATCTCTCTCTTCGCATGATGTGTCCAAAGTATGAAAGTCGAAGTCTTGTCATCTGAGCTTCTAAAGAAAGCTTAGGTTTGATCTCCTCTAGTACCGACTGGTTTGTTGTTCGGGCAGTCCATGGTATACACAGTATTCGCCGCCAGCACCATAATTCAAAGGCATCTATCTTCTTCCTGTCTATCTTTTTCACTGTCCAGCTTTCACATCCATATGATATTGAAAATACCATGGCTTGAACAAGTCGAATCTTTGTATGGAGAGACATCTCTGCTCTTGAGAATCTTATCTAGGTCTTTCAAGCATTTCAACTAATCAAGCATACCTCGTTCTTTTATTCATTGTACAAAGTTATCTGTTCAGTGTAAACATTGTTTGAATTGTTTAAAGTTCCATGTAAACTGCTTTGACCCCTGTGAAAAGTGGTATATAAATCCAGCCAAATAAGGGGTCGCAGTGCCGTGTCACCTCAAGAAATGCTGCGTCTTCTAGGCCACAAGGCCTCCAGAGTCCATGTTGTCCCCTATGCCTGCCAGGAACAAGGAAAACACCCCACCTGCAGTCAAACAGCACACAGAAGAAGCAGGCAAAGAAGGAGTTGACAACTAGAAGGAGTTGACAACTAGAAGGGTGATGCAGATCTTGTCTGACACACACCCGCCGTTTGCTTGGGTCCACTGAGACAGAATCCACTGGATTTGCCACATGTACAGGCAGGCATAGGGAAAGCAGGCAAAGAAGAAGCCCTTGGAGGACAAAACTTTGGTCAGCCCAACACGTGTTTCAGCCACTTAGGCCTTCATCAGGGGACTATGACCACTACAACTTAAAAACAAAAGAATGATCTATAATGATAGACAATAATAACAATAGAAACAATAAAAAATAATAAAACATAAATAAAAACTAAATAGACAATTTAAAAACAGCGCTATTAAAAGTTAAATGTGTACATGTAATAATACACAGTTACATAAAATCATATGCGCATGTATACAGCTGCCGATAGGGAGACATATCATGAAGCAAGGTCAATAAACTGTTGAACTTACCAATGGATGAATAACAATCAGCATCTAGATAGTAGTTATAGGCACTAGATAACTAGGAGACAGAACAACAAATTTATTATTAGACCATAGTAAAAAACAATAAAAAAAAGCAAAAATAGACAGCCGAATGACTCCAAAAAATCGGAAAGGAGGGGAGAACAGGGAAGGTGAGAGCAATGTCAGAAACAGCAAGCGCTAATGGTGGCCTGATTGGAGAAAGGGAAAGCATAACAATTTATCAAAAGGAGAACCGTAATGGAGTAGATTAAAATAATTAGAGATTAAAAATATAATGGGGTGGCCACAGGGACAGAAGGACCATGAATTGCATTAATGTAGAAAGCATGACTGTGAACAGCTACATACTGAAGAGACAACCAACAAAAAAACATCTGAGAGGTGACACTACATGTTTAAAAACCTAATTGCTGCACAAGATTCTAAAACAAACCAAATCACATCTATTAAAAAAACGCCAGTAAAAAAACTATAAAAAGTCATATCTAGTACAATGAATGAATTCTATATAATTATAAAGATGAATTGCTATGTTGGGTGAATGGGCTGCAAAGAGGAGAAACGAGCCTATGAAATCAGTTGAAGACATGTGCAATGAAAAGCCAAATGAACATGCCGCTGAAGTGAAAGTCATGAGGGAAATTCAAATTCAAATGGGATAAATAGACCAAGGTTAATACAATCTATTCTATAGCAAATGAAGTCTCAAGAAAACTCAAACAACCAGAGAGCAGAAGAAAAAGGAACATCATCCAGCATCATATTTACCTTTGAAAATGGCACCAAAATCAAAAGGAGGCAGAGTCTCTGTAACGGAACTTTAAATGGAGTGCTGTAATACAAATTTGCATATCATGATTGGAAACCTGTATTTTTATGTACTTATAAGCAAAAACAACAATATAATCGGTGATAATACTACAAAATAATTGATAGTGCTTATCAGAAAGTTACATAAACTGTTGATAGAACTGTGAATAAAGTGGGAGAAAACTCACCCTGAGTAAAAAAGAAAGAATAAACTTAGCAGTATGTTGTTGTTAAGTGCCGTTGAGTCGGAGTCGACTCATGGCGACCCTCTGGATAGCTATCCTAAACTGTGTTCGGTCTTCAGTCAGGCGGCTCATTGTTGACAGACTGGTACCCGTAGCTGCTGTTGTTATATCGATCCATCTCATTGCTGGCGTTCCTCTTTTGCGTTGACCTTCTATCTTGCCAAGCATGATGTATTTCTCTAATGATCTCTCTCTTCGCATGATGTGTCCAAAGTATGAAAGGCGAAGTCTTGTCATCTGAGCTTCTAAAGAAAGCTTAGGTTTGATCTCCTCTAGTACCGACTGGTTTGTTCTTCGGGCAGTCCATGGTATACACAGTATTTGCCGCCAGCACCATAATTCAAAGCCATCAATTTTCTTCCTGTCTATCTTTTTCACTGTCCAGCTTTCACATCCATATGATGTTACTGAAAATACCATGGCTTGAACAAGTCGAATCTTTGTATGGAGAGAGACATCTCTGCTCTTGAGAATCTTATCTAGGTCTTTCATAGCCATTCTGCCAAGAGCAATGCATCTTTGGATTTCTTGACTGCTTGTTGCTTCTTTATTGATAGTTGATCCAAGTAGGTTAAAGTTGTTCACAATTTCAATTTCTCCTTCAACGATGAACCTGTTGATTATGCCAGTTGTCATGATCTTTGTCGTCTTTACATTAAGGTGCAGGCCCATTTTGAGACTGCTCTTTGATTGTGAGAAGCAAATGTTTCAGATCATCTTCACTTTCAGCCATTAATGTGGTATCATCAGCATAGTGAAGGTTGTTGATGAGTCTTCCACCAATCTTCACACCTCTGTTGTATTCATACAATCCTGCTTCTCTGATGATTTGTTCTGCATATAAAACAGGTAGGGGGAAAGTATACAGCCTTGTCTTGCACTTTTGCTTATTTTAAACCATTCTGTTTCTCCTTGTTCCGTTCGAACTGTTGCTTCTTGATCAATGTACAGATTGTGCAAGAGTACGATCAGGTGTTCTGGTATACCCATGCTTCTTAATGTGGCCCAGAGTTTCTCATGGTTTAAACAGTCAAAAGCCTTGCTATAGTTGATAAAGCACAAATAGATATCCTTTTGGTATTCTTTAGTCTTTTCAAGGATCCATCTCATATCCGCAATGATGTCTCTCATTCCTCGTCCTTTCCTGAACCCTGCTTGCACTTCAGGTAGTTCTTGTTCCAGGTATGGTTGTAGTCTCTTTTGAATAATCTTCAGTAGAATCTTGCTGGCATACGGGATCAGAGTGATTGTGCGATAATTTCCAGTCAGTTGGATCACCTTTCTTTAGTATTGGTATAAACACAGATCTTTTCCAGTCAGTTGGCCATGATGTCTTCCATATTTCTTGGCAGAGCCTTGTAAGTACGGTAACAGCTGCATCAGATTGCTGTAATACTTCTATGGGAATGCTATCAATGCCTGGTGCTTTGTTCTTTGATAAGGCTTTCAATGCTGCTTCAACTTCTTCTTTCATCACGAATGGTTCCTGATCATAAGGTACAGGTTGAAACGGCTGTTGGTCCACTTGATCTTTATCGTATAAAAACTCTGTATATTCCTTCCACCTTTTCTTGATCTTCTCAGCATCATTCAACATAGAACCTTGAGCATCTTGTAACATTCCAGTTCGAGTCTGGAACTTTTTCTTTAACTCTCGTAGCTTTAGGAAAGCCGATCTTGTTCTTCCTCTAATAGTTTCTGCTTCTATTTCCTTGCATGTGTTGTTGTAGTACTTTTCCTTGTCCTGTCTTGCTGCACGTTGGAAATCTGAGTTCTGTTATTGTCTTTCTTTCTCCTCTGGCTTTAGCTTCTCTGCGTTTCTGGGCAATTTTCAGAGTTTCTTCTGTCATCCATTTTGGCCGTTTTAGCGGTATAAAAGGTTCTAAATCTTAACCAGGAGTCAATAGTGCATGGCTAGTGAGAGGGGTATGCCAAGAGCCAATTCTTAATCTTAACCAAAAGCAAATAGTAAATAGCTTATTAGCAAGGGAGAAAAAGGGAAGGGAGGGGGGGAGATGAGAAAAAGGTAAGTTCAGCAGTTTATTGACCTTGCTTCATGATATGTCTGCCTATCGGCAGCTGTATGCATTTGCATATGATTTTATGTAATTGTGTATTATTACATATACACATTTTTTTAACCTTTAATAGGGATGTTTTAATTGTCTATTTAGTTTTTATTTAATTGTTTTATTGCTTTTTCTTATTTCTACTGTTTATTGTCCATTTATTTATCATTACAGATAATCCTTTTATGTTTTTATGTTGTAGTGGTCATAGTCCCCTGATGAAGGCCTAAGTGGCTGAAACACATGTTGGGCTGACAAATCAATAAAGTTTTGTCCTCCAAAAGTTTCTTCTTTGCCTGCTTTCCCTATGCCTGCCTGTACATGTGGCAAACCCAGTGGATTCTGTCTCAGTGGACCCAAGCAAACGGCGGGTGTGTCTCAGACAAGATCTGCATCACCCTTCTAGTTGTCAACTCCCTTCAGTGGTGATGCTCCCCTCAGAACCTACTCGGAGGGTCACCTTTTCAGATGCCTCCACCTCAAAGCACCCTGCACCGGTCTCGTTCGCCGTCCAGTTCCTTGGGGGCAAGGTCTTCCAGAGTCAGTGCCTCCTGCTCCAAGCGGGCCTCAGCCACTGAGTGCGGGGATCAGCCTGACTCAGAGTTCTCCTCGGACCTCTTGGGCTGGGAAATGGACGGGGACATGTTCCCTGAAACCCGCACCCATAGGGACCTTCTTTCTGACCCATCTCCTCCCGCCTCACAAAGGCGGTCGCCCCCGAAGACACCTCCTTCTTGGTGCAGGATATGGCTCAAGCCCTCAATCTGCCCAGGCAGACCGAGGAAGGGCAGAGGAACTCGACATCTTGCAATTTGAGTCTCCCCTAGGGAGTCTCTCACGGTCCCGGTATCATCCATTCTGACCTGGCTGCTCCTGCATGTGGGAAGCATACGTCTCGGTCATGGTTGTCATTAAAAGACTCAATGCCATGTACAGGGTCCAGCATGGCCCGGGGTTCCGAAAGACTCAGCTTCCCCATATCTCCATGGTAGTTGAATCCACGATGCGGAAGTAGAATATCCCGAAGTTGCTTATCGGTCCCGCCTGGTAGGGAATCCTGTGCCCTCAGGATCCCTCGGGTGCAAGGCTTACCAGGGATCCATGTTGGCATACCACATCCAGGCTTACCAACTGTATATAGGGATGTTCCTTCATGACCTCGCTAAAGAGCTCGGTGGTTTCTTGGCGGGCCTCGGAGGCAAACACCACCTCAGATTTCAGACCCTTTGATATCGGTCACGGACTGTTCAAAATACCTTTCCCGCGCCGCATATGACTGGTTCGAGTCTTCTGTCCATGTGGTAGCGGCCAGCATTGGAGCCCGGCGTCAAGCGTGGCTCCAGTCTCCAGATCTGGAGCAATGGGTCCAGGAGAAGCTCTTGGATGTCTCCTGCCTTGGCAAACAACTGTTTGGCAAGCCCATGCAGGACAAGGCAGCCGAGGTAGAGATGGCGTTTGACTCACACCCGTCTTTCTCGTAAAACCTCTTCTCTTCCGCTGAAGAAACACAGCAAGAAGCCTTTCTTCCAGAGGAAGGGGCTCCCTTACTGGGGATACCCACCCTATCCGCCTGCCCCAGTGCCGACACCCAGCAGCCAAGGCAAAGGAGGAGCTCAGGGTCACCGGAAACCGAAGGGGCCCAAAGCTCAACCACTGGTGCTGCCCCAGTCAGCCCCGGGGTTTTGATGCCAAGTGCATAGCCCCTCGCATCCTGGCAGCACTTCCGCCCGTGGGAGGGCGTCTGTCCCTTTTTGCCCCTGAATGGGCGGCCATTACATCAGACACCTGGGTTCTTCAAGTAGTTCGTGATGCTTATCTTCGTCTGGACAGACTCCCTCCTCCTTCCTCCCTTCTCCCCAGCAGAGCCTACTCGGCTTCCCTCACACTAGGCTTGCTTGCAGCAAGAGCTGATCAACCTCCTCAGTCAACAGGCAGTTGACAGAGTTCCACTGTACCTCCGAGGTCGGGGGTTTTACTCCCAGTACTTCCTTGTTCCGAAGAAGATGGGAGGCCTGCGCCCCATCCGCGATCTCAGGAATCTGAACAAATTTCTTGTGTGGGAGAAGTTCAGGATGCTATCACTTGGCATCCTGCTGACCTTCCTCCGGCAGGGCGGTTGGCTGTGCTCCTTGGATCTCAGACGCTTATGCCCACATTCCAGTCCACCCCAAGCACAGGAAGTACCTGCGCTTCAGGGTGCAAGGGGAGCACTTCCATTACAGAGTGCTCTCTTTCGGGCTCGCGTCTGCCCCGTGTGTTTTCATGAAATGCCTGTTAGCAGCTGCAGCCCACCTCCAGTTACAGGGCATATCTGTCTATCCTTACCTGGATGACTGGCTTGTGACAGGCACATTGGCAGAGGACGCTCGCCTCTCGGCGTTGCGCACGGTCCTCCTTCTTGAGTGCCTTGGTTTCCTGATCAGCTACTCCAAGTCCCACCTCGAGCCGGTGCAGACCCTGGAGTTCATCGGCGCTCTTCTCGACATGGGACAGGCAACTGCCTTCCTCCCTTGAGCACCTGCTCTGGCTGCCGAAGTCCAAAGCCGGTCCAGGGTCTCGGTGCGGGCCATATTGTGTCTTCTGTGGCACATGGCCTCGACCATCCAGGTCGTCCCCCACACTCGCATGAATATGCAAGCGACCCAGTGGTGCTTCAGTGTGCAGTGGACCCCAGCCTTCGAGCCGATGGTGACGTGCTTACTTCAGCACTTCTCCTGGAAGGTAGTCTTCCTGGTGGTGCTCACCTCGGCCCGGCGAGTCAGCGAGCTGCAAGCCCTCATGGCTGCGGCTCCCTACACAAAGTTCTAGGGGAACAGAGTGATTCTTCGAACTCACCCCAAGTTCTTACCAAAGGTTTTCTTGGCTTTTAATCTAAACCAAGAGATCATCCTACCAACTTTCTTCCTGAGACCCCATGAAGACTGGGCATCGGCAGTCCTTCATATGTTCACCTTCTACCTGCAGCGCACTCAGGATCATTGCAGGTCCGAATGGCTCTTCATTCCCTACGATCCTAATCGCCTGGGACTCGCAGTCACCAAGTGCACCATCTCCGTCTGGGTGGCAGACTTCATCGCTTTCGCTCAGGCATAGGCTGGTGCCCTGCTTTATCACCGAGTCACTGTGCCCGGCATCTGGGCCAAGGCAACATCGGTGGCTTCACTGTGCTTGGTGCCTCTGACGGACATCTGCCGGGCTACAACCTGCTCCTCTGCAAATACCTTCACTTCGCACTACTGCCTGGAGAGGGAGTACCGCTGGGACAGCACCTTCAGCCAGGCTGTTCGCCATAATCTGTTCGGGTATAACCAACTCCTGCCCTCCGACCCTTCTTCTGCAGCTACCGAGTGCTTGGCCCAATGGCCCGAAGACTCGGGCTTCCTTTGGTCATCGGCTTCTGCTCATGGCCTCGTGGAGGTGTTTTTGGCTTGCAGGTTTCGGTAGCCTGTAGCTGAGGAGTCCCATAAGTGAGGACTGACTTCCTGCTTGTTCCTCGAGAAAGCATAGTTCCTTATCGTCCCTCCAGTCCAGTCCTGCACCTCTGGGTTGTGCACCTCTAGCAGCTTGGAGACTGAGCATGTCATCTTTTTGATGACACTAGTGTACTATGCAGCTGACACCGCCCACCAGCCCCAGTAAACTCAGTCTCCAAGCAGCTGGAGGAGGTTGTGAGCCAGGGTGCTGGCTCACTGAAGAGACGACTAAGGAGATAGGTTTAGTTAGTTTGCTTTAATTTCCCCTGTTAAGGTGCAGGTTTCTTTGTTTTTAAAGGCAGAAGTGTGTAAAAAAAAAATAAAAAAATCAGAAGGAACAGAGAACCTGGGGGACAACAGGGCTGAGGGGAGGATATTTCTCCTTCCCCCTTTCCCCCCCAGGATTTCGTTGGGGGGGGGGGGGTAGTTTTATGGGGGCCTTCCTCATTCTGAGACTTCTGGCTGCTCCCAAACCTGTTATCGGGTGAGGAGCCACTGCAAAAGGGCTGCAGTTGCTTGACAGGAGTGAAAGCTGGCAGCCCCGAGTCACCCCTCTCAGCGCCGAAGCTGGGAAGGAAGGCTGAGCACGAAGGGTAGAAAAGCCATGCAGCAAAGAGGCTCCAAGGTAAGAGTGGCGGTGGGGGGAGGACAGCAGGAATCCCTAGCAACCGCCAGAACATGAGGAGATAGAGAGCAGCCTGCAGCGGTGTGGGAAACTCCCCTGCTGCATTTAGGCTCGATTTCTTCTTATTCAGGTCTGCATGTGTTTAACCCCCTGCTGTGTTTTGGGTGCCTGGGAGAGGCAGCCACCAGAGAATAAAGTAGGACAGAGCAGCCTCTTCCTAGGGGACCATTTGCAGTTTCTTTTTAATTTCAGTTTCAGTTAATTAGATTTTGGTTTGGGTGTTTTTTAGTTTAGTTCAAGTACTCTAGTGCTCTGTGCCTGAGCCTGTGGAGGTGCACTGTGCTGGGGATTTTTACCTACCCGGGTACAGATTGAGGGTGTTCCTGGGGAGTGCCCTCAGCCCTTCCCACCATTCTGGCCAGACTGCAGTGCCTGGTATAGGATGGTATCAATGGGCGTGAACGCCACTTAATCCTTAAGCATACCTTGTGTTATACAGCTCAAAACTGATTCAGTGCACAATGACTTGATGCAGACATGTGGGAAAGGCCTAATCAGATAGGCCATTGTTTGTTACTGGGTGGATTTTCAGAGGGCTGTTGTGCTGGGTCAGGTGATGTAACTGGCACTTGGTTGAAACATTGTTGCGTTCTCCTGAGAACAGCAAGATAAGTCAGAGACAGAAATAAAGATAAGTGTTAAAAAAAAAAAAAAAAAAGTGCTGCGTATACAGTAGTGGCCAAAAAATTAAGGCAGAGTCCAACATATCAGAATTTTATTAGAAAAGTATGTGGTGTTGTCACTTTCATGGTCAAAAGCTTTAAGAACCAAAGATATATATGTCATTTTCAAAGTTTTATTCAGGAAACAATATATGTGTCAATATTTGATAGGGTGTCCATGATTTTTCAGCACAGCCTGGATTCTTGTAGGCATACTGTTAACTAGTGTTTACAGTATGCTGGAGTGATTTCGTTGACCCATTCATGCTTGAGTATGTCCTTTAAATCTGCTTCTGAAGTTGGACACTGTGCTGCCACCTTTTTCTTCATAAGATTCCAACAGTTTTCAATTACGTTGAGATCCTGAGAGTTTGATGGCCAACTTGGTAGCAGTTTGATCTTGTCCACGAACCATTTTGTGACTGTTTTTGCAGTGTGGCACGGTGCTGAATCCTGCTGAAATATAGTTGTGCCAGAAACATTCATGTGTATTTTAACTTTACTATTCAGCACGGATATGTATTTTTCAGCATTTACTCTTTCACCTTTCTCAAAAATGTGCAGGCCACATTTATTTATTTAATTTTCTTATATACCGCGCTATTTGTCTTCAGTGTGGTTTACATTGAAACAATACAACAAGATATATAAAGTCTATACAGTTAGGGTAGGTATGAGGTTAAAAGGATGGGGGAGGGGAAGGGGTGTTTAGGTGTTTGAAGTGTGCGATGAAAAGGTGGTGTTTAAGGGCTTTTTTGAATTGTTTGATGTCTTTAATTGCTCTGATATTGGGAGGGAGTTTGTTCCAACATCTAGGAGCATAATTCGAAAAAGCCCTATTGATGGATGATTGATTAGCTTTTAAGGAAACTTTTGGTATAAGTAGTGTGTCAACAGCTGGAGATCTCCTGGACCTGTTATTTGTTGTGTGTATGATGAGATCAGAGATTGAATCTGGAGAAATATTATTGAAGGCCCTAAAGGTGGTAAGGATGGCCTTATATTGGATTCTACAGTTTATTGGTAACCAATGAAGCTTCTCTAGAATGGGGGAAATATGCTCACACTTTGATGATCCGCAGAGGACACGAGCAGCTGCGTTCATGGCTAATTGTAGAGGATTAATAGTTATATTTGGTAAGCCATGGAGTATTATGTTAGCATAATCAAAGTGCGGCGTGACTAGAGCTTGAAAGATGGTGCGGAAGTCATCAGACTTCATCATAGGTCTCAGATGACGAAGGGTTTTTATCTTGAAGTAAACGGCCTTTACGGTGCGTTTTATATGTTCCTTGAAGTCTAACCTTTGATCCAGAATTACTCCTAGATATCGAATATTTGATTTGACTGGGAGATCAGCATCTCTGACTTTTAGAATTGATGGAGGGGAGAAAGATTTATTCCTTGTGATTATTAGAACCTCTGTTTTTTTAAAGTTAATACGGAGGTTTACATTGTCCATTCGCCGAGATACCACCCCATACCATGACCGATAGTGGGTTTTTAATACTCTTGATCGTGTACTTCGGATTTAGTCTCTCGTCTGCTGGTCAACAGACGTAGTTGTAACCACTCCCACGTACTTGTTGAAATGTACTTTCATCTATGAACATTACCCTCTCCCACCATTCAGCAGATTTGTCTTTCATCTTGCTACAAAACTGTATGCGGGCAGCAATTTGTTTCCTGGTCATCATAGGCTTCTTGGCAGGTCTTCTGGCCACGAGTTTGAATTCATCCACAAGCCGTCGTCGGATAGATCTGGCACTTATCTTTATTCCTCGATCATTAGCTAACTGAGCCACATGTTGAGATGAAGTATATGGACTATCTCCAGGAACAAGCAGGAATGAGTCTTCACATATGGGTATCGTCGGTACCGATGGAGCCTGCGCGGGAATGCTCCCCATCGTCCAAAAGGAAAGCTTTTGGGAGCATCCCACAGCGCCTGCGCGCTGCCTTCCCGCATTTCCTAACCGCCTCTCTCCAGTTCTTCTTTTCCACGGAGCCAGCAGGTCGTGTTCCTGTCACCGCTGAAGAATTTCTTTATTTTATTTCTTTGGTCGCGCGTCTGCCTTCTCGACGCTGGACCGGTACTGCCGGTCTTTTCTTTCTTTATTAAAAAAAACCAAAACAAAACCTACTGTTTTTCTCACTTCAGTGCATTTTCTTCTGTGGCCTTAGGCCTAGGAAATTTTTCCTTATGGAAAAGCCCGCTTCTGGGTTTAAAAAATGCACGAAGTGCAGCGGCACTATTTCTGTCACCGACACCCATGAATGGTGTCTAAAATGTTTAGGTCCTGACCACTCCATCACGGATTGTGAGTCCTGTTCCATGATGTCTAAAAGAGGTCTACAGAATCAAGCAGCCAAGCTCAGTACCCTGTTTCCCTCGGATGCAGCTTCGGTTGCATCGACGTCTTCCAGGGCTTCTTCTTCCTCACATGGATCTCAGGTAACCAAACTTAAGTCCAGCCGGTCCTCAAAGGGTAAATCTCCCTCTAAGTATCGAGATGCCTCCGGGCTTGCTCTCGAGGAATCCGCACTGGCAAAATTACCCCGGCGGGAGGCTCTGGCTTCCAAAGCTTTGTCTATGGGGTCACAGGTTGACATTGATGGCTCGGCCTCGACCGATCACCTGTTGCCATGTTCTGGGGTACCGGTGGTTCCCACTGGTACTGACATCCAGACATTGGTTGCGTCGATGGATCAGAATATTCTGACCATGCAGAGTGCCATCACGGCATTCATACAAGCTGCGACACCTTCGGTACCGCAACAAACTCCGTTGCCGGTACAGACTCCGACACCAGTACCGATTGCATCGATATCCGCTTCGGTGTTGACTGCAGCGGTACACTGTTCTGTGATACCCATCGGTACCGAATCGGTACCGATCACTCCCGATGTCGATACCACCCGGTACGTGTATCGGGCTCTGCAGGAGCATTCAGACAGGCGATACTTCGATTCCTCTGAAGACTCTGATGAATCAGAGGTCTCTGTCGAAGCATCGGTGATCCATCCTCAGGAGCCCTCTTCTCCAAAAAGGAGAATGTCTCCTCCAGAGGACTTGTCTTTTCAGGACTTCATTAGGGAAGTGGCCAGGGGCCTTTCCATCTCAGTGGCCCCTGAGACAGAGCCTAGAGCCAAAAAATTAGATATTTTACAATATCCTAAGGCTCCTAAAGAGGCAGCCACTTTACCAATACATGAGATTCTTTATGATCACATGTTGGGCATATGGGAGACTCCTCTCACCACTTCCCCTCATTCTCGCAGGTTGGACACCATGTATCGTGTTCCTCCTTGTCCTGGCTTCCATAAGACTCAGCTTCCTCACCACTCCATTGTGGTGGAGTCTGCTATGAAAAAGATAAAGAGTACAAAAAGGCACTCTTCTGCTCCTCCAGGAAGAGAATGCAGAACCTTAGATGCCTTTGGCAGGAGAATTTTCCAGGCCAGTATGCTTGTTGCCAGAATCAACTCCTATAGTCTCTATATGGGGATGTTTCTAAAAGAAGTTACAGATCACCAGCAAACTTTATCTCCTTTTATTTTCCAACCGTGCAGCCTTTGACTCTTTTGAACGTGCCAGCAGAGCCTCGGCTATTGCCATAGGTGCATGTAGAGTTGCTTGGTTACAAGCTTCTGATTTGGAACCCTGGATTCAAGATGGCCTAGGAAACCTTCCTTGTACAGGTGAAAACCTTTTTGGCAAAGATTGGCAAGCAAAGGCCCCCCAGATGGATGCTGAAAATTCTGCTTTAGATAGACTTTCAAAGTCTACTTTTGCTCCTTTTAAGAAAAGGTTGTTCAAAAAGGGTTTTTTTCCCAAAAAAGGCAGATACTATTCTGCTTATGGTCAGCAGGCCTTTTCTGCAGGTCGTTTTGCTACAAAGACAGCAACAACCGAAACAGGCCAAGCCTAAGGCTGCTAGGACTGCTACAGCCCAACAGCCTCAGCCTCCTCAGGGACTTTGACTTACAACTAGAGAACTTAGCCTTTCTGGCTCTAGAACATCCAGAGCCTCTCACCATTCCAGGAAGGTTAGCTCACTTTACTCCCAGATGGGAACAAATCACAGCAGAGCAATGGACCCTCTCCATCATAAGGGAGGGGTACAAGCTTCATTTCCTAAACCTTCCCCCTCACACCATGGTGAGACAGTTCAATTCTCCAACATCTCTCCTCGACCTTCTGGGTCAGGAGATTGCTACCCTTCTTGCTCAAGGGGCAATAAAAGAAGTACCCCATCTTCAATAGTGCTCAGGGTTCTACTCCCCCTACTTTCTCATCCCAAAGAAAGCAGGGGGCTACAGACCCATATTAGATCTCAGAGAATTGAACAAGTTTCTATGCAAGGAGAAATTCAAGATGACTTCTCTCGGTACTCTCCTTCCATACCTCCAGAGTCAGGACTGGCTTTGTTCTCTAGATCTCAAAGATGCATACACCCATGTCCTCATCCATCCAACACACAGAAGGTTCCTTCGGTTCTTTTTCCAAGGAAAGCACTATCAATACAGAGTGCCTCCCTTCGGTCTGGCCTCTGCACCAAGGGTGTTCACAAAATGCATGGCAGTAGTTGCTGCATTTCTACGCACTCTAGGGATATTTGTATTCCCATATCTTGGCGACTGGCTCATCCGAGCTCCATCCCAGTCAGAGACCCAGGCTTCCCTGGCCTGCACAAGGCGTATCCTTCAATCTCCAGGAACAAGCAGGAATGAGTCCTCACATATGGGTACGTTGGTACCGACGGAGCCTGCGCGGAACGCTCCCCAGCTTCCCAAAAAGGAAAGCTTTTGGGAGCATCCCACAGCGCCTGCGCGCTGCCTTCCCACCTTTCCTAACCGCCTCTCCTCAGTTCTTCTTTGCCGCGGAGCCAGCAGGTCGTGTTCCTGTCACCGCTGAAGAAGTTCTTTGTTTTATTTTATTTCTTTGGTCGCGCGTCTGCTTCCCCCGACTTCGGACTGGTACCGCCGGTTTTTTCTTTCTTTTCTTATAAAAAAAAAAAATCATCATCATATTTTTCCCTCACTTAGTGTGTTTTTCTTCTTTTGGGCCTTAGGCCTCACAAAGAATTTTTCCTCATGGAAAAACCAGCCTCCGGGTTTAAAAAATGCACTAAGTGCAGCGGTACTATTTCTGTTACTGACACCCATGAATGGTGTCTTAAATGTTTGGGTCCTGAACACTCCATTTCGGATTGTCCGTCCTGCTCTTTGATGTCTAAACGGGGTTTACAGAACAGAGCAGCCAAGCTCCATGTGCTGTTTCCCTCTGATGCAGCTTCAGTGGCATCGACGTCTTCCAGGGCTGCTTCTTCCTCCCATGGATCTCAGGTAACCAAACATAAATCCAGCCGGTCCTCGAAGGGTAGATCTCCTTCAAAGCATTGAGATGCCTCCGGGCTTGCCCTCGAGGATCCTGCACCGGCAAAACAACCCCGGCGGGAAGCTCTGGCTTCCAAAGCTCCACCTATGGGGTTATAGGTTGACATCAATGGCACGGCCTCGACCGATCACCTGTTAGAATGCTCTGGGGTACCGGCGCAACCTTCCGGTACCGAATTCCAGGCATTCATGGCGTCGATGGATCAGAATGTTCTATCCATGCAGCAGGCTTATCATGGCCTTCATTCAAGCTGCGACGCTGCTGATACCACAACAAACTCCATTGTCGGTATCAGCCCGCATCGACATCGGCCATGGTGTCGACTGCAGCGGTTCCCTGTCCAGGGGTGCCCATCGGTACTGAACCAGTACCGATAACGCCCGTTGTCGGTATCAGCTCCGGTACCGGCACCAGCGCCGGTATCGGTACCGACGACATCGACATCGACCAGGATGCCGACTGCAGCGTTTCCCAGTCCAGGGATGCCCATCGGTACTGAACCGGTGCCGATGACGCCCGATGTCGATACCGCTCGATACGCGTATCGAGCTTTAGAAGAGCACCCTGACAGGCGATACTTTGATTCCTCTGATGATTCTGATACATCAGACGAGTCTCCTGAAGTATCCATAGCCCTTCCTGAAGAGCCTTCTTCTCCAAAAAGAAGAATGTCTCCCCCAGAGGACTTGTCCTTTCAAGACTTCATAAGAGAAGTGGCTAAAGGACTTTCTATTTCAGTAACCTCTGAATCAGAGCCTAGAGCTAAAAAATAGGATATTTTAGGTTATTCTAAGGCTCCTAAAGAGGCAGTCACCTTGCCAATCCATGAGATTCTTTATGATCACATGATTGACTTATGGGAGACTCCTCTCACACTCTCTCTCCTCATTCTCGTAGATTGGACACTATGTACCGTGTCCCTCCTTGTCCTGGTTTTCATAAAACACAGATTCCTCACCATTCTATTGTGGTGCAGTCAGCTATGAAAAGGATAAAGAGTACAAAAAGACACTCTTCTGCTCCTCCAGAAAGAGAATGCAGGTCCTTGGATGCTTTTGGTAGGAAAATCTTCCAAGCCAGTATGCTCATTGCCAGAATCAACTCCTATAGTCTTTATATGGGTATGTTTCTGAAAGAAGTTGCAGATAAACTGCACACTTTCCTCCCTTTTCTTCCAGAGGATAAAAGGGAAGAATTCCTTATTTGGCTTAAGCATACTCAAGATATTTCAAAGTTTTCCAACCGTGCAGCTTTTGACTCCTTTGAAGGTGCCAGCAGAGCTTCGGCCATTGCCATAGCTGCTCGCAGAATTGCTTGGCTCCAGGCTTCTGATCTAGAATCTTGGGTCCAGGATGGCTTAGGAAATCTTCCCTGTACAGGTGAAAACCTGTTTGGCAAAGAATGGCAAATAAAAGCCACTCAAATGGATGCAGAAAATTATGCTTTGGATAGACTTTCAAAGTCAACCTCCATTCCTGCCAAGAAAAAACCTTTCAAGAAGTCTTTTTTCAAAAAAGGTAGATTCCCTTCTGCTTCTGGCCAACAATCATCTACAGGTCGCTTTGCTACTAAGCATCAGCAACCTAAACAGGCCAGGCCCAAGTCTACAGGGGCTGCTGCAACTCAGCAGACCCAACCTCCTCAGGGTTTTTGACTTGATGCTAGAGAACTTAGCCTTTCTGGCTCTAAAACAGCCAGAGCCTCTCACCATTCCAGGAAGGTTAGCTCATTTTGCTCCCAGATGGGAGCACATTACATCAGAGCAGTGGACCCTCTCCATCATAAGAGAGGGCTACCAACTTCATTTCTCAAACCTTCCTCCTCACACCATGGTGAGACACTTCAATTCTCCAACATCTCTTCTCGACCTTCTAGATCAGGAGGTGGCTACCCTTCTTGCCCAAGGGGCAATAGAAGAAGTACCTCTTCTTCAACAAGGGACAGGGTTTTACTCCCCCTATTTTCTGATTCCAAAGAAAACGGGGCTACAGACCCATATTAGATCTCAGGGAATTGAACAAATTTCTATGCAAGGAGACATTCAAGATGCTTTCTCTGGGCACTCTCCTTCCATACCTCCAGAGTCAGGATTGGCTTTGTTCTCTAGATCTCAAGGACGCGTACACACATGTCCTCATCCATCCATCTCACAGAAGGTTCCTCCATTTTCTTTTCCAAGGAAAACATTACCAATACAGGGTGCTTCCTTTCGGTCTGGCCTCTGCTCCAAGAGTGTTCACCAAATGCATGGCAATAGTAGCTGAATTTCTACGCACTCTGGGAATATTTGTATTCCCATACTTGGACGACTGGCTCATCCGAGCTCCATCTCAATCAGAGGCCCAGACTTCCCTGGACTGCACAAGGCGCATTCTGCAGTATCTGGGACTTGTGGTAAACCTCCCAAAGTCCCAGCTCACCCCTACTCAGTCCCTAGAGTTCATAGGGGCCTGGTTGGATACTACCACTGCAAGGGCCTACCTTCCTCAGGCCCATTGCCAACGTCAAGGGCAGTTAGCCTCCCAGATTCAGTCAAAGAACCACTTAACTGCCCGGGAGATGCTACAACTGCTAGGCCACATGGCATCCACAGTGCATGTGGTACCCTATGCTCGCCTTCACATGAGAGCAGCTCAATGGACTTTGTCCACCCAGTGGACTCGAGCATCAGGAGCTCTCTCAGACCAAATAGCAACCTCCAAATGTCTCTTGATCTCTCCAGTGGTGGATGTCCACCCAAAATCTGTTGCTGGGGTCTCCCTTCCAACAGTTGTTGCCCCAGGCAACCCTCACAACAGATGCCTCCCAAACAGGTTGGGGAGCTCATCTACAAGACCTCTCCACTCAGGGCACTTGGTCTCCACAGGAGACCTCTCTTCATATCAACCACTTGAAGCTTCGAGCAGTTTTTCTAGCTCTCAAGGTCTTTCATACCTTGCTCAGCCACAAGACAGTCCTGATTCATATGGACAAGCAAGTAGCCATGTTTTACATAAACAAGCAAGGAGGAACTGGCTCTCTGTCGCTTTGCAACGAAGCTTTAAGATTGTGGGCCTTCGCCAGAGAGCATCAAATCCATCTCCTGGCCGTATACCTCCGAGGAATCCAAAACTCTTGGGCAGACAGACTCAGTCGAGTTCTGCTTCCACACGAATGGTCCCTGCCGATGGACCAGGTACTCAGAATCTTCCAAGAATGGGGAACCCCGGACATAGACCTCTTTGCAAGTCCGTGGAATGCCATACTTCCCCGGTTCTGTTCCAGAATTCCGTGTCAGGGAGTTCAGGCCAAGGATGCCTTCCTCCTTCACTGGGGTCAAGGCTTCCTGTATGCCTTTACACCAATTCCCCTGATTCCCAAGACTCTGTTCAAACTCCAGAGGGATCAAGGATCTATGATCCTCATAGCTCCACGCTGGCCACGCCAAGTGTGGGAACCTCTACTTCTGCATCTCTCTCAAGCCCCCTCCCTGGACTTGGGAGCTGCTGCAGACCTTCTGTCCCACAAGGAGGGGACTTTGTGGCACCCAAACCCCAGGTCCCTTCACCTCAGAGCTTGGTTACTGAAGACCTAGACCTTCAAGGTTGGAATCTCTCTCAGCAAGTGAGGGATATACTCCATGCTTCCAGAAAACCTTCTACTAGACGTTCCTATGCTTTTAAATGGAAAAGGTTTTCCATTTGGTCTACTGAGAAGGGTCTTGACCCTCTAGCACTACCTTTGAATTCTCTATTGGAATATCTCCTGCATCTTTCCAATGCAGGCCTTAAGACAAATTCAGTAAGGGTCCATTTGAGTGCTATTGCAGTATCCTTTAAGCCTATCAATGGACATCCTGTTATTGCAAGATTCATGAGAGGCCTAACTTTAACTAAACCTCCCATTATTTATTTATTTATTTATTTAACAGTATTTCTAAACCGCCTTATCTTAATAATCAAGGTGGTATCACAGCAAGCAATCAGGTAAAGTGTGTGTGTTGTACATGCAGTGAGGATAAAACTTAGTTGTGTGAGGGATGTGTTGGGTGCTTGATTTGTTTGAGCTATATACAGGGTGGGCTATTTACAGTGGTGCTAGAATCATATTTTATATATATTCAGTTGTTTGGGAGGATTGGAGTGCTGTTATCCATTCTCTTAGGTTATGTGATGTGACCATAGTGCTCTATGAACAGCATGGTTTTCAGTTGTTTTCTGAAGTCTTTGAGGTCTGGAGTTGCCCTTAGATCGTCCGGTAGATTGTTCCATATTGTTGGAGCAGCCATGGAGAGAGCTCTGTCTGTTGTGTCCTTGCGTGTGTGCTTGTACTCATTTGGGGTGCTGACTCGGTTGCGTGTTTGACTTCTTCTGGGACGTGCGCTGGATTCCGGTTGTATGAGCAGGTGGAGGCTATTGGCTGATGTGTGTTCTTTTATCTTAAATAGGTTTATGATAGTCTTGTATCTGATGCGAGCAATGATTGGGAGCCAGTGTAAGTCCTTTAGTGTAGGTGTGATGTGCTCCTGCCTTGCGGCTCCGGATATGATTCGAGCTGCAGTGTTTTGTGCCAGCTGTAGTGGTTTGAGAGCTTGTTTTGGTAGTCCGAGGTATATCGGATTGCAGAAGTCCAGTATTGGGGTTATCAGTGCTTGACAGACTGTACGGAAGTGTTCTGGAGCGAGGAGTGGTTTCAGTCTCCTGATGATTCGCATCCTGTAATATGCTTTTTGGATTGTTTTGTCTATGTGTGGTTTGAGGTTGAGTTTACTGTCCAGAGTAACCCCAAGGTATCTCACCTCCGATCTTATCGGTATCGTGGTGCTTTGTATCTTTATGTTTGGTGGGTGTGTGAAGCTTTGGTTTCGAGTGATGATTAAAGCTTCAGTCTTGTTGTAGTTTATAGCTAGATTGTTGTTTTGGCACCACTTCGCCATTTGGGTAAGGCAGTCTGCTATCTTAGAGAAGTCCGGGTTTTCGATTGATATCGGGGAGTATACCATTATATCGTCTGCGTATATTGTGTATTGGATGTTGTTCTCTTTCATAATGTTGCATATTGGTTGGATGTAGATGTTAAAAAGGAGTGCTGAGAGTGCGGATCCTTGTGGTACTCCTTGTTGGACGTTTATGGGCCGGGAGGTGTCCTGTCCCACCTTGACCTGTAGCTGTCTTTCTGTTAGGTACGAGTGGAACCATTTTAGAGTGGTACCGTGTATACCAGTGTTCTTCAGTCTCTCCAGGAGTATATTGTGATCAACTGTGTCGAACGCTGAGGAGATGTCGATGAAGATCATTATAATTCCATTCCTGATGTCGTCAATTATTCTTATGATGCTGTCGAAGAGGTAGATCAGGAGAGTTTCGACTCCATGGTTGGGACGAAATCCGTGTTGGTTGTCGTCGAGAGTTCCGTGTTCGTCAATGTGTTCCTGAAGTTGTAGTTGAACCGTCTTTTCGATTATTTTTGCGAGGAAGGGTATGCTGGAGATTGGTCGGTATGCTGCTGGGTCCTTTTTGTCGAGAGAAGTTTTCTTTGTGATTGGTCTTACTGAGGCAAGCTTTAATTGCTGTGGCATGAGTCCTTGAGTGAGTGAGTTGTGTACCATTTTATGAATGTTTGGTATGAGGCTTGCTTTGGTGGCTTTGACCCATGACACTGGGCAAGGGTCTGTAGGAGCAGTGCTTGTGTTGATTGTGGAGATGATGTCTGATATCTGCTCTTTTGAGGGTGAGTGGAATGTGCCCCAGGTTTTGGGGTGGACGTTCGTTCTGTTGGTTCTACTGGGTGTTGAGCGCTCTGTGGAGTGAAATTTGTCTTTGATGTGGTCGGCGAATATCTGTGGATCCACTTGTATTTCTCTTTCTGCTGCTTGCTCTTTTGTCAGGGTTTTTACTATTTCGAAAAGTTCTCTGGGTTTGTTGATGGAAGAATTTATCAGGTTTGTGTGGAATTCTCTCTTTGATTGGTTGATGTGTTCATTGTATTGTTTTTGCTTTGTTAGGTAAAGATGTTGGTCGGAAGTAGTTTTGTTTTTTCTCCATCTCCGTTCAATTTTCCTGAGCTCCCTCTTTTCCTGTCGTATTTTTGCTGAGTACCATGGTTTGTTTTGTCTCTTGTTGTGGTGTTGTTTCTTGGTCCTGTCAACGGATGGTTTTGGCGGCGTTAGCTAGGACATTGTTCCAGTTGGAAACTTGTTCCTCCAGGTCCTCTGAGTCAATGTTCAAGTGTTGTATTGTGTCCTGGATGAATTCGTCCTTGTCAAAGGACTTGAATCGTCTTTGTGTGTGTGGGAAGTTCGCTCTTTCGCTTGTCCAGTCTTCTTGTGATTGCAGATTTGTCTCGATTAAGTAATGGTCAGACCATGGTACTGGGGTGATGGTGGGTGTAGAGATTAGGTCTCTTGAAGTTAGGTAGTTTGATGCGAAGATGAGGTCTGGGGATGATCCTAGTCTGTGTGTTGGTGCATTGACTATCTGTGTGAATTGAAGTGATGACATTGCCTGAAGGAAGGCCTCTGCATCTTTTGTATTGGCGGACTTGAGGTTGAAGTCTCCGATTAGTAGTGCTGGTTTGTTGTTTGACGTTATGGCACAGGCTTCTTCGAGTATGAAGGCTAGTTCGTCGGGTGGAGCACGGGGTGCTCTGTAGGTTAGGCAGATTGCAATATTCTTGTTCTTGATGCTAATTGTGTTACACTGCTTTGTATCTGTGAGATTCAGTGTCTTGAACTTGAGTTCTGTTTTTGCTATTATTAGGACTCCTCCACGCTTGTGGATGCGTGGGCAGTTGTATGCTGAGTAGTTGTTCGGTACTAGTTGGTTGAGTAGTACACTGTCGGTAGGGTTGAGCCATGTCTCTGTGATGCATATTATGTCTGGCTGTCGCTCTTCAATGTGGTCTACCAGAGTGTGTATCTTGTTGCAGATGGATCTGGCGTTTATGAGCTCAATTGATGTTTCTTTGTGGAAGAGGTTGTTGCGGCGTGTGCTTCCTTAGGGCCGGTGTTGGGGTTTGATTTGTGTCTGTTTTGTCTCTTTGTTTGGGAGGTTGCGAGTGTCTCTTTGTGTGTGTGTTGTGGACCGAGATATGGCAGTGCAGTTGGTGGGTACCATGGTGTGTTTGTTTGGGGGTAGTGGGGGTGTGTAGTTGGTGGGAGGAGTTGTGTGACTAGTAGGTATAGTGGGAGGAAGTATGTGGTGTGCATGTTGATAGCTTGTGATGTTCTGATAGGGCGACGCCTGTGTCCTTAGGTTTTCGTCTGTTGTTTGCTTTTTTGAGGAGAGCTGTACTTGTTGCAGGGGCTTGTCCTGGGGATGTGAAGTTGTATCTGTTGCGGTGCGGGAGCCTGTCCCGTGGAGGGAGCCTGTCCCTTGGATGTGAAGCTGTATCTGTTGCGGTGCGGGAGCCTGTCCCGTGGAGGGAGCCTGTCCCGTGTGTGTGGAGCCGGATCTGTGTGGGTCGCCCTGGTGCGGGGGACTGTCCCGTGGATGTGGAGCTGGGTCTGTCGCGGTGCGGGAGCCTGTCCCGTGGAGGGAGCCTGTCCCGTGGATGTGGAGCTGGATCTGTGGCGGTCGTCTTGGTGCGGGGGCCTGTCCCGTGGATGTGACGCTGGATCTGTCGCGGTGCGGGAGCCTGTCCCGTGGAGGGAGCCTGTCCCGTGGAGGTGGAGCCGGATCTGTGGTGGTCGCCCTGTTGCGGGGGTCTGTCCCGTGGATGTGGAGCTGGGTTTGTCGCGGTGCGGGAGCCTGTCCCGTGGAGGGAGCCTGTTTCGTGTGTGTGCAGCTGGATCTGTTGATGAACTCTTGGTCTGACCCACTATGGTACATCCCAAGTCCCTATGTTCTTATCTAGCTAAAGATGACATTGCTCTAACATAGCATCAGTACTGGCATATCTCTGGGTTTAAGGTATCAATCTGGACAAACATGGTAATACCAAATATGGCCTATAAACGATGGTAGTTAACAACACTGGCATATCCCTGGGTTTACAGTATCGATCTGGACAAACATGGTAATACCTAATATGGCCTGTAAACGCTGGAAGCTAACAACAGTATCCAGAGGGAACTAGTCACTAGAGTGCCCAACACTGATCTTGGATTCTAGTCCCAAACATGAATTTCTACCCTTTAAATTAGTATTTTTATGAGAGGCAGGAGGATAATCCTAGCTGTAGAGAGTGGTGCTGCTGCAATCAGATGATTTAAACAGAACTATACATTCAATTATTGTTAGGAGTGCAGTTAATTCATATAAGTAATGAAGCAGTGTTGATAGTTTAAAAATCACTCAAATGAGTGTGACTTACGTGCCCCAGAGTTTCAGCTCTTTAGGCAGTTCGGCGTCTTCGGAGTTGGTATTCTGCGTTTCCACTGTGAGTTGGTGGATTGTCAGTTCCTTGATTGTACGCGAGCTCGACCCCGAGGGAGCTCAGCTGTACCAAGAGGGAGGTGTAGTCTCAGCGTCGTTTTTTCTGTTATGTTTCTGTGACGATCTTGGGGGTGCCTTTGCCTAAGGGCCGTGCCAAAGGGCCCTCTTGCGCGGCCCTCTTGCGCGGCCCTCAGGCGCGGGCCCGCAAGGCGCGGGTGCGCCTGTGGCGTTCTCCTTTTAAATGGAGAGCTGTGCCCCTATTGGGTAGAGATGCTCTGAGACACGCTGCTGGAGGGGTGGAGCCAAAAAGCAGCTTCCCCCGAAGAGCTCTTTTGTGTGCAGCAAGGTCTTTTGTAGCTGGCTTGCTCTTTTCTTGCCGCCGATCTTCTGGAGCAGGGCAGGCTCCCTTCGATGAGGCTTCGACTCGGGTAGATGGCTCAGCTCCTCCTGGAGCTAAGCAGAGCAAGAGAGGATGCTGTGCCTGTGGCTTCTCCTTTTAAATGGAGAGCTGTGCCCCGATTGGGTAGAGATGCTCTGAGACACGCTGCTGGAGGGGTGGAGCCAAAAAGCAGCTTCCCCCGAAGAGCTCTTTTGTGTGCAGCAAGGTCTTTTGTAGCTGGCTTGCTCTTTTCTTGCCGCCGATCTTCTGGAGCAGGGCAGGCTCCCTTCGATGAGGCTTCGACTCGGGTAGATGGCTCAGCTCCTCCTGGAGCTAAGCAGAGCAAGAGAGGATGCTGTGCCTGTGGCTTCTCCTTTTAAATGGAGAGCTGTGCCCCGATTGGGTAGAGATGCTCTGAGACACGCTGCTGGAGAGGTGGAGCCAAAAAGCAGCTTCCCCCGAAGAGCTCTTTTGTGTGCAGCAAGGTCTTTTGTAGCTGGCTTGCTCTTTTCTTGCCGCCGATCTTCTGGAGCAGGGCAGGCTCCCTTCGATGAGGCTTCGACTCGGGTAGATGGCTCAGCTCCTCCTGGAGCTAAGCAGAGCAAGAGAGGATGCTGTGCCTGTGGCTTCTCCTTTTAAATGGAGAGCTGTGCCCCGATTGGGTAGAGATGCTCTGAGACACGCTGCTGGAGGGGTGGAGCCAAAAAGCAGCTTCCCCCGAAGAGCTCTTTTGTGTGCAGCAAGGTCTTTTGTAGCTGGCTTGCTCTTTTCTTGCCGCCGATCTTCTGGAGCAGGGCAGGCTCCCTTCGATGAGGCTTCGACTCGGGTAGATGGCTCAGCTCCTCCTGGAGCTAAGCAGAGCAAGAGAGGATGCTGTGCCTGTGGCTTCTCCTTTTAAATGGAGAGCTGTGCCCCGATTGGGTAGAGATGCTCTGAGACACGCTGCTGGAGGGGTGGAGCCAAAAAGCAGCTTCCCCCGAAGAGCTCTTTTGTGTGCAGCAAGGTCTTTTGTAGCTGGCTTGCTCTTTTCTTGCCGCCGATCTTCTGGAGCAGGGCAGGCTCCCTTCGATGAGGCTTCGACTCGGGTAGATGGCTCAGCTCCTCCTGGACATCCTGTTATTGCAAGATTCATGAGAGGCCTAACTTTAACTAAACCTCCCATTAGACCTCCTCCGGTGGCATGGGACTTAAATCTGGTTCTTGGTCAGCTTATGAAGCCACCTTTTGAACCCTTAGCCACCAGCTCCTTGAAATTTCTTTCCTGGAAGGTTATTTTCCTCATTGCAGTCACCTCAGCTCGCCGCATCAGTGAACTGCAGGCCTTAGTGGCTAATCCACCTTATACAAGACTCCATCATGATAAGGTAGTCCTTAGGACCAATCCACACTTTATGCCTAAAGTGGTCTCACCTTTTCATCTTAATCAAGAGGTATATTTACCTGTCTTCTTTCCAGCTCCTCATGCATCAAGTGCAGAGAGGAATCTTCATACTCTGGATTGTAAGAGAGCTCTTGCCTTTTACTTACAAAGGACACAGCAACATAAAAAGTCTTCTCAACTCTTTGTTGCTTTTGATCCCTCTCATTTGGGACTTCCAGTCTCTAAGAGGACACTGTCCAATTGGATTGCTCAGTGTATTTCTTTCGCCTACCAGAGTAAGAACCTTTCTCTGGAGAGCCATGTCACAGCTCATAATGTGAGGGCCATGGCCACCTCTATGGCTCATCTAAATTCTGTGTCCATCAACCAGATCTGTCGAGCGGCCACCTGGGCCTCGGTTCATACCTTCACAGCCCATTACTGCTTGGACAAGGACTCCCGCCAGGATGCCTTGTTTGGTCTGGCTGTTCTCAAACACCTGTTCCATTCTTAATCAACTCCTGCCCTCCTTCCCAGAATGGATGCCTGAGATCCATAGGGGGAGGTAGAGCCCTTCCCAGGGTCTCATAAACTGAGGGATCTCCCAGGCATCTCTAGCTAGGGAGTCCCCATATGTGAAGACTCATTCCTGTTTGTTCCTGGAGATAGCACAGTTACTTACCTGTAACAGGTGATCTCTGGGAACAGCAGGAATAAGTCTTCACAACCCACCCACCTCCCCTAAGAGTTGTATCTCTCTATTTTTCCTTTCCTCTCTCTTTTTGTCTCAGCTTTAAAACTCGAACTGAGGAGAGGCGGTTAGAAAAGGCGGGAAGGCAGCGGGCAGGCGCTGTGGGATGCTCCCAAAAGCTTTCCTTTTTGGGAAGCTGGCGAGCGTTCCCGCGCAGGCTCTGTCGGTACCGACGTACCCATATGTGAAGACTTATTCCTGCTGTTCCCAGAGATCACCTGTTACAGGTAAGTAACTGTGCTGTATCTGGGACTTGTCATAAACATTCCAAAATCCCATCTCACCCCTACTCAATCTCTAGAGTTCATAGGGGCCTTGCTAGATACCATAACTGCAAGGGCCTATCTTTCCCAGGCCCGTTGCCTACGCTTGGTGCAGTTAGCCTCACAGATTCAGTTAAAATCCCATTTAACTGCTCGAGAAATGTTACAACTGTTAGGCCACATGGCATCCACTGTGCATGTGGTTCCTTATGCTCGCCTTCACATGAGAGCAGCTCAATGGACTCTGTCCACCCAATGGACCCAGGCATCAGGGTGCCTGTCAGACAAAATAGCAACATCCAGTCGCCTTTTTTGCTCTCTCCAGTGGTGGAAGTCCACTCAAAATCTGTTGCTGGGGTCCCTTTTTCAACAGGTGTTACCCCAAGCAACCCTTAAAACAGATGCCTCTCCAAGGGGTTGGGGAGCTCATCTACAAGATCTCTCCACCCAAGGCATCTGGTCTCCACAGGAGACATCTCTACATATCAACATCTTAGAGCTCAGAGCAATCTTTCTGGCTCTGAGTCTTCCACACCCTGCTCAGCTCCAAGACAGTCCTCATCCACATGGACAACCAAGTAGCCATGTTCTACGTGAACAAGCAGGGGGGGACTGGCTCTCTGTCGCTTTGCAACGAAGCTCTGAGATTGTGGGCCTTTGCCAGAGAGCATCAAATCCATCTCATGGCAGTGTATCTTGCAGGGGTTCAAAACTCTTGGGCAGACAGACTCAGTCGAGTTCTGCTTCCACACGAATGGTCCCTCCATGGGGACCAGATAGCCAGGATTTTTCGAATTTGGGGAACCCCAGACATAGACTTGTTTGCTAGTCCGTGGAATGCCAAACGTCCCCGGTTCTGTTCCAGAATTCCGTGTCAGGGAGTTCAGGCCAGGGATGCCTTCCTCCTCCATTGGGGTCAAGACGTCCTTTATGCCTTTCCACCCATTCCCCTAATTCCCAAGACACTGTTCAAACTTCAGAGAGACGAGGGGTCTATGATCCTCATAGCACCACATTGGCCACGCCAAGTGTGGTACCCTCTACTTCTGCATCTCTCTCAAGCTCCCTCCCTGGACTTGGGATCTGCTCCAGACCTCCTGTCCCAGGAGGAGGGAACGTTGTGGCACCCAAATCCCCAGTCTCTTCACCTCAGAGCCTGGTTGCTGAAGGCCTAGACCTTCAAGATTTGCATCTCTCTCAGCAAGTGAAGGATATCCTTCATGCTTCCATAAAGCCTTCCACTAGACGTTCCTATGCTTTTAAATGGAAAAGGTTTACCATTTGGTGTGCAGAGAAGGGTCTTAACCCTCTTGCAATACCTCTGAATTCTTTACTAGAGTATTTGCTGCATTTATCCCATGCAGGCCTTAAAACGAATTCAGTAAGAGTCCATTTGAGTGCTATTGCAGCATCCCTTAAACCTCTCAATGGACAGCCTATTTCCTCTCATCCTCTTATAGCAAGATTCATGAGAGGCCTTCTTTTAACTAAACCTCCCATCAGACCATCTCCAGTGGCATGGGACTTGAATCTGGTTCTTGGCCAGCTTATGCAGCCACCCTTTGAACCCTTAGCCACTACCTCCTTGAAATTCCTTTCCTGGAAGGTTATTTTTCTTATTGCAGTCACTTCAGCTCGCCGCATCAGTGAACTGCAAGCCTTGGTGGCTAATCCTCCTTATACAAGGTTCCATCATGACATGGTAGTCCTCAGGACTAATCCACACTTTATGACTAAAGTGGTCTCACCTTTTCATCTGAACCAGGAGGTTTATTTACCTGTCTTTTTTTCCAGGACCTCATGCTTCAAGTGCAGAGAGGAATCTTCATACCCTGGATTGTAAAAGAGCTCTTGCTTTTTACCTACAAAGTACACAGCAACATAGAAAGTCCTCTCAACTCTTTGTTGCTTTTGATCCCTCTCATTTAGGACTTCCGGTCTCTAAGAGAACTCTGTCCAATTGGATTGCTCAGTGTATTTCTTTCGCCTACCAGAGTAAGAACCTTTCTCTGGAGGGCCATGTCACAGCTCTCAATGTGAGGGCCATGGCAGCCTCTATGGCTCATCTAAATTCTGTGTCCATCGACCAGATCTGTCGAGCGGCCACCTGGGCCTTGGTTCATACCTTCACAGCCCATTACTGCTTGGACAAGGACTCCCGCCGGGAAGCCTTGTTTGGTCAGGCTGTTCTCAAACACCATACCTAATCAACTCCTACCCTCCATCCCTGGCTGGATGCCTGAGATTCATGGGTGGAGGTACACCCCTTCCCAGGGACTCACAACCTGGGTGATCTCCCAGGCATCTCTAGATGGGGAGTCCCCATATGTGAAGACTCATTCCTGCTTGTTCCTGGAGATAGCACAGTTACTTACCTGTAACAGATGATCTCTAGGAACAGCAGGAATAAGTCTTCACAACCCACCCACCTCCCCTAGGAGTTGTATCTCTATCTTTCTTTCCTTTCCTCGCTCTCTTTGTCTCAGTTTTAAAACTCGAACTGGAGAGAGGCGGTTAGGAAAGGCGGGAAGGCAGCGCGCAGGCGCTGTGGGATGCTCCCAAAAGCTTTCCTTTTGGACGCTGGGCAACGTTCCCGCGCAGGCTCCGTCGGTACCAACGATACCCATATGTGAAGACTTATTCCTGCTGTTCCCAGAGATCACCTGTCACAGGTAAGTAACTGTGCTAGATGTAATAATGCTTTTGAGGAATCGCTCATCTTGTCCAGTAGTTATCCGTCTGCGCCCACATTTCAAACAACGTGTACGGCCATCTGATTTCAGAACATTCTGAACTGCACACACCTTGATATATGCAAATGTTTTGCAATAGCACATTGTGAATATTCTTCAGCATGGAGTGTGACAACTTGTCCCTTTTACAAAGTCATTAATACCGCACTTTCTACCCATCTTGATTGTATATTTTACATGTAACTTTCAATCTTTTCCTAGTTGTAAAAATTCAAAACTTCATCCAAGAAACCTACTACAGAGTGTAGGTAAACTAAAATGAATGCCAGACGCTTGTTGTGACTAATTGCCATGCTAATTAAATAAGTAAGCACTTGTGACATCTCCATGGTACATTATTTAACAATAAATTGTAGAAAAAGATACCTGCCTTAATTTGTTGGCCACTACTGTAGGTTTGTAGCAGCTACAGCTCTGGGAAAAACAGGAAGTACCTGCATACAAGAAATGTATGTAATTTTGAAAGATAGTCAGTCAGTGGATTGGACGCAAATGAAATCCTTCCATCTGTCTATGGACAAGCGACAAGAGTGAGGCGCAATCTCTTGTTGCTTAGCCCAGATTATGTACCTATTAAATCTGTAATATTGCTTGTAAGGGAAGCTGTACTCCCTTATAGCCATTTGTAGTATTAGAAGAAAAATGTAAACTTTTCTCGGAGAACATGTCAGTTTGATTGGATCAGGGCAAGGTCCGTTTCATATCTTTAAGATACAACACTGCATCGCGATCTAAAGTGCCTGAAGATATGCAGTCCCTGATGTGGTATGGTCTCTGAGGCAGCCGTCTACCTAAACTGCACACAAGAGGCTGTCATGGGAGCAGGACCTGCAGGATGAGTCCCTCCCGGTTGCAAGAGACCCTGGGGGCGCCATGTTACCTTCAACGGATCCGGTCCCCGGTCCCTGCACGTTGCCCGGACCATCCACCCCTTGAGCCCTGGGGGAGTTCTCGCCGGAGTTTTTCTTACTTTTGCAGAAGGCGTTTTGCCTACCAAGTGGCTCCTCGGCCCCAGAACCCAGGGCTAAGAGGATGTACGGCGCAAAAGAGCACGAGTCAGGAGCAGTGGCGTCTAAGCAGGCTAGATGCTTAGAGAGGAGTGGCAGCAAAGTTGTTGGAGGGGCTGGATGGGGAAGACCTTGACACGGAGCTAGATCTACAGGAGGAGTTGGAAGAAGCCTAGAACAGGAGGATCAGGCCCGGATTGTTCGGGTTTTCCGCCGGGAGGAGCTACCAGTGCTCATCTTTATGCTTATGTTTGTTTATGCAATTTCTCAATATACTGCCCAGACCAAAGGCCATTAGGGTGGTTTACAATCACTGCAAGCGGGTATTGATACAATTCTCGTCCCCAAAGGGCTCACATTCTATGTGTACCTTGGAGACCCTCAAGGCCCTGAATATGCCTACTAACCTCCCGGCAGAGGAAGTGGTGCTGTAGGATCCGCTGTTCCATGCGGTACGGAAATCGCAGAAAGTCTTTACCAGTACATGGAGTAGTAGGACAAATGATCCAAGATGAGTGGAATCTGCCAGAGGTTGGCCTTAAAGAGATGCAATCCATGATGCGCCTATACTTGCTGCTGGAGCAAGAATGAGCTACTTTGATCACCCAAAGTGGGCGCAGCGGTGTTGGCAGCAGTTGAAGAGACCTTGGCTTGTTTCCTGCAGCTGAGAGCCTTGGAACTGTTTCTGCAAGACCAGTACGTCTGCGGTCGAGGCTTCATGTATTTCGTGGTGCCCAAATGGAAGGTTCCTTTCGCCCAATTCTTGACTTCAAGGGCATGAACTACGGTCTGTGGGTACTGCATTTTCACAGTAATGATGGCAGTAGGAAGCGGAGATTTTGGGCAACTCTCAATCTCTAGAGGCATATCTGCACGTTCCCATCCATCCAGAGCATCGGCAGTTTCTCCGCTTGGCAGTGCCAAGGGGCCATTTCAAGTTTCAAGCGTTGCCCTTCGGTCTGGCGACCACCCCCCATACCTTCACCAAGGTCATGGTGGTGGTGGCGGCAGCTCTCCACAAGGAAGGGGTTCTCGTTCACCTGTACCTAGACGATTGGCTGGTCCAGGTGAAGTCCAGGTACGATGGCGAAAAGAGCAACAGCGTGGGTGGGAGAGTTCCTTCAAAGTCTCGGTTGGGGTCAAACTGGCTAAGAGCCCAGGAGCTAGAGTATTTGAGAGCGTGCTTTGATACCTGTGTGGGCAGGATTTTCCTGCTGGTTCGCCGGGCGCAGGTGCTACGATAGTGGATACGGCAGGTCCTGAAAATGGCAAGACCATCAGAGTGGCAGCATCTGCAGGTTCTGGGGACCATGGCGGCCACTCTTGAGCTAGTCCCATGGGCAAGGGCGCACATGCAACTGCTGCAGAGGGCTCTGCTCAGTCGATGGTCCCATCAGAGTCAACTCCTGTCCCAAGTACTCCCCTGCCTGCGGAGCACCTGGAGAGCCCTCAGTTGATGGCTGCATGTGGGGAGCCTGGAAGGAGTCCCCAGTGTGGGTTCCTCTGATGACTTATGCTAGCCTGTCAGGTTGGAGAGCCCATTGCGAAGGACGCTTTGTTTAGGGACAAGAGTCCGCAGGAAGCTCTGTGGTCAATCAACAGGCTTGGGATACAAGCGATGACCTTGGTGCTAAAATGTTTCAAGCCATGGTTGCAGGGGAAGGTTGTCCAAGTCCTCTCAGACAATGTGACCACAGTGGCTTACATCAACCGGCAAGGAGGCAAGGCAGTGGAGGCCAAAAGCTGTTCGGATGGGCAGCGATTCGTCGTCAGGCGTTATCGGCGGCGCACGTAGCAGGAGGTGTGGCGGCAGCCTACCTCAGCCAAGTGCGCATGGACCCTGGAGAGTGGCAGCTCAATCAGGAGGTGTTCGAGAAGGTGGTCTGCCGTTGGGGCACACTGGTCATGGACATAATGGCTTTGTTTGAGTCGGCCTAGGCCTGCCGGTTTTTTCAGCAGAAGAAGAGAGGAAGTCCAAGGGCCTGGATGCTCTAATTCAGCAGTGGCTTGAAATGGGTCTACTCTTTCCCCCTTGGGCGCTCATAGACCAGTTAATGCAATGGCTAGAGGTGCACTGGGGATTTGTAATTCCGGTGGCACCTGACTGGCCGATGTGCCAGTGCTATGCTGACCTGATTCGGATACTGGCAGATTGACTGTGGTGGCTTCCGGTTGGAAGGATCTCTTGATACAGGAGCTGCTTCGTATGCCCCAGGTGGATCAATTATTGCTTATGGCATGGCTCTTGAAAGGGCGAAGTTGAAGAAGAAAGGATAATCAGGCTCGGGGATAGCGACCTTGCTACAGGCCCAGAGGTGGTCTACGAACCTGGTGTGCATCTGCATAGGGCACATCTTTGAATCATGGTGCGGAGAGAGGCAGGCACTCGCTTCCACTGTCTCCGTCCCAGACATCTTGGCGTTCTTGCAATCCGGTTTTGATAAGGGTCTAGCTGCCAGTTCCTTGAGGGTGCAACTGGCGCAATTTCCGGTTATGGCGGGAAAGTCCACAGGGTGCTGTTGGGTACACACCCAGACGGGCTGAGCTTTCTAGGGGCGGTGACCCACCTCCGTCTGCCAAGGAGGACAGTGGGTACCGCCTTGGAATCTCAATCTGGTGCTGACTGTGCTGTCTGGGGAACCCTTTGAGCCATTGAGACGAGCTTTCCTGAAGGATTTGACTCTGAAAATAGTATTTCTGGTGGCGATTTGCTCGGCACGCAGGATTTCAGAGCTTCGGACCCGGTCATGCCAGGAGCCATTCCTTTCCTTCTCCAAGGTGAAAGTGGTCCTGCGCCCGGTACCTTCATTTTTGCCCAAGGTGGTGTGAGCATTTCATGTAAATCAGGCCGTTTCCTTACCAGCTCTGCCGAGCTCGGATGTGGTCAATATGGGCTCTGCCACTCCACAGCTGTGTCACTTGGATGCGAAGGTATGTAAAAAGGGCTTCGTTCTTTTGGAGATCGGACCGTCTGTTGGTTCTGTTTGGCGGGTCGCGCAAAAGTGAGGCGGCAGCTAAGCCTCCATTTCCAGATGGATCAGTGAGGCAATCACGCCTGCATACATCTTGAAGGGTAGAGCAGTGCCGGTGGGGTTGCAGATGCATTCCACGAGGGCTCAGGCAGCCTCGTGAACAGAGTATAGTTTAGTTCCGCCGGTGGCGATATGTAGGGTGGCATACTTTATCTGAACAGTTTCGCCTGGATGTCCAGGCGTTGGGGGATGCTCATTTCGGCTCGACAGTGCTTCAGGCTGGTTGTGTGGGTCCCTCCCATTAGTTTAACTGCTCTGATACATCGTAGAGGTGCGGGACTGGACTGGAGGGACGATAAGGAAAGAGAAATTAGACTTACCTGCTAATTGTTGTTCCTTGAGGAACTCTAGTCCAGTCCCGGAACCATCCGTGAGTGCTTTCTGTGGTAATCTATGCACACCCTGGTCCTGAAGCTGGTTCCCTTGGAAGTGGCCAGGGGGAGCCGGAGAGGGGTGTGTAATCAGTGTTTGGGGGAGGGGCGGACCAGAAAAGCTGTTGGTTGCTTGCTTCCCGCTGGTTGGAGTTGCTCAAGCACTCAACAGATAGGCCTCCCCATCCTGGAGGGGGGACGGGGACGGGGTATCCTTTCCATGGGATGGAAGGGGTACTAGTTTATTTAGACGTAGAAGTGTTGCATGTTTAACTACTTATTTGTTAAAAGCTCCTCTGAGTCTGCTTTGTCAGTAGGTACTGGGGCTGGTGGGCGGTGCCAGCTGCATATGTACACTAGTGTCATCAAAAAGATGACATGCTCAGTCTCCAAGCTGCTGGAGGAGGTGCACTACCCAGAGGTGCGGGACTGTACTGGAATTCCTCAAGGAACAACAATTAGAAGGTAAGTCTGATTTCTCTTTACTCACCTGTAACAGGTGTTCTCCTGGGACAGCAGGAATCAGTCCTCACTACCCTCTCACCTCCCTTTAAGAGTTGCCATTTTTGTTTTTCTTCCCTTGTCATCTGCTGAGTAGGGTGCCATTTAGGGGACCTGAATGAGCAAGATGGCACTTTTTGGCGGGAAGAGGACCACGCATGTGTGGCAGCAATCCCAAAGGCTTTCTTTGAAAGCTGGGTAATTGCTTCGCGCGGGCTCTGTCGGTGCCGATGTCACCCATAAGTGAGGACTGATTCCTGCTGTCCCTGGAGAACACCCATTACAGGTGAGTAACCACGCTTTATTTCTCGAGATATTGTACATAACATACTTAAAATGCAAGAGTGCCATTAATCTTGACCACAACTGTATTCTCTTTGGTGGGAGACATAAACCCACATGTCTGGACTAGAGGGACTCAAGGAAACAAAATTAGCAGGTAAGGTTTAACTTCACCATCCTCTCATTTGCCTGCTACAGAAGGTCTTGTTTTATCTTCTATGCCTTTCAGAATCGGGCTCAGTATGACCTTTGTGAAACTTCACCTCTCTGCCATTGCAGCCTATCCACCACCATGTTGAGGGCAAGCCACTCTCCACCCACTCATTTGTATTGTGCTTCATAAGAGACCTCATGTACCTAAAGGCCCCACTTACATGATCCTCCACCTGCCTGGGACCTACATTTTGTTCTTGCTCATCTCTTGTGATTCCTCCCCTCCCCCCAAGCCCTTGGGTCTATTTACTCTTGAAGAGCGTACTTGGAAAACTGTATTCTTCATCCAAAAAAACAGTGGCTTCAGAAGAGTATGACTTCTAGGCATTGGTGACTTGTCCCTCATTCACTCAATTCTTCCCTAATAGTCATTCTTCACGTTTACCTCAAGTTCCTCCCCAAAGTTGTCTCTTGAGTTATGCCCTAAACGATTAGTTCTTCGTACCCTTTTTTCCTGCACCACACACTCAAACCTGGCAGAAGACACCTTACATATTTTTGACTGTAAACACATAATCTGTACACAACCTTGCAGCTCTTTATCAACATTAACTCAAACAATCTGGGCTTATCCACTACCAAATGCATTGTATCTACCTAGATGTTTGATTGCATTGCCTTTTGCTACCAGCAATTCAACAGTCCAGCCTCCTGGAGAAATTGTCACATCCCTCCTCTGAACAGCAGTTTCCATTGGCAACTTTAAGGCTGCTTTCCTTGCAGATATTTGTAAGCCTGCCATATGGTCACCAAATGCTACTGTCTAGATCTGCATCTTCATGTGACACTGTTTTTGGGCAAGTAGTACTTTGCAACCTTCTTGCCACGGTGTGTATCTTGTCTTCAAACTGTCCAATCAGTTTTCTGGTTTACTTACTTGACAGTTTAACGTAGCAACCTTTAGCTTGGATTCACCATAGAGTGTACCTGTATCTCCCTTGCTTTTCTGTGGAGAAAGCAAAGTTGCTATAATGGCCAATAAGCCACTCTTCCTGTCCTGCCAAAGACAAGATAACACTTAACCTCTCACACTAGCTATGATAGAGACTGAGGGAAGTAGGAGCCCTACCAGATGTAAGAACACTTAAGCATGCTCAGGAGGAGTCTCAAAAGGCTTCTCTTGAGCTAGAGGAGAGTTCTGTCACTGGCTTTGTCAGATGACCTCAACAATATGCTTGCATTTCCCTAATATCTACTGAGAAACCTTTGTTATGGATAAACCAGCTCTGCTTTCCTGGTATATGCCAGCAGGGGGAGCTTGTGTGGAAACATACCAGTGGCTAGCAAGCAGGGTTAACAATGGTTGATGAGCTCATAATCTGCTGCCCATATGCTCAATACTTGGGAGGCTGTAGCAATGCATGTTTGGCCCATTAGGTGCTTGTGTAATATACTCATGATGGAAGCTGAGTACTTTCTTCATGTGTCTCCTGCATTAAGAACTGAAGCTTGTCTTCTGCTAATGCTTCATATTAGAGATCAGTACAATTGCTAATGATTTGGGTGGAAATGGAGGTGCCATTTAAATTGGGTATCTGAGTTCCCCTGTCTGAAGAACTGAGCTATATTTGTACATTTAGTTGTGACTTACTAATGGCAGAGTCCTATGGCCACTATCTAATGTATGACAATGACATTGAACATTAATGCTTTACCTTTGTCAGCAATCCTGGAACATTTAGGTAGGAGGATGGTGAGGAATTCTGTTCATGTGTATTCAATCATGTTTCTCTCCTGCCAGGAAGATTAAATCCTTGGGGGAGGATGAGCTTTGGCTGGATGATACTGCTGCTTGGATTGAAAGAAGCCGCATGCTCCAGATTGAAAGGGACATGGCGGACAAAAGGGTAGGCAGAGAAAATACAAGTCCTTGCCGTTCCCCCTTTCACTGTGAACTTCTCTTTTGACTTTTCTTCCAGTGTCTTTTCCTTCCTTGTTCCCCGTCTCCTCTTTTTCTGATATTCTGTCTCCTTTTACCGTCTTCTCTCCATGAACATCAAATTGCAACATCCACTTCCCTTCTAACTGTGATGCAGCAGCAGAAGTGTGTAAAGTGGAGCTCATCAGGAACTGAGCAGCAAAGTATTAGGAACATACTAAATATGAAAAGCTAGTTTTGTTGCAAATAAGTGACAGTGGGGGCAGAAATAATAAACAGGTTTTGGCTGCATTATTGCTTTGCTTGAAATTTTTTCTGCCATATATCAGCTTATACGGACAAAAGGTACCTGTATAAGCTGAGGGAGGGTTAGGGGTATTCTAGGGGGTAGAAACAAAAATATGTGGATGGTGGCATTAAGCTGCTACCCAGATAACTTTATCTGTGTAAGTGGACTGTATAAATAGCAGTCCTAACTTACATAGATAACTTATCCATTTAAATTATGACCACATATTCAGCAGTCTGGCATGGGGGAGTAGCCTAGTGGTTTGAACACTGGCTTGATAACCAAGAGACCAGGGTTTGATTCCCACTAGTGTGCTCCTTGTGACCTTGGGCACCCTCCATTGCCTCTGAAGAAAGGCCTGGCAATCTACTGCCAGTCACACTGCCAAGAAAACCCAGGAGCTGCTGGATTGCCAGGAGCCAGCATTGATTCAAAGGCACACATTGCATTACATTCAACAGTCCACTGTGAAGAGGTGTGGGCTGGCCTGCTGAATAGTGATCTCAGAATTCCTAATTTCTTTTTGGCTTTCAAAACATGTAAAATCACTCGTTATTTCTATTTCACTTTACTTTTTAAAGACTATTCCATGCATCTACCACCCTTTCTGTAAAGAAATACCATGTCAAAACACTTTTACATACAAAGCGATGAGAAAGAAGCACCTTAATAAACAAAACCCTTGTTTTGAAGCTTTTGGTAACTATGGTTGCTACCTCATGACCTCGGACCAATTTGGTGCCTGCCTTATGTGTACATGTTCTCAGTCTGTCCTTGGAGTTTGACTCCTCTTTGCACACATGTTGTACACCACCCCTGTTTAACCTGACCTTGTATGTTTTCTTTATGTAGGCAAAGCTTCTAGAAGAGATGGAGGAAGAATTTGGCATCAGTGGTCTCATGAAGGAGGAGCTCAGGCACGCGAAACAGGTAAGTACCCAAAGGTAGGGCCATGTGTTGGCCTGGGTTTCCTCATGCAGGCAAACCCAAGGTGCCAGGTAGCCATGGTGACTGAAAAATCAGATCTGGCGCCTGGGGCTCAGTCTGATATGGTGTCTTTTGTGGGGATTCCATCTCCCGTGTTCAGAAGTGGTGCAAAGGGCTGCGATCGCAGCCCTTTATAGGCTGGGGCAGATAGCGCCAGTCCTGGCTGCAATTGCAGATTTGTACAGCACTTATGCTCATAGGAGATGGATCCCCATGGGCAGCCAGCACTGCCCATGGCAACATTTGAAGCTTCTCCGGGAACAAGCAGGAAGTCAGTCCTCGCATATGGGTGACATTGGCGCCGACGGAGCCCTCGTGTGGAGCAAATCCCCAGCTTTCAGAGAAAGCCTTTGGGAGTTGCCATCACGCATGCGCATTCCCCTTCCCGCCCCAGGGTGCCATCTTGCTCAGTCTCCTTTTTTTGCAGAGCCCTTCGGACGTAGTCCTTATGTCCCCGTAAAAAAAGTTGATTTTTCTCTCTTTCTCGACTGGTCGACACCAGTACCTCTTCCCGCCTTCGGCTTGGTACGTCGGTATTGAGTCTGTCTCTATTTTTCGTTTTTTATCCTTAGTGACTGGCGTTCGCGCCTTTTTTTCTTTTTCACTGGCAGTCTGAGTCTTTGACCTTGCAGGGGCCCTTTTCCCCCTGATGGCTGCCAGTGGGTTTAAAAAATGCGATCGGTGTGTGAAGCTGATTTCTCTCACCGATACGCATGACTGCTGTCTCCAGTGCCTCAGGCCCGACCATGACCCGTCGGTCTCTGGCCCATGTAGGACAATGTCCTCGAAGGCTCTGAAGAGCCGCCAGCAGCAGCATGATAGGATTTTTTCCGTGTCCTTGCCTCTGAGAGCCAGGACCTCATCAGAGGCCTCCACGTCTCGGGGGAGCTGTCCGAACCCAAGCAGCATCTAGGTTCCTCGGAAAGGGGGTCTCCCTCAAGGGAGCACAAGAGGAAGAAGAAATCCTTGAAGGTGACGTCTCTGGATGGCTCCGAGTGACCCTGCTCTTCCTGAGGCCGGTCGCAGAGCCCCGAGCACCGGCCGGGACCTTAGGAGACAGAGTGCCTGACAAAAATGCCTCGTCGAGAAACGGATCAGCTGAGGCAAGTACCAACTATCCTCATCGAGGACTCCCCTCTGGGGGAACCGGCGTCGAGCCCGACCGTGTCGGGGTCCGAGCCAGTGGCTGCGGAGCCTTTCGGACTTGAGTCCAGAATGGCAGCCTTGCAGCGCAGTTTCACTGCCTTCATGGAGCAGCAGCAGGTGCTGATAGCTGGCCTGTCCGGTACCTCCGCCCCAACCACCAGGCCTCGCAACCCTTAGTAAATAAAGAACTTAAATATCTAAACACAACCTTAAAACTAAGATGCAGACCAATGTTCCCTCTAATTTTCTGTAGGCTGTGTGCGCATAAAATATCAACTGTGCAGCTTTTGAAGGAAGGTTAAATTTTTGTGTGCCACATAACGGCACTCTGAGTTATATACTTTAAAATTTGACTACACGTCAGGATACAGTATGTACACCACATTGATTTTAATTAAATTGAATGAAAATAGACGATTACTAAATGAAGCGGAAAATTTCTAGTAATTACAATCACAACTTTTAAATTTTAAGACGTCTGTGTTATTTTCTATCACAATCAGAACCGTAATTTTTGTGCGCTCTGTAAAGTATGTGCGCTCACTCGGCGAGGTGTGTGCGCGGGCACATGCGCACAGCTTACAGGGAACAGTGATGCAGACAGCAGTCAAGCAGTGAGATGGGGGCTTTCCAGTCTTTTGCATTGAGTGTCACATGTATGATTTTCTCCCAGTTGGTGAGAAGTCTTACGTGTGCACTAGGTGCAAGGAGCTCTTTGCTCTCAGGGAACGAGTCCATTCTCTAGAGGCTAGAGTAGCAGACTTGGAAGACATAATGAAGATAGAGAAGTACATAGACAAGACCTATAGGGATATAGTCCTGAAGTCCCACCTTCAGTCTGGCAGCATCACTGTTGCCATGTAGGAGAGAGGTCATGTGACAGAGTATCACCCTGGTGTGGCAGGAAGTGATCCTGTAGCTAGGACCTGTCTTCCAGCTGATGTAATACCCTCTGGCACCGAGAAAGTTTCTCCAGGGCCTTGTGCCCATGAGGTAAGGGTTAGGACAGCTGCTGTTGGTTATTCAGTCATTAGGCATGTAGATAGCTAGGTGGCTGGTGGACGTGAGGATCGCCTAGTAACATGCCTGCCTGGTGCGAAGATAGTGGACCTCACACACCACCTAGATAAGATATTAGATAGTGCTGGGGAGGAGTCTGCTGTCTTGGTACAGGTCAGTACCAATGACATAGGAAAATATGGTAGGGAGGTTCTGGAGGCTTTTTCAAGTCCAGTCATAGCAAAAAAACAAACAAACCCGTGAGAGTCAGTTGTACCATTAGATCATAGAGGAGTAAAAGGGGCACTAAGAGGGGGACAAAGCCATAGCGGAGAGACTGAATGAATTCTTTGCTTCAGTCATGGGTAACATCCCTGCATTGTCCTCGGTAAAGACTGAAGTGGTATTTAAAGGTGATACTGCAGAAGAATTGAAGGAAATATCGATACATCGGGAAGATGTAGTGCAACTATTTGATAAACTGAAGAGTAGCAATCACCTGGACCGGATGGTATACATCAAAGGGCGTTGAAAGAACTGAAATATGAGATTGCAGACCTGCTATAATCTGTGAACTATCATTAAAATCATCTGTAATACATGAATATTGGAGGATCGCCAATGTAACGCCAATTTTTAAAAAGGGTTCAGGGGTGATCCGGGAAACTACAGACTGATGAGCCTGACGTCAGTACCGAGAAAAATGGTAGAAACCATCATAAAGAACAAAATTACTGAACATGTAGATAGTCATGGTTTAATGGGAGACAGCCAACATGGCTTTAGACAAGGAAGATCTTGTCTTAACTAATCTGTTATGTTTTTTGAAGGTGTGAATAAACAGGTAGACAAAGGTGAGTCTGATATAGTGTATCTGGACTTTCAGAAAGCCTTTGACAAGGTCCCTCATCAGAGACTTTTGGCAAAACTAAAAAGTCATGGGATAGGAGGCAATGTACAATTGTGGATCAGGAACTGGTTAAATGATAGAAAGCAGAGGGTAGGGCTAAATGCCCAATTTTCCCAATGGAGAAAGGTGAATAGTGGATCTGTACTGGGTCCACTGTTTTTTGACGTATTCATAAATGACCTGGAAAAGGGAATAACGAGTGAGGTTATCAAATTTGCAGATAACACAAAACTTTTTAAAGTTGTTAAAACTCATGACGATTGTAGAAAATTGCAAGGGGATCTTGATAAATTGGAAGACTGAGCATCCAAACGGCAGATGAAATTTAATGTGGACAAGTGCAAAGTTATGCACCTAGGAAAGAACAACCCAAACTATGTTTACACGTTGCAAAGTTCCACATTAGGAACCACCACCCAGGAAAAAGATTTAGACGTCATCGTGAATAAAATGTTAAAGCCCTCCACCCAGTGTGCAGCGGTGACCAAGAGAGCAAATAGAATGCTAGGTATCATAAGGAAAGGAATGAAAAATAAAACAAGATATTATAATTTCTCCAGGACCAAGCAGGAAGTCAGCCCTCACATATGGGTGACATCGTCGATGGAGCCCCCATGCAGAGCATTTCCCCAGCTTTCTAAGAAAGCCTTTGGGAATACACCCATGCACGCGTGGTCCCCTTCCCGCCCAAAGGTGCCATCTTGCTCAGTCTTTCTTTTTCCATGGAGCCCAACAGACGTGAGTCCGTGTCGCCCAGAAAAGTTTGATTTTTTTTCTGAGATTTTCGCTCTTTTTGTCTGGTTCGACGCCGGTTCCTCTTCCCGCCTGGGTTCGGTACGCCGGTATCGACCCAATCTCTATTTTTCATTTTTTTGCCCTTCGTGGCAAGCGTTCGCGCTCTTTTTCTTTTTCCCTGGAGGACCGGTCTTTTGACCTCACGGGGGCCCTTTTTTCCCCGATGGCCTCCAGTGGTTTTAAAAAGTATGATCGTTGTAAGAAGCTCATGTCTCTTACCGACATACACGACTGCTGCCTGCGTTACCGCGGGCCGGACCATGATCCCAAGGTCTGTGTCCCGTGTGGTAAGATGTCCACTAAGGCACTCAGAAGCCGGCAGCATCAGAAGGAGAGAATTTTTTCTGATTCTGCCTCGGGTCGAGCCCGGACCTCGTCAGAGGCCTCAACGTCTCGGGAGTCTGACCCCGAGCTTCGTCGGAGTTCCTCTGAAAGGGGGTCCCCCAGTCGGGAGCATAAGAGGAAGAGAAAGCTCATGAGGGCGTCGTCGGAGGATGCCCCTGGTTCCTCGAGGGCCAGGTCTCGGACCCCTAACTGCTGCCCTGGGCCTTTGGAGCTGGAGAAGCCAACTAAGGTGTCTCGTATAGAGCCGGAGTCCGTCGAGCATGTAAGTCCTGTTGTCCTCGAGGACTCTTCTCCCAGGGAGCCAACGCCGGGCCCGGCGCCACCGGGGCACGAGTCGGTGGCTGCTGAGTCTCCTGAGTTTGGACTCAGGCTAACAGCCTTGGAGTGCAGACTGTCTGCCTTCATGGATCAGCAGCGGGTGCTGATGGCCAGCCTGACTGGTGCATCTGCCCCGACCACCGGGACGTCAACATCTAAGTCAACCCCTGATACCGAGCCGGTTCTCGAAGCCATGAAGGCCCGAGTCCGGACTCGGTCACGGTCTCCCTCGACCTCCCGTTGGGGACCAAGGACGTCGACGCCGATGGCCCCGGCATCGAGGCGGGTGTTGCTGGGGCCCGCACAGTCAGAGCCCCTCGACTCTTCCTCGGATGAGTCTGCGTGGGAGACGGAGGACGTGGAGTCCCCTGATACCTTTCGGACTCACCGCAGTCCGAGCCCCATAGTAGGTCCCCACCGGAGGACACCCGGTTCTTGGAGTTTGTCAGGGACATGGCGAAGGCTTTGAATGTTCCTGTGGATCCCGAGGAGGAGCCTCGAGCCAAAGAGCTCGATGCCCTACAGTACGACTCTCCCTCGAGAGAGACCTTTACTGTGCCGGTTCCTTCGATGCTGGAACGGCTCCTCTTCCGAATGTGGGAGGCGCCGGTTCTGAGCAAGCTGATCGATTCCATGTATCGAGTCCGAAAGAGCCCTGGGTTCCAAAAGGCGCAGCTGCCGCACCATTCTATGGTTGTGGAATCGGCCATGCATCGTCTGAAGAGCCAGAAGATGCACTCTGCGGTGCCCTTCGGTAGGGAGGCCCGAAGCCTAGATGCCATTGGCAGAAAGTGCTGCCAGGGCTCGATGCTTGCTTGCTGTGTCCAGTCCTACCAGCTGTACATGGGCATGTACTTGCGGGACCTGGCTAAGGAAATAGCCGGGTTCTCGGCTGGCCTCTCCGGGGAACCTTTGCAGAGGTTCAAGTCCTTGTCCTCGGGGGGATCCGGGAATGCTCCAAATTCATCTCCCAGGCGGCCTACGATGGCTTCGAAGCTTCGGCCCGAGTAGCGGCGGCCGGCATCGGTGCTCAACGCCAGGCATGGCTATGGTTATCGGACCTCGAGCCATGGGTACAGGATAAGTTGGTCGATGTCCCATGCCGGGGTGAAAACCTCTTCAGCAAGCCCATGGCCGAAAAGGCCGCTGAGCTCGAGACCGAGACTCTGACGAGGACAAGGTTGTCCAGAAAAACTTCTGCCCCTTCTCATAAGAAGAAGGGCTCGGGGGAAAAAGACTTTTTACCCGAGGAAGGCACCTGCCTACAAACCTTTCCCTCATCAGGCCTCCCCAGCAGGGTCAACAGGCCAAGGGGCAGGGACATGGGCCCCGTAGGCAGAAAACCCCAAGCCTCCAGCTCCTGCTCCTACTCAGCAGGGAGGGGGTTTTTGACTCCCACTGCATAGCCTCTCCACCTCTGCTGGGCCATCTCAGCACGGGAGGTCGGTTGGCCCTGTTTGCCCACCAGTGGCAGCCCATCACAGTAGATGCTTGGGTACTGAGCATAGTCCAGAAGAGCTATCTGCTCCATTTCAATCAAGTGCCCCCTTCCTACTTCCCAGGGGAGCCTCCAAGGCCTTCTCTGCATCAGGAACTCCTTCTCCAGGAAGTGCAAGGTCGTCTTCAAGACAGGGCGGTGGAGCCTGTACCTCCCCACCAGCTGGGGCAGGGCTTCTACTCCAGGTACTTTCTTGTGCTAAAGAGAACTGGAGGTCTCCGGCCCATTTTGGACTTGAGAAATCAAAACAAATTCTTGGAAAAGGAAAAGTTCAAGATGCTTACTCTTGGAACACTGCTAAGAACATAAGATATGCCATACTGGGTCAGACCAAGGTCCATCAAGCCCAGCATTCTGTTTCCAACAGTGGCCAATCTAGGTCATACGTACCTAGCAGTTTCCCCAAGGGACACAGGTTCCACAATGCTTGTACTGGTTCAAGCATTGATATCCTGGGTCCCTTCTTAATAATGGTTTATGGACCTTTCCTCCAGGAACTTGTCCAAACCTTTTTTAAACCCAGCTACACTAACAGCCTTTACTACATCCTCCGGCAACAAATTCCAGAGTTTGATTACACGTTGAGTGAAAAAATATTTTCTTTTATTAGTCTTAAATAGTTTACCCTGTAGCTTCATTGCATGTCCCCTAGTCTTTCCATATTCTGATAAGGTAAACAATCGATCTACGTTTACCCGTTCCACTCCGTTCATTAATTTATAGACTTCTATCATATCTCCCCTCAGCCGTCTCTTCTCCAGGCTAAAGAGCCCCAAACTTTTTAGCCTTTCTTCATAGGAGTAGCCTTCCATCCCCTTTACCATTTTGGTGGCTCTTCTCTGAACCTTTTCTAAAATTGCTATATCCTTTTTAAGATACGGCGACCAGAATTGCACACAATATTCAAGGTGCGGTCTCACCATGGAACGATATAGAGGCATTATAATATCTTTTGTTTTATTTCCATTCCTTTCCTTATCATACCTAGCATTCTATTTGCTCTCTTGGCTGCCGCTGCACACTGGGCCGAGGGTTTTAACAAGGTATCCACAATGACGCCTAAATCTTTTTCCTGGGTGGTGGTTCCTAATGTGGAACCTTGCATCGTGTAACCATAGTTTGGGTTGTTCTTCCCTAGGTGCATAACCTTGCACTTCTCCACATTAAATTTCATCTGCCATTTTGATGCCCAGTCTTCCAATTTATCAAGATCCTCTTGCAATTTTCCACAATCCTCCTGGGTTTTAACAACTTTAAATAGTTTTGTGTCATCTGCAAATTTGATAACCTCACTTGTTGTTCCACTTTCCAGGTCATTTATGAATATGTCAAAAAGCAGCGGACCCAGCACAGATCCCTGGGGTACACCACTATTCACCTTTCTCCATTGGGAAAATTGGCCATTTAGCCCTACCCTCTGCTTTCTATCTTTTAACCAGTTCCTGATCCACAGTAGTACACTGCCTCCTATCCCATGACTCTTTAGTTTTGCCAAAGTCTCTCATGAGGGACCTTGTCAAAGGCTTTCTGAAAGTCCAGATACACAATATCAACCGACTCACCTTTGTCCACCTGTTTATTCACTCCTTCAAAAAAACATAACAGATTAGTAAGACAAGATCTTCCTTGTCTAAAGCCATGTTGGCTGTCTCCCATTAGGTCGTGACTATCTACATGCTGAGTAATTTTATTCTTTATGATGGTTTCTACTATTTTTCCCGGTACTGATGTCAGGCTCACTGGTCTGTAGTTTCCCGGATCACCCCTCGAACCCTTTTTAAAAATTGGTGTTACATTGGCGATCCTCCAATCCTCAGGTATTAGAGATGATTTTAATGATAGTTCACAGATTACTGATAGCAGGTCTGCAATCTCAAATTTCAGTTCTTTCAACACCCTTGGATGTATACCATCCGGCCCAGGTGATTTGCTACTCTTCAGTTTATCTAATAGTTGTAAGACATCTTCCCGATGTATCGATATTTCCTTCAATTCTTCCACACCTTTAAATACCACTTCAGTCATGGTAACATCCCTACATCTTCCTCAGTAAAGACCGAAGCAAAGAATTCATTTAGTCTCTCCGCTATCGCCTTGTCGCCTCTTAGTGCTCCTTTAACCCCTTTATCATCTAATGGACCAACTGACTCTCTCACAGGTTTTTTGCTACGAATGTACTTGAAAAGGTCTTTATTTCGCGTTTTTGCTTCCGCAGCAAGCTTCTTCTCAAATTCTCCCTTTGCCTGCCTTATCAATGCCTTGCATTTGACTTGCCAGTGCTTGTGCTGTTTCCAGGTTTCATCGTTTGGCTTTTTTTTTCCATTTCCTGAAAGATGCTTTTTTGGCAACAACAGCCTCTCTGACCTCACCTTTAAACCATGCTGGCAGTTTTTTGGACTTCCTTCCACTTTTCTTAAAGCGTGGAATACAGCTGGTCTGGGCTTCCAAGATAGTATTTTTTCAACAACACCCAAGCTTGATGTACGTCTTTAACCTTTGCAACTGCTCCTTTTAGTTTTTTCTTAACTGTTTTCCTCAAGTGTTTTCCTCATTTTATCATAGTCTCCCTTTCGAAAGTTAAAGGGTAGTACTGTGGATTTCCTTACTATCCCTCCTCCACTAATTAAATCAAAGGTGATCATGCTATGATCACTATTGCCAAGTGGCCCCAACACCCTTATCTCTTGCACTACATCTGGTGTTCCACTAAGGACTAGGTCTAATATTGCTTCCCCTCTGGTTGGTTCATGAACCAGCTGCTCCAAGAAGCAGTCATTTATTTCATCTAGGAACTTTATCTCCCTAGCATGTCCTGTTGTGACACTGACCCAGTCGATGCCGGGGTAATTGAAATCACCCATTATTATTACTTCACTGTAACTTTTGCTAGCTTCCTTGATTTCTTTGCGCATTTCATCATCCATTTGTTCATTCTGGCCAGGCGGATGATAGTACACCCCCACTGCCATCGCCTTCCCCTTTTTACATGGAATTTCAATCCCTAGAGATTCTACAGCAAATTTTGTTTCTTGCAAAACTTTAATCCTTTCTGACTCAATGCCCTCTCTAACATAGAGCGCAACCCCTCCACCAATTTGGTCAGCTCTATCATTACGATATAGTTTGTACCCAGGTATCACAGTGTCCCACTGGTTGTCCTCCTTCCACCATGTCTCTGATATTCCAATCATATCTAACCTCTCGTTTAGTGCTATATATTCTAACTCTCCCATCTTGTTTTGTAGACTTCTAGCATTTGCATACAAGCATTTTAGAGACTGTATTTTATTCATATTAATTTGGCTATTGGTAGACATGGGTGATTTGGGATCTTTAAGTTCTGTCTGCTCCATACTCGAGGGCATTTGGGCTACTTTACTCTTTTTTGGAACCTCTCTGCTTTTTGTAGTATCCTTCAAGGATACATTCTTCCGAACCATGCGCTCTTGGGCGACTGTCGGCTTTCCCCTATTATCTAGTTTAAAAGCTGCTCTATCTCCTTTTTAAAGGTTAATGCCAGCAGCCTGGTTCCATCCCGGTTAAGGTGAAGCCCATCCCTTCGGAAGAGCCCCTCCTTTCCCCAGAATGTTCCCCAGTTCCTAACAAATCCGAACCCCTCATCTCTGCACCATTGTCTCATCCACGCATTGAGACTCCGGAGCTCTGCCTGCCTTTTGGGTCCTGCGCGTGGAAACGGGAAGCATTTCGGAGAACGCTACCCCTGGAAGTTCTGGATTTCAACTTCCTACCTAAAAGCCTAAATTTAGCTTCCAGAACCTCCCTACCACATTTTCCTATGTCATTGGTACCGACATGTACCAAGACAGCAGACTCCTCCCCAGCACTATCTAAGACCTTATCTAGGTGGCGTGTGAGGTCCGCTACCTTCGCACCAGGCAGGCATGTTACCAGGCGATCCTCACGTCCACCAGCCACCCAGCTATCTACATGCCTAATGATCGAATCACCAACTATAACTGCTGTCCTAACCCTTCCCTCATGGGCACTTGGCCCTGGAGAAACCTCCTCGGTGCGAGAGGGGTTTACATCACCTGGAGGACAGGTCCTAGTTACAGGATCACTTCCTGCCACACCAGGGTGATGCTCTCCTGTCACGTGACCTCTCTCCTCCATGGCAACAGGGATGCTGCCAGACTGGAGGTGGGACTTCAGGACTATATCCCTGTAGGTCTCGTCTATGTACCTCTCTGTCTGTCTTATGTTTTCCAAGTCTGCTACTCTAGCCTCTAGAGAACGGACTCGTTCCCTGAGAGCAAGAGAGCTCCTTGCACCTAGTGCACACGTAAGACCTCTCACCAGCTGGGAGAAAATCATACATGTGACACTCAATGCAAAAGACTGGAAAGCCCACATCCCGCTGCTGGACTGCTGTCTGCATCTTAGTTTTAAGTTTGTGTTTAGATCTTTAAGTTCTTTATGTACTAAAGGGTGCTATGGATATTTATACCACTAAAACTGTACCTAAGAAGTTTAATATACCTTGTTCACCTGAAGCTTAATTAATCTCAGGTCCTTAGTGTATGACTGATTTGGGTAATGAGCTTCACCTGAGAGCACCTCCTGTCTTTTAAGTTGTGCAAGTACCTATAAAGCTGTGATTATCCCAGGGGAGGGTGGGAGGGATATAACACTTATTAAAAAAGGGCTGCTACACAGTACCTTGTCCTGTGCCGCTGAGGTAAGCTATATTCTGATTTGATTTAAATTATAGCTCTTTGCTGCTACTAGGCTCTAACCTATTAAGAAATTTAAACTACAAGCTCTCTGCTGGATTCTAAATTTAACCAGAAAGCTTTCTTCTGTGTTTTAATTTGAAACTAAAAGTACTTTGCTGATGCTAGGCCCTGAGTGACTGAAATTTAAACTACAACTGTCTACTGGGTATGAAAGGTAACCCGAAAGTTCTCTTCTGTGTTTTAAATTGAATCTTAAACTGTTGCTACTAGGCCCTGACTGATTTAACAAAAAAATAGTGGGTTCACAGATTAATTAGCTTTAAAAGAAAAAAAAATTCCTTTCAGAAAAATTACCAGAAGTATATACTCACAATTTCAGATTTCTCTCCAGAAGTAACAGCCCCCCTTTCTAGTCCTTCTAGTCCTGCTGCCCTACCTCCAGCAGGGAGATTGGCTATGCTCCTTAGATCTGAAGGATGCATACACTCACATCCTCATTCATCCAGACCACAGAAAATACCTAAGGTTCGTGGTAGGAGGAAACCATTTTCAGTACCTTTGGCCTAACCTTCACCCCACTGGTCTTCACAAAGTGCCTGGCAGTGGTGGCAGCCTACTTGAGAAACCAGGGTATATTTGTCTTCCCCTATCTTGGACGACTGGCTCATCAGGGGTCAGACTCTCTAGGAGGCCAGGCAAGCCACCCTCCATACTGTGTCTCTCCTTCAACAGCTAGGCTTTCTCATAAACTTTGCAAAGGCCACTTTGCTCCCCTCCCAGAACCTGGAGTTCATAGGGGCACGGTTAGACTCCCTGCACACAAAAGCTTACTTGCCAGAAGACAGAGCGGGAAAGCTGATGGACTTGGCCAGCCGGTTTCTAGACAACCCACTGGTATCTGCCAGACTCTGTCTAAGGCTCCTGGGCCACATGGTTTTAACAGTGCATGTGACCCCCAATGCCCGCCTGCATATGAGGCCTGCACAGTGGTGTCTCAGGACTCAATGGAAGCAGGCTACAGGAAGCCTAAGAGACAAAGTAAGGGTGTCCAAACCCTTCCTGAACTCCCTGCAGTGGTGGCTGCACTCCCCCCAACCTTCTACAGGGAATTCCTTTTCAGGTACCTGTTTCCACTGTGGTACTCACAACCGATTCCTCCTTGCAGGGCTGGGGTGCAGATTGTCTGGGCAAGTGCACACAGGGCCTGTGGTCTCCTTGGGAGGCCACACAACAAATCAATCTCCTGGAACTCCGGGCGATATGCTTAGCCCTCAAGGCCTTCTCTCACACCCTGGCCCACCAATCTGTCTTGGTGCAGACAGACAACCAGGTGGCGATGTTCTATGTGAACAAACAAGGGGGCACGGGGTCCAGGCTCCTGTGTAAGGAGGCACAGACCCTATGCTCTTTTGCACTTCGACACAATATGCTGCTCAGGGCAGTCTATCTTCCTGGCCAGGAAAATTTCCTGGCAGACAGATTGAGCAGGGTTCTACAGCCTCACGAATGGCAACTGCACCCTTTGGTGGTTCAGAACATTTTTCCTGAAGTGGGGACTTCCATCCATAGACCTCTTTGCCAGTCCCCTGAACCGGCAGCTGCCTCAGTTCTGCTCCAGGCAACCGCATCCCACGAGATTCGCAGCAGATGCCTTCCTGATATCATGGTCCAAGGGCCTCCTGTATGCGTTTCCTCCCACGCCCCTGGTGGCCCGAACTTTGTTTAAGATTTTAAGGGACAGGGCCTCGGTCATATTGGTAGCTCCGAGATGGCCGAGACAGCCCTGGTTCCCACTTCTGTTACAGCTGGCGGTGGACACCCCACTCCCTCTGGGGTTGCAACCCGATCTTCTCTCTCAGGATCAGGGTTCTCTTCTGCACCCCAATCTCAAAACTCTCAATTTGATGGCCTGGAGGCTGCAAGGGTAGTGCTGGCTCCCTGGGGCCTGCCTCAGGAAGTTGAAGAGGCGGTCTTAGCCTCTAGGAAGCAATCCACCAGAAATACCTATGCCCTGAAGTGGAAGCGGTTCTCCTTGTGGTGTGATAAATGCCAGGAGAACCCTTTCTCCTGTCCTGTGCCATTGGTGCTTCAGTACCTGCTGCACTTGTCTAATCAGGGTCTTGTCCAATTCTGTTCGGGTGAACCTTTCTGCTCTAGCAGCCCACCACTCACAGGTGGAAGGGCACGCTTTATCAGTTCACCTCTTGGTGTTCAGGTTCCTCAGAGGCTTGCTCTTGCTAAAGCCTCCTCTCTGTCCACCAGCCCCTGAGTGGGAGTTGAATGTGGTCTTGCAGCAGCTTACTCGCCCTCCTTTTGTGCTGATGGCTACATGTCCCTCTCTGCTTCCTTTCTTGGAAGGCTCTTTTCCTAGTGGCACTGACCTCGGCCAGACGAGTGAGTGAACTTCAAGCCCTGGTCTGTGACAGGCCATACACTCGTTTCTATAGAACAGGGTAGTCCTTAGGACTCATCCTAAGTTCCTCCCGAAGGTAGTCTCCTCTTTCCATCTCAATCAGGAGGTGGTTCTTCCAGCATTCTTCCCTAGGCCCCATGCCAGCTGGGCTGAGGAAGGCCTGCATGCCCTGGACTGTGGAAGGGACTTGTCTTTCTACATTGAGCGTACTAAGGGTCATAGAAGGACTACTCAGCTCTTCATCTCCTTTGACCCAAACAACATGGGGTTGCCTGTCTCCAAGCGTACCTTGTCCATATGGGTGGCGGACTGTATCACCTGGGCTTACAGGGCAGCAGACCTTCCCTTGCAGGGTCGAGTCACAGCCCACCGTATCCGGGCAATGGCTGCATCAGTAGCTCATCTCCGTTCTGTACCGTTGGCAGACATCTGTAGGGCTGCAACTTGGTCCTCAAGCCAGACTTTTGCAGTCCACTACTGCCTGGAGAGGGAGTCCCGTAAAGACAGTGCTTTTGGTCAGGCAGTACTACTCCGGAATCTCTTTGAGGTTTAGGCAACTCCTGCCCTCCAGCCCTCTTGTTGGGCTACAGGTGGGATGTCTTCTCAGTAAAATTCTTTCCCTGATGCTGAGGCTTCACAGAGGGAGCTCTATTTTTCAGCCTGGGTTCCTGGTAGCCCAGAGCTAGGGAGTCACCCATATGTGTGAGGACTGACTTCCTGCTTGGTCCTGGAGAAAGAGTAGATCTCCAGGAACAAGCAGTAATGTAGTCATCACATATGGGTATCGTCGGTACCGATGGAGCCTGCGTGGGAACGCTCCCCAGCATCCAATTAGAAAGCTTTTGGGAGCATCCCACAGCGCCTGCGTGCTGCCTTCCCGCCTTTCCCAACTGCCTCTCTCCAGTTCTTTTTCCGTGGAGCCAGCAGGTTGTTGTTCCCGTCACTGCAGAAGAATTCTTCTTTATTTCTTTTTTTTGTGGTCATGTCTGCCTTCCTCGGCGCTTTACCAGTACCGCCAGTTTTTTTCTTATTTTCTGTCTTTAAAAAAAAAAAAAAATTCTACTTTTTTTTTCCTTTTTTCTTCAGGTGCACGCGCCCCTATTTGGGCCTTAGGCCCAAAAACATTTTCTTACAATGGAGAAACCTGCTTCAGGCTTCAAAAAGTGCACCAAGTGCGGCAGTACCATCTCCGTCACCGGCACCAATGAATGGTGTCTAAAATGTTTAGGTCCTGACCACTCCATCACGGATTGTATGTCCTGCGCCATGATGTCTAAAAGAGGTCGGCAGAATCGAGCTGCTAAGCTCAGTACCCTGTTTCCCTCTGATGCAGCTTCGGTGGCATCGACGTCTTCCGGGGCTTCCTCTTCCTCCCATGGATCTCAGGTAACTAAACATAAGTCCAGCCGGTCCTCAAAGGGTAGATCTCCTTCTAAGCATCGAGATGCCTCTGGCGTTGCCCTTGAGGATTCTGCACTGGCAAAATTGCCCCGGCGGGAGGCTTCGGCTTCCAAAGCATTATCGAGGTTCTAGGATGTTCTCGAGACTTTGACCTCGGCAGAACTACTGGTGCCATGCTCTGGGGTACCGGTGGTTTTCTCCAATACCGACATCCAGGCATTGGCAGCGTTGATAGACCAGAGATTCCTGGCTATTGAGCGCAGTCTGGTGGCTCTCCTTGCGGCATCGACGCCCTCGGAACCGCAACAGACAATTCAGCCGGTACCGGCACCGGCCCTGGCATCAGTACCGGTACCGATAGCATCGACATCGGTGTCTGCTTTGCCGGTACCCAGTCATCCGATGCCCTCCGTCCGATACCCTGGTACCGGTTACTCCCGCTACCGACTTCGGTCGGTATGGGTATCGGGCTCATCAAGAGCATCCGGATAGAGAAGAATCTGAGGATTCTGACAGTTCTGTCGATGCAGGAATGCTTCTCTCAGAGGAGCCCTCCTCCCTTAAGCGCAGGATGTCTCCTCCAGAGGATATTTCCTTCCAGGCTTTTATCAGGGAGGTGGCTCGGGGTCTATCCATTACTGTGGCCCCTGAAACATTGCCAAGGAGTTGGAAATTCTACAGTATCCCAAAACTCCTGAGGCAGCTACTTTGCCCATTCATGAGATTTTATATGATCTCATGTTAAGGATGTGGGAAACACCTCTTACCACCTCTCCTCATTCTCGCAGACTGGATACTATGTATCGAGTTCCTCCTTGTCCTGGTTTCCAAAAGACTCAGCTTCCTCACCACTCTATTGTAGTGGAATCAGCTATGAGAAGGATCAAGAGTTCAAAGAGGCATGCCTCTAATCCTCCAGACGTGAGTGCAGAACCCTGGATGCTTTTGGACGTTGGGTCTTCCAAGCTTCCATGCTTTCTGCCAGGATCAGTTCCTATAGTCTCTACATGGGAATGTTCCTGAAGGAGATCACAGATGATTTAGAAGCTTTAAGTCCTATTCTTCCTGAGGATAGAAGACAGGATTTTCTTACTTTGGTCAAACATGCCCAGGATGTTTCTAAATTTGCCAACCGTGCAGCCTTTGACTGTTTTGCGTGCATAAGCAGGACCTCTGCTATTGCCATAGGTGCACGTAGAATTGCTTGGCTCCAGGCATCTGATCTGGAGCTCTGGGTACAATACAAATTGGGAAACATCCCTTGTACCGGTGAGAACCTGTTTGGTAAAGATTGGCAGAAAAAAGCCGATGAGATGGATGCTGAAAATTGGATAGATTACACAGGTACACTACCAAAAAACTGCCTCCAGTTTTGCAACTGATTCCTATAGATTTTGGGGTGCTGAATCCAGGAAAAATAGCCAAAATGTTCCATCACATCACGTTTTCTTGCAAAATTAGATTTCTTACCCATATAAGGAATGTTCACATAATTTCTTTTTAGCCGACTGCAGTTTATTTTCTTGGCCCAAAATAGAGGTTGTAATGGTTAACTAACTAGAAACACTCCCTCATGATATTTTAGAGTGTTTTGTATTCATTTTATACATTAACAGGACAATTGGGAGGCGGGGGGCTAAATCCAGTACTCGCGCTGGCGCATGTTCTTTCCTGTTCGCCTCGCCTCGTTCGCTCGCTCAAACACGGTGGTTTGCGACATGAACGTTCCTGTCAAATTTCAGTTTCTTGCAAGTTCATTATTACCTTTTGTTTGCTCAGTCGTAATCCAGCTTTATTCCGAAGTGGTTCACTACAGTTGTAGTTTGCAGTGCTGTGTATTTGTGATGGCTCACAGAGCCAGAGGTTGCGTCAACTCTCCGGACAGTTTTTGTTTTATTTGTGGGGAATATACCGTGAAAAAGCGGCAGAGGAACATTTCTGCATTTATTAAAAAAGTATATTTCGCCTATTTCGGTTTGAAGTTAGGCGATCAAGACAAACCGTGGGCTCCTCACAAAGTGTGCAAGACATGTGAGGAAGATCTACGCTTATGGATGAAAGGTAAAAAACAAGCATTTCGTTTTGGAATACCTATGATGTGGCGTGAACAAAGAGACCACAGCAGTGACTGCTATTTTTGCTCTTGCATTGTGAAGGGATACAACTTAAAAAATAAGAACGTAATAAGTTACCCCAACCTTCCCTGAGCAATTAGGCCTATGCCTCATAGCAACGAAGTACCTGTGCCTGAACCACCAAAATCTTTGGATCATATTTGTGTGGACGGTTCTGATCATGATGAGACTCATCAGATGGCTTTTCCCGATGAGTCCAGTACTTCCGAGTTTGAAACTGAACCAGATCCGAAACCTGAACTTTTCTCTCAAGCTGAATTGAATGATATAGTCCGGGATTTAGGACTCCCAAAAGATGCTGCCCAACTGCTAGGTTCTCGGCTTAAACAGAAAAATCTATTGTCACCAGGAACAACTTTTTATTGGTACCGCAAACGCGAGACCCAATTTTTGAAGTATTTCAGCAAAGAGGAAGATTTGGTAGTTTGCAACGATATATTACGGAGTGATGGAAAAGTTTAAAACTCAAGTATGATCCTGCTGAATGGCGGCTGTTCATTGATTCGTCAAAAGACAGCATAAAAGGTGTTCTTCTTCATAATGGCAACACATTCGCTTCAGTTCCTATTGCTCACTCTGTTATTCTCCAAGAAAAATACGAGAATTTGGCCCTGATTCTTCAGAAGATTCGTTATGATGAGCATAAGTGGATGATTTGTGGAGACTTTAAAATTCTATCCATGCTATTAGGGCAGCAATCCGGTTTCACCAAATATCCCTGCTTCCTTTGCTTGTGGGATAGCCGGGCCCGCGTCCTACACTGGGGGAAAAAGACTGGCCAATTCGGGAGTATTTGAGACCCGGTGAGAAAAATGTTCTTCATGAGAGCTTGGTACCTCGTGATATAATTCTATTACCACCTCTCCACATTAAGTTGGGTCTCATTAAGCAATTCATCAAGTCCCTTCCAAAAGATGGTGAGTGCTTTCGGTACCTTTGCTCAAAGTTCCCCCGACTTTCTGAAGCAAAGCTAAAGGAAGGAGTGTTTGTTGGCCCTGATATAAGGAAACTCATTTCAGATGGAGCATTCGCTGAAACGATGTCTGAGAAGGAAAAAGAAGCCTGGGATTCCTTCAAGGATGTTGTTCTCAAATTCTTGGGGAACAGGCGGGATGAGAACTATAAGGATATTGTTGCCAGGATGCTCAATGCCTTCAAAGAACAAGAGCCTGAAAGTCCATTTCTTGCACTCCCATGTGAACTACTTTCCCGAAAACGTGGGGGCGTACAGTGAAGAACAAGGTGAAAGGTTTCACCAGGACATCAAGGACGCAGAGAGAAGGTACCAAGGAAGATGGAACACCACTATGATGGCTGATTTCTGCTGGTTGCTGCTGCGGGAAACCCCAGATGAAAAATACGCCAAGCAGCGCACCAAGAGAAGCATTCGGGGGAAGAAGAAACGGGCCCACCAGGAGATTGATTGACCCAAGAATGACTTTAAAATCTAAACTGTGTTGACAAATATCGTGTTTTTACTAAACTTTGAAATAAAAATTTGCTAGTTATTACCACAGTGTCGGATCTCATTTATTAGAATTTTATTTTCACACCATCGGGTGTTTGTCTTCATGTATTGCAATGGTGCGGTTTGCGTTTTCTATTCTTACATACATACTTGTACAACATTTTTTGCACATTTCTTTGCCCATTTTGCACATTTCTTTTGCTTTGCTTTGTGTCTAACCTCGCTCTTATATGCTCAATGTTTGTGCACATGTATGTGGCTGTTTTAAGTGCAGACAATTTGGCTACCATCACAGTGTGTTTTGTTGACATTACTCTATTCTTATGTGCTGCCTTGTTACAATTTTCTTTATTCTTATTTGAATAACTACTAAACAATTAGTATAAAGAATTCATCCAAGAAACTTTTATCTCGATCGCACTCAATCTGAAATGTTCACCTCAAACTGCTAACCCAATGTAGCAAAATATCTGTACGTGATGGAGCAAATTGGTTACCAGATTTGGATTCAGCTCACCAAAACACTTAAAAATCAATCTAAAAATTAGTTGCAGTTTAAAAAAAAATTTTTTTAGTGTACCTGTGTTATCCAAGTCCACCGCTGATCCTGCTAGAAAGAAATCTTTCAAGAAACCATTCTTTTCTAGGAAGAAAAGATATTATCCTGCCTATGCTCAGCAGGCACGTTCGGCAGGTCAGTTTGTCAAGAAGGGTCAGCAACCTCTCAAACAGAAGAAAGCAAAGACTGCTAAACCTCAGCCGTCACAGCAGTCTCAGCCTCCACAAGGCCTTTGACTTTCAGCTAGAGAACGTAGCCTTCCTGGCTCTCGGGGGACCCAGAGCCTTCCACCATTCCAGGAAGGTTATGTCACTTTGCCCCCAGATGGGGGCAGATAACAGCAGAGCATTGGACACTTTCCATCATAAAGGAGGGGTAGAAGCTTCATTTTTCAAGCATACCCCTCACACAATAGTAAGGCAGTTCAATTCTCTGACCTCTCTCTTCAACCTGTTAAGGCAGGAGGTTGCTATTCATCTTGCCCAAGGGGCAATAGAAGAAGTACCCATTCATCAGCAGGGTACAGGGTTCTACTCCCCTTATTTCCTTATTCCAAAGAAAACTAGGGGATACAGACCTATCTTAGACCTCAGAGAATTGAACAAATTCCTTGTCAAAGAGAAATTCAAAATGATTTCTCTCGGGTCTCTGCTGCCATACCTTCAGAGTCAGGATTGGCTTTGTTCTCTAGATTTCAAGGATGCATACACCCATGTCCTCATCCATCCAACCCACAGAAGGTTCCTTCAGTTCCTTTTTCAAGGAAAGCACTACCAATACAGGGTGCTTCCTTTTGGCCTGGCCTCATCACCAAGGGTGTTCACGAAATGCATGGCTGTCGTAGCAGCATTTCTGCGCACTCTAGGGATATTCGTCTTCTCCTACTTAGATGACTGGCTCATTCGAGCCCCAACAGAGTCAGAGGTCCAGGACTTCTCTCTATCCTGCACAATGCGTATCCTTCAGTATTTGGGTCTTGTAATAAACATCCCAAAAAATCCAGTCTAACTCCCACTCTGTCTTTAAGAGTTCATAGGAGCTTTGCTGGACACCAGAAAGGCAAGGGCCTATCTCCCTCAGGCCCGCTGCCTTCGCATGGTGTAGTTAGCTTCTCAAGCAGTGCTAAAGCCTCATCTCACTGCTCGAGAAATGTTACAACTACTAGGCCATCACATGGCATCTACTGTACATGTGGTTCTGTATGCTCCCCTCCATATGAGGGCAGCCCAGTGGACTTTATCCACTCAGTGGACCCAGGCATCAGGATGCCTGTCAGACAAATAGCAAACACAAGTCGCCTTATTTTTGTCTCTCCAGTGGTGGAAGTCCACTCAAAACCTGTTGCTGGGTCCTCTTTACAACAGCCCTCACCCCAAGCAACTCACACAACAGATGCTTCTCCGATGGTTTGTGGAGCTCATTAGCAAGACCTTTTCCACCCAGGGTACCTGGTCTCCACAGGAGAGTCCATCTAAATATCAATCTCTTGGAGCTCAGAGAGCAATCTTCCTTGCTCTGTGAGTGTTCCACACCCTGCTCAGCTACAAGACAGTCCTCATTCATAGGGACAATCAAGTAGCCATGTTCTACGTGAACAAGCAGGGGGGAACAGGCTCTCTGTCGCTTTACAACGAAGCTTTGCGACTGTGGGCCCTCGCCAGAGAGCATCAGATTCATCTTCTGGCAGTGTATCTTCCAGGGCATTCAAAATTCTTGGGCAGACAGACTCAGTCGAATTCTGCTTCCACACGAGTGGTCTCTGCATGCAGACCAGGTGGCCAGTATATTTCAGCTTTGGGGAACCCCGGACATAGACCTCTTTGCAAGTCCGTGGAATGCCAGACTTCCCTGGTTCTGTTCCAGAATTCCGGCTCAGGGGACTCAGGCCAGGGATGCTTTTCTCCTTTACTGGGGTCCAAGACTTCCTGTATGCCTTTCCACCCATTCCCCTAATTCCCAAAACCCTGTTCAAGCTTCAGAGAGACAGAGGCCATATGATTCTCATAGCTCCACATTGGCCATGGCAAGTGTGGTACCCTCTGCTTCTACATCTCTCTCAAGCTCCCTCCCTGGAGTTAGGGTCTGCTCCAGATCTCCTATCTCAGGAGGACGGAATGTTATGGCATCCCAATCCCCAGTCTCTGCATCTCAGGGCTTGGTTGCTGAAGGCCTAGATCTCCATGATCTTTTAATCTTCCTCAGCAAGTAAAAGATATTCTTTTTGCTTCCAGGAAACCTTCCACAAGACGCTCTTTTTCTTCAAGTGGAAAAGGTTTTACCATATGATGTTCGCAAATGGCTTTTTAACCCCCTTGCGATACCTCTGGAATCATTGCTGGAGTATCTCCTTTCATTTATCCAATGCAGGTCTTAAGACTAATTCAGTAAGAGTCCATTTGAGTGCTATTGCAGCTTCCTTTAAGCCTCTGAATGGACAGCCTATTTTCCTCTCATCCTCTTATAGCAAGTTTATGAGAGGCCTTCTTCTAGTTAAGCCTCCCATTAGGCCACCACCGGTGGCATGGTACTTTAAACCTGGTTCTTGGGCAGCTCATGAAGCCACCTTTCGAACCTTTAGCTACTACCTCCTTGAAATTCCTTTCTTGGAAGGTTATCTTTCTCATTGCAATCACATCAGCACACCGCATTAGTGATTTGCAAGCGTTAGTAGCTGAATCCACCTTATACAAGGTTCCAACATGACAGGTAGTTCTTAGGATTCATCCACACTTTATGCCAAAGGTGGTCTCGCCTTTTCATCTGAACCAAGCAGTCTACCTACCGTGTGTTTTTTCCAAGGCCTCATGGACTGTAAAAGAGCTTTAGCCTTTTTACTTACAAAGAACACAGCAACATAGAAAGTCCTCTCAACTCTTTATTTTATTTATTTATTTAACAATTTTTATATCTCCAGGAACAAGCAGGAATGAGTCTTCACATATGGGTATCGTCGGTAACCGACGGAGCCTGCGCAGGAACGCTCCCCAGCGTCCAATAGGAAAGCTTTTGGGTGCATCCCACAGCGCCTGCGTGGTTCCTTCCCGCCTTTCCCAACCGCCTCTCTCCAGTTCTTCTTTTCCGCGGAGTCCAGCAGGTCGTGTTCCTGTCACCGCAGAAGATTCTTTATTTTTTCTTTATTCTTTTTGTCGTCCGCGTCTGCCTTCTTCGACGTCGAGACACCGGTACTGCCGGTGCTTTCTTTTCTTTCTTTCAAAAAAAAAAACCCAAACGCTTTATTTCTACTGTGCATTTTTCAGTTTTGTGCTCTAGACCCTAAAAAATATTTTTCTCATGGAGAAGCCCCCCGCCCTTCTGGGTTTAAAAAATGACACAAAATGTGGCGGTACCTATGTCTGTCACCGACACCATGACTGTGTCTAAAGAGTTTGGGACCTTGACCATCCAGTCACTGATTGTGTGGCCTGCGCACACATGATGTCTAAGAGGTTTGGCAGAACCGAGCAGCTAAGCTACACGCTTACAGCTGTTTGATGCAGCTTCGGTAGCATCGCCGCTCTCTTCCAGGCAGCTCATCTTACTTCCTCCCCATGGATCATCAGGTAATCGAAGCATAAATCTGGCCTGTCCTCGAAGGGTAGATCTCCCTCTAAGCCATCGAGATGCCTCCGGGCTTGGGCCCATAGAGGATTTCCGCACCGGCCACAAATTACCCCGGCTTGAAGCTCCGGCTTTCCAAAGCATTATCTGTGGGGGTCACAGGTTGTACATCGATGGCTTCGGCCTCGACAGAATCACCTGTTGCCGTGTTCTGGGGTACCGCGTGGCTCCAATCTGTTTTTCGTACCGGACATCCAGACTCTGGTGGCGTCGATGGATCAGAAGATTGTGACCATGCAGCGCACCTTCAACGGCTTTCATACATGCTGCGACACCTCCGGTAACCGCAACAATCCCCGTTTCTGGGTAACCGGGTCCATCGCTCCCGATACTGGTTACCGATGGCATCGACATCGGTCTTCGGTGTCGACTGCAATGGTACCATGTAACCCTGTTAGATGAATGCCCATCGGTAACCGTTACTCCCGATGTCGATCTCACTCGATACGGTTAGCGGACTTTACAGGAGCATCCAGACAGGCGATACTTCGATTCTCCTCTGTCTGAGGGTTGCTGTTAGAAGCATCGATACTTCTTTCCTCAGGAGTCTTCTTCTCACCTAAACGAAGAAATGTTCTCCTCCAGAAGACTGTTGTCTTTTTCAAGTCTTTTGTTAGGTAAGTGGCTAGGGGTCCTCTCATATCACACGGTTGGGCCCCTGAGTCAGAACCCAGAGCCAAGGAGTTGGATATTTTACAATATTCCTAAAAAAAAAAACCCCCCCTCCTAAGGAGGCAGCTACTTGTGACCTTTTCATGAGAGTCTGTATGATCTCATGTTGAGGATGTGGGAGGACACCGCTCACCACTTCCCCCCCCCCCCCCCCCTTTCCCATTCTCGCGAGGTTATACACCCATGTATCGTTTCCCTCCTTGTCCTGGCTTTCCACAAGGACTCACTAGCTTCCTCACCACTCTATTGTGGTAGAAGTCTGCCATGAAGAAGATAAAGAGTGCAA